>VXBU01005728.1:345820-549932 GCA_013400315.1 Bombycilla garrulus
TCTGTGTGTGCAATTATACATGAAAAATGAAAGTTTTATTTCTTTACCCATATGTGTATATGCATATCAATTATCAGGATGCTTCCTATGTGATGCATTGCAATTACATGATGATTGGAAGCAGAACAACTGCATAGCTGAAGGCTTCCTTACAGCATATGAAAAACTGAACTTGCAACTTTAGGTTGGAGCAGAGGATCTTGCCTCTTCTACCACAGGAGAAATTGGGAACATAAAGAGGTGAAGCAGTGCTAGAGGGCTGTGGAGAAACTCTAATGATATTTATCTAAGTGCATTGCTGGTTCTCTGTGGTTGAGGGAGTGGGGAGAAGAGCAGGGGACTATTTCTTCTTGGCTCTTGGAGCAGTGGTCCCACGGCTGCTTTGCCACCTCCAGCACTGAGATACCCCCAGATCACTTGGCCTCTTCCCAAAACTAGTCCAGGTGCAGGAAACCTGTCAGTCTTTTATCTGTATCAACTTCTTCTGGAATTTCCAACTCCTTACACAGTACAGACCAAACATTTAAAACAAATATATCATTGCACACATTCCCCTTTTCCCAACTCTCTATCCTAAATTTATCTTGAATATTCTGAGTAATACCCTCAGACCTTCCAGGATCAGAAATAAAATTATAAGCAGAGGAGATTCTTAATAGTGAAACACAACTGCTTTTACTTGACCTTGGTAGGATTCATAAGGTGGTCAGGGTGAGAACAGCAAGTGTGTACAAAGTCTGGCTGTGGTGCAGAAAAGTAGAAATAAATAAACTTAACCAAACTAATACCACAAAATCAAAACTTTTTTTCCAAATGAAGCCATACATTTTGTCAAAGCCTGGTTCTCGGGAAGACAGAGGGTACACATATTCTCCATCTCACCTCAGTGAACTGGAATTTACATGTTGCAGTCCTGTCTGTGTGCAAGACAAACAAATCTGTCATATACCTCATCACACCAGGTGACCACCAGCAGCACCTATAGTGCTGATGTTTTGAGACAGAGATTGGACCTGGGTTTATCTACTCTGATTATAATTTCAACATGGATTTTGAAAGTATCTAAAGGCAGATGTCAAACAAAAAGGGGATTAAATTGCACATTGATTTTTGTCAAATAGGAGCTCGTACCAGACTCATCAATGACTCTCTCTATTAAAATAATATTGTAGATACTATCTGTCTTGAATCAGGGAAGAGTTTTTGTTGTACTATCTTGTGGGAAATATGGATTAATAAACATGATGGGGATTCACAGGGAAAAAATTATGGTAGGACCTTGCTTCCAGGGAGAGAGCAACAGAGAGGGTTAAAGGGGAAATAGAAGGCTGAAGAAGATTCATTATCAGAGTTCCTTAAGGATAAGGTCTGGCACTAATTCTGCTCACTATTTTCACTAATGAGCTTGGCAGGACTATTAGAAAATTAACTAATATCAAATCAACTTACTGATGCCAAGGTGCTGGGAGGCACTCTTAGTGGAAAGAAGGAGTGAACTGGCGTGCAGAAACTGGACTGACCTGAGAATTACATTCAAGGGCTTGAAAGCAAGGTCATACAGAAGGGAATAGTAATTCTGCTGCACATTAGGAGTTCATAATTTGGAAATGACTGTGGGGCAAAAAGAAGACTGCAGAATATTACCATAACGCAGCAGCAGGGTGGTCAAATTCAGTCTAAATATGTAAGGGCAGAAGTGTTTCTAGCAGTGACAGAGAAGCACCAACAGAGCTGTGCAAAGCCCTTGTGCATTGTATGCTCACCATAAGGGGAGATGATTTCTGACTGTAGGGACAGGGAAGGCAGGCAGCAGGCCTGGGAAAAGCAGCATCTGCTTCATAAGAGGAGACCAAAACATTTGGATTGTTTATTTTAGTGACACAAAGAATGGTGGTGGCTGCTGTGCAGATGCATTGATGAATTCAGCATGAGGAGGGAAAACCTCTTTTCAAGGTAAAGGAACTTCTTGGTATAAGCCACATGGGAACGCACTTTGTATCTGACTAACTCATCAAACAGATCCTGAAACAGCTTCTTGATTATAGACAGAGAGAAAACCTAAGGTTTTAAAAGGGTCACATGATGTGGGATAGGTGGGGACTGCATCCCTGAGGACCCTTTCAGCCTGGTGAGCCTGTCTTTCTGTGCTCTGCCAGGTCTGTGTGTAAAAAATATGCATACCTTTCCAGGAGTCATCCTTCAGGAATATTTATATTAAATGCCACAGATCTAGAAAACACTTGCCTTGGAAGTTATTTTAAAGCAAAGAACTGGGGCTGCCCCTAAGTTTTTCAGCAAAAAAATGGTCTTGGAAACATACTTTGGACAGAGCAGGGAAGAACACCTGTGTCAGCTGTATTATGCCTTTTCTCTGAGTTCATGTCATATTCAGATTACTAGCAGAAGCAAGTAACATGGGCTTCCTGAGTTAAATCTAATCCCTCTTCTGTTAAGTGAGAAGGATATACCAGCTTTGAAACTCTTCAATCTACTCTGAAGACCAGCACTTTTTTTAAGCTCCCTTGAAATAGGGGAATTCTGTTGAAAGCATTTAATCTTTACCCATGGAAGGCTGTTAAAGTTGGGTCTGTGAACTCCATGAGCAGTTGAAGTTATTTGTTTGCAATTGTGTGCACATCAGAGGTCAAATAAAAGAGATTCTTTGCACTGCCTCCTAACTATAAACTCTCTGAACATTGGCATCTACTTTGGTTCCCTAGCAGTAACAGCTATGTATATTGCAATGTCTCATTTTAGACATACATTGCGTTAACTTGGCTCGGTAAAAGGTAAAGACTACATGCCAGTATGTATCTTTGGTGTAGTGTCCAGGAATAAAACCAGAAAAGTGCCAGACACACAAAGAATGCCAGGATGCTGTTAATGCCACTCGTCCAAAGCAAACCCTCTGTTAAAAAACGAGATAAAACCAGGCCCAAAAAGTAATAGAAATGTTATCTATTCTCCACCAGCCAGAAAGCCCAATGTGCACGAGCTAACAATGTGGGAAATGTAAACCACATTATCAGTCACATTTAGAAGTTATTACGATCCTCTTTCCATCACTGTACAGACAGCCAAGTTCTGACAGCTCTGGCTAGTGAGCAGCCTGCATCACTCATCATAATTGTACATCACCCCTCAGTAAATAGAGAGCTATGCTATAGCACAGCCTATTAACATTGCCTGGCACTTCCTCTTGTTAGAGCCTGCATTTGGATACTGACAACTTTGCCAGTGTTTAATCCCTCCCACTGAAAATTCCCAGGCCCCAAGTTTCACATACAGAAAGTGGGGAAAAAAAAAAAAGGCCTCTCTAAGGGCTGGATGAGGGAGTGATGAGGTTATGAGGAGAGATGAGGCAGGATCAAGGCCTGTCCCTTAGTGTGCTATGCTCCCTGTTGTCCTTTCCCCCTCCTCTTTGTGCTATGAAGAAGGACTATCAGTAGGGTCAGTAGTTTAATGGTTAAACATGACTTTGGGATGCTAAGGTGTATGAGAATGCAGGGAAGCAGGGAAAAACTAGGATTAGTGGGGAAGGGTGTCTCATTTTAGCACTGCTCACAGCCAGGAGAGAGCCACTACAGTCACAGTAATTCAGGCTTGGTGGGGGAGACCTGGGTGGTTGTGCGGCCTCTCCTTACCCAGCAGCACCTCAGAGGAGCCCAGCCTGAGCATGGTGATTGAAATTGTCAGGAAAGAGTTTGCTGTCTTGATTTAGGAAGCTCTTCTGTCAACTTGTGTTGAAAGGACCAGAGCCTTCCAGTTTGAGCTTTAGGCAAAGCAAACGAGTGAAAACTGAGAGATCTGCAAGCTGTTAAAAGCGTTCCCTGCATTTAATGCTTTCTTTTTTCTTCTTATTTGGATCTTGAGCATTACTGTTCTATCATAATAAATGTTTGAATGATACTATAAATATTGATCTGGAAGGCAGCTGATAAAAATGAAGCATTGTTATGAGCATGTTGTGGGGGTTTCAGAGTGAATGTATTGACTGATGTGCTTCACAGATTCAAATTACTGATATTCACTGGTTAGTTTTCAGGGGTTTGTAATCATATCTTTGAAGCATAACAAATCAATTGGATACATAAAAGACTTCTAGGGGAGAAAAATCACAAGGATACATTTGAAAAAAACACATAAGCCCAGGTAGAATTTTTCAGAATCAGATACATTTAGGAGAGACAATAACACTGCATGTCTGATCTCCGTCACATTGTGACTGTGATGAAAACTGTGTTTTAACTTTACCTGACCAAGTTCTCAGTAAGATATACCTTGAAAAGGGAGAAAAGTTTTATGGCCAGAGAGCAAATAAAAAAGAGAAGCAAGAGTTTGAAGGAAAAATTGAAAGAAATCTGGGAAAAAGAACTGATAATTTGCAATTCTGGGAAAGATGGAAATAACTGAGAATGCGCCTGACCCAAACTCCTTGAGCATCTTCTTTGAAATTTATACTGAAAACAAGCAAAATAATTCCATAGGGTTGTCTCCAGCTGTCCTGACTAATCATTTGTACAAAGCAAGCAAGCATTAATTTGCTATCCCTATCAGCAGCAAATTGCAGGCTCAGTGTCTGCAAATGAAAAATCCTGGCCTCAAAAAGCAAGATTGTGCTCAGCTGAAAGTCATTGCAATAATGAATGCACTTTAACACATCTGCTACATCCTCTGGCTAAGAAAAGTAGAACTTACAATGAGTAGAATGTTCAATTTGGCCCAGTTCTGTGACTTTCAAAGATCTGGACCATCTATTTAAAGGCCCACAGTCCTCATTAAAAGCATTCAATTCTCAAAACCTTTCCCTGAACGGTATCTGTGTATCTGGGAGTTGCCATCAATATGTGTCCTTTGGTGTGGAGTGAGTAGGAGTAGTGTTGATTTATTACTCGGTCCTTTCTGATTTTGAGTATTGTGCAGACATTATCATAGATGGGAGAGACTTTGGAATTTCCCTGAAGCCAGGTTTTTATCAGTTTCATTGCTGAGTAAAAATACTTTTTCACAATAAGGAAATTACTTCTGGACTTCAGGCTTGCATTGCAGTTCTGACAAAGTGCAAGGGCTGTGAAAGGGATGGATTTTTATTTGGGGGGTTATGACAGTTGCAATATCTACTTGATTTTACCATTATCCTTTAATTGTGTGAGAGCAATGTCCAGGGAGTCTGCCTCAGTCAGTACTCAAACATAATACATCAAAGCTCTGTGCAAAGAACAGTCACTGCCCCAAGTTTAAATAAACAAACCAGGTGCCAAGAAATAAAAAGGGATGTTGTTTACAGCAAAAAACCAGTATTTCCCTAAGTGGTTGTGAATCCTCCAACAGCTGTTGCCATGCTATGAGGGGCAGCCTGGATAGGTGTGTGTGTCTGGGCAGGCTCTCCTCATTCACCACACATTTATCTCACCTCCAGGCTCTCTGGCTCTGTTTACTTCCTGCTATATTTGCTATAAGAAGAGCAAGGACTGTCTGTCTGGCTACAGAGCCTTTTCCATGTCCTTTCTGCCTCCATTGAGAGACTGGCCCCTTGCTAGGAATCCTGAGCCATTTTTGATCTACTCCTCTGCCAAAGTATCAAAACATCTTCTGCACTACTGCTATTTTGAGAAGTACATTACTTATATTTTATGATTTTAAAGTAAATTTCAGCTAAACAAGATAAAACATCTTTTTTTTTAAATTTTGGGAAAAATTATTAAAGAACATCTCTTCTTATTATGTGAAAGGCTCAGTCCCTTCTTCCAGCATCCTTCCCTTACTCTTGTATCCAAAAAGAAAACACCAACTTAGCAGCTTGTGGATAAAGGTAACTTGGACAATGTGTTGTCAGCATGTGTGCAGATTTATTTTTATCTGTACATTTCCATGGCAGATCAGCACAGATTAGTTTCCTACAGAAGCCTGGAGAGATCCACATTAATTGGATCATTCATGCAATTGGCTCTTCTCTCGTGACAAGGCTCTCTCTGAATGCATCAATGGCAGTCATGGAGGGCAAAGGTAAAGAATCTATGAGGTGTGACATATATTGATGGATGTCTCAGGAATCTCCAATGATCACATTTGAAAGCATGTTTTCACCAAACACAATTCTTATAATTCACACAGCTTGTTTTCTGCTAAAATAATAATAGTATAAAATATAAATAACATTATAGTATTTTCAACAAGAACAAAAAGAAAATAATAGGAAAAAGGAGAAAAGCTTGTGGATACAGTTTATGAATGGAGTTATCAGAATAAATTGGCAATGTTATGAAATCCTCATTATTTGGGATCTTCAAAACTAGATTAGTTAAAACATAAAAACTCTACTTCTTTTAAATGTAGACTCTCTGCCCTACTAGAAAGTCAAACTATTTGACCTAAGAGGCTGCTTTGATCTCTATCTTCCACAATTATACAAAAATAGCATAACTCATTTGTATCTTTTCTCTTCCTGGCGTGTGTATCTGCTTTCCTTCAGCCACAGAAAGCCTAAATGAGGTGGTTTTCCTAACTTTTTAATTAACTATCATGCAACTTGGAGGCAAACCAACTCTAGCTGACATGAAAGGTAGAAACTGTGGCAAGGAAAAGAGAAAGATTAGCTATTTAAATGACAATAGAGAATGACAAAGAGGGATGCTGACAGGACTATGACTTGATTAAGATGGAGCTTTTCATTAATTTTTGTTGAGCAACTCTAATTGTTACAAAAAACTATATTCAGCACTTTTCCATCATTTTAATTCTATTTCAAATGGATTTAATTTAATTTACTCAATGAACGATTTTTGGCCTGAAACACATTAATGAGTAGTCCAGTTTTTCCAAAGGGAAAAAGGGCTCTGGCCCCTGAGATGTGGACTGACATTAATTTGTATGTTTGAAAACCTCTGCACATATGTTCCATGTATAATTTCATTCTTTTCTATACATTAGCTTCTAAAAGCCCTGTGTAGCTCAAATTATTAGAAATTGCTGTAATACCTATTTTGTATTATCATTTCTTGTTGGTGTTCAATGTTTCCCCAGCCAAGCCTTGCAGAAATAACAGCAACTACCAAATTCTCTACAACATTTAGGAAAATCTGTCAGATGATGTCACACTTAGATTTCTTCATGAAGTGCCAGCACGAACCTTATAATGAATTGCTAAGTTAAATTTGTCGAAATTCAGACCTCTATTTGTAAGAGTTCAGTTATCTGAGCATAATAAAACTTTGTCTGAGAGTGTCTCTGAGGGATTATGGCAATTTGTTTGGAGTTGAGGACTACTGAGATTGGTCTCTAAGCTAAACTTTATTTTGAAGGAATAAGCATGCTTTGTTACTGCACTATCCCTCCAATATGTAACAAATTCACAGCAAGTCAAGACTTTGGCTGGAAAAAGGTGCATGTTCTTTGCCAGCTCCCTTTGGTAATCTGCTCCATCTGATTATCTGCATCTGAATACAAAATACCTAAAAGGATAACCTCTTTCCACATCCCAGCAGTTACAGACTTCTGATTTTTTTTCATGTTATGCAGAATACCTCAGTAGGGTCCTACTTCTCCATTGCTTCCTGTGACAGTGGAAGGACATACAGGCATGATGTATTCTGCCATTGTAATTTCAGTGCATATGACATCTCATGTTTACTGGCAGTAACAGTCTACAGTTTTATGTGAATAGGTGGGAGTGCTGGGTACAGAAGAGGTTCCTAGGTAAGTATATTCTCTCCATTTTTGGAAGAATTTTCCATAGGAAAATTAAAGCATCTTCAATTTTTCATCATAGTGTTTTTCAAATATTCTTTCAGAGTATTGACCTAAAAATCGGTTGCCACAAATATCTGACAATGAGAGTTTGAACTGTTTGCTCTGATAGGTCACATCATTTGTATCCTATTGATTCCATATGTGTACTGGAGGAGCACATGCAAGGAAAATAATTTTAACGACCAAAGACCCCGAAGCTCTGAGGAAGGATAGGAAGTAAAACAGGGCTTGGGAATTGTGCCTCACTTACTATGTTTTCCTTTTTGGTTTGTGCAACAGGAAATAAATATCAGGTGACATAAAGACTTATTGGCTGACAAGAATGGACATGGAATTTGAGCCCCTTGTATTCCCTTATATAATATATATATTATATTCCCTGATACACTTCCATATAGCAAGTAATTATGTATGCATGAGCAGCTATAATTTGCTATGCCTGAGCTTGTCATGGTCTGGACTTTGCTGAAGAATCCTAGGAACTGTATTATGAAGAGATGTTCATTGTCATCATTCCCGGCACCAAAATGTCCTGAAATCATTACTGCATTCTGAGGGGTGCAGATTTCTGTCATTGCTGTGGACACAAATCCTTCGTCTCTCTGCTGGTTTCTCTGCAAGGGAGCCCAGTCAGCGTCTTGTTTGGCTCATTTCCTCACTCCATTCAGGACAGGAGTAACCTTCCAGTAGATGCAGTGCTGTCCCAGGACCAGATCCACAGTCACAATGCAACAGAAAATCTGGGAGAATGTTGGCTGCTCCACTTTATAATAGAAGGAATGAGCTGGGTGTCAACAAAGTGAGTTCCTAGAACCGAGTGCTTTTAGCCCACACGTGGTTTGGTATTCAAAGCATCACTGGGAGCTTAGGGGGCATCAACAGTGGGCTGGGATCTCCCACTTTAAAGCCTTCCCACACCCCAGCAAGGGGTTGAAAGGTATTGCCCGTGCTAAGGACATTCATGCCCCATAGCTGAAGGAGCTGGAGCAGTTTCCTTATGAAGCTTGAGGGTTTGCAGTACTGAAAGCAGTGCCCCTGGCACTGACAGCAGCCTTGCATCTACTGGCAGTATTTCTCATTTGCCATGCTGACCCTCTTTGTGAGGGTGGCTGTGTGAGCAGACCTTTAACAATACCATGCCTGCAAAAACCAGTGAAGACAAAAAATTACCCATTAAAACCAAGCAAATCCCCAGACAAAGAGTATGGGCTTGTTCTAAGAGCAATTTTTAGGTGCTGCTTCTCTTTCCTCAGAAATTTTGAAATAGTCATTTTGGTCAGGGAAAGAGTAAAAAAAATAAACTGATAATACACTGGACAGTCCTTTCCTGTTGAGAGAATGCACTGCCAGTTTTTGGTTGCTCTTTTCCTCATCCTCTTAAAGCTGCAAATTGCACCTCATTTTACAATCTGTGCTGTGATGTGAAAGAGATATTAGACATTGTTGCTCAGAAAATGTTGGGGTAAAGTGGCCTTGGCCTGTGCTTTTCTGCCTACAGCATTTTAAGGCATCTCAGGGAAAAGCGTGGTGGGTATTATTTAGTCTCATTTTCTCAAGGCCACTTAAACACTGTTTTGAAAGGGAGGATGGACACAATGACACCCAGCATCCTATTTTAAGATGTCCATTAGTGCCCTGGAATGTGTGGAGCAAGGAGCGTCTGGATTCCCTGGCGGCCCTGGCTGTATGAGGCACGGCTCAGCTCCCACCTTGCTGGCTCAGGAGTGCCCCAAATAATTCACTGAGCTCAAGGAACACAGCAGGCAGATTGCAATGCAGCAGCAGGAGCAAGGGGCCCAAATGGCCACGCTCAGATTGAGATACTTTTTAGAAATTACAGTAAATGGAGGCTCTCAGGCACTGGGTGATGGGGAATGGAGAGGGGACCTAGGTGTGCGTGACACTGACACATGATGAGCTACTTGTTTTTAATATTTTCTGCTGTGCTGAAATCACTTTCTTCCGTAAAGCCACTTGAATGAATTGATTTACTTGTATGGTACAGACCATAATTGCTTACAGCGCATAATGTGCACTCAGATAGGTAAAACAAGCAATATAACCCAATGGGTGCCTTAATGAGATGTCCAAGTCAGGCATTTGGACACTCAAATTGGCACTTAGGTGCATAAAACTGACATTTACATGTCTAAGTGGCAATTTGGAGCATCCAGATTAGGGATTAAATTTCCCATGTTTGAAAACTGAAACCCCGTCTCTTTACTCTTGACATTGTTATCTGCTGGCTGCAGAGCTTCAGTCAGCACAAGCAGAGTACTGGGGGATTAAATGAATGAACACATGCAAAGTTGTGCGTTATTACAGCAAGAGATGCAATTATTATTTGTGGTCTTGATGAGCTGCATGAAGAGAATATGCACTTTTTTTAATGTGAATATTTTGGGCACCTCCAATACAAGCTAAATATAACTAACTGGGGAATGTTGTGACTAAAGTAGAAGTGGAAAAAGGGTGCTTGTGTGGGTGTGCCTTCTTACACTGCCTATATTTAGCAAGTTGAAATGCTGCTTCAGTGCTCAACTAACAACAGTATTGACACAATCCTGTTCACAGCACTGAAAAATGTGCTTCTCGGAGGAAGCAAAGGACATCTCTTCATTATGGGACTGGTAGATACCATCAGCATTGTTAAACCCCCTTATTGTACCCAAACAGTAAATTCTCAGTTTTATGGCTGTCATGTGAAGATCAGGCACCAAATCCCAATGCAACTCCTGACACATCAGTGTCATCAGCATCAGGCCAGGGGGTCATTTGCGCTGCAAGGAAGCAGAAGAAAGCACGATTGAAATTAGGAATACGTTTGATAAGTGTGAGAAAGCAAGTGACAGAGAGGCAGCAGAGGCTCACCAATGGATTGGTGCCCTTAAATTAAATGATAAAATATGCCTGGAATAAAAAGGAATCTCGCTGGGAACTTCTCCAAGCTCAAGCCCATATGTTACTGGCTAATCATTTTACACCTTTGTCTGCCAGAGTAATTAGACAAAAGTGAAGCAGTACTCTGCTTATTTTTTTTCTTGCTACCGTTTTATAATACTCACTAAGAAATGGTGGGTTATTTTAAGATTACCCCAAATATAGAGGCCCACTGGGAGTAGCTCTTTGGTAATTTGGTAATTGGTTTAACTCATCAGTTACAAACAACTCAATACTTTTTGTTAGGAGTGTTTTGTTTGTTCTTTAAAAGGGAAAAATTATAAAAATATACAACATATATAATTTAATTTAGTTCCTGTTATGAATGAAATAATTGATTTTTGTTGTCTTGCATGGACTGTAAATCTGTGTAATTCCACTGAATCTACACCGGTGTAAAGTTGGAGCAGAGAATTAAGTCCAAAATACTTATTGGCAGTGGTAACCCATAATCTTGGTATAAGCAGTGCTTCTAATCAGTGCATTCTCACCTACATTAAATACAGGCATGGATGTATCCAGCAGGTTATTCCATTCCAGCCTTGGGCTTCTCAGCAGAATGGATTAAGTCTGTAGACTGAAGCTTACAAATTGATCATGGGCTGGTGCACAAAATGATGGTGAACTGGTCCCTTCCAGAGACGGGATAAGACTTAAATTTTTTTTGTTCGGTTTGGTTTGGTTTGGTTTACGATGAAAGAAAGCTCTTCCTTCTTCATGTCAGAATTTGAAAGAAAGTATTTAAGTTTGGAAAGGGGGCAAAGAATTTACTGGTTTTACCCAACCCCCCACTCTGGAAACCTAAGATGAACTCAAATCTCTCAGGATACCTAAGTCCAAGATATTTGTGAGGAGGTCAGACTGGCTTCTGGACTCCAGCTCATTACAGCTGATGGTGAGAAGGAGGAGTTGCCAGCACCTCAAAGGGACATGCTTGAACTGAGGTCCAGCAACCATATCCTGACTCCTGAAAGGTTTGGGTTTAATAGGCAGCCTCCATCCTTCATATATCTGGATCTTAGACATCACACTAACCCAGAGCCTGCCATCACTGTCACTGTCTGAATAGTTTAGAAATCTTCAAAATTTTCTTCTTTCTCTTGTGTGCATCTAACACCAGCTTTCTTCACCAAACAGCAGCATCCAAGTGGATACATTACAGATACTTGAACACACAGTGGACCAAAAAGCAAAACACTCTGCAGACCTGCTCTGGAGAAGGCCAAGCACTTCCTGCCTCACTATGGACAGGGAAATAGGCTGAGGTATCTTTGACCACAGAACAGCTCCTTGAAGACAGAATTATAAATCAGATATGGGATAGGCTCCATGGATGGCAATGGCATGCTTGGCTTAGTTGTGGATAAAGTTAGTATTTTGGGCTGAATGCATAAATGCAAAAAGCAGTTAGCACAGCTGCATTCCCAAGGGACTTTGGGGGTAGAAAATGAGGGGAAAATGAACTCTGACTGAGACATGACGGGGAAGTTTTGAGGCAGGAGATTTGGCAGCCGAGCTGACATAGTTCTACTGTGAGGTCACAAGAGGAAGGATGATGACGTCTGCACATACCAGCCCATCACACAATTTGTATTTTTAATCAAATATGGGGCAACAGAAGAAAGGTGAAAAATCAGCAATATATTGCATGTTTTATTTGCATTGTATGGAAATCTTACACAGGAAAACGGACAACTGTTCTGGAAAATATTGACTATATGATTTCTGAAGCTGGAACGCCCCAGTTCACAAAAGTCCGCAGCTTATAGCTATGGTTAAAGTCTTGTTCTAGTTATAGTGAAGTGGGTGCATTAGGAATTTGAGCAAGCAAGTTGAATTTGAGTAAGCTGAACATGTGTCAGTTGTTCTGAACCCTGGAAAGAGTCTGCTAGTAAGTTGAAACTGAGTATGTGCTCATTAACATTCAAGAGTAATAACAGTAATTAAAAAACTATAATTAAAAAAAAAAAGCAGCACAGTTGCAAAACAAAATATTATTCGATTACCTCATTTGTAAAAAATAAATGTCAACAACATCTTAGACCCTTGTCAAAAGCTGCTTAGATCATGCAAATGTAGCCCTTATCTTCCCCTGCTCTTTATTAAAACAACTATATAGACTTTGTTGAGAAACAAGACAATTAAATGTAAATGATGTCATCTCCTGGCATTCATTCACTTTAATGAGTCTAGCCAATCACCCAGTGTAAACAGTAATAGCTGCAAAGCAGTAATATTCAAAATCATATTAGCAGACAACAAAGAGAAAAGGGTGACCTTTGTTTTTAACTAATGGTGCAGCTTCAGCGTGCTGTATGTAAAAATTCTGATTAAATTTAAAGCATCAGTGTTTATTGCAGAAACCCTAATGAGGTGACCATTTGTGGTGGGAGGTGATGAGTTTAGAGGTGAACAAGTAACTTGCTCAGAAAGAAGAAAGCCAAGAAGGCAAAACTGCTAAATCGGTTCCCCTCATCTCTGTTCCTTCTCCCGGTGATGGATTTGCTCTCTTCCCACTGCCATAAAAGGACATATTCAATCTTGGTCCATTTTCTGCTGAATACTTAGCCACAGTGGAGCTCAGTACTCCTCCTCTAATCCTCAAATAACCTCTCTGCTCCCAGGCATTGTTATCGCCTTAATGCATTTTCTTGCACATTTCCAGACCACTTTTTTTTATTGTGGGAATAAGGTATTGACTTCCTGCCTTACTCTTCCATATTTTACTTTACTCTATAGAGCATCCTGTTCTGAATGTTTTCAGCATTTGATATGGGATACATGGCTTCTTATGACATTCAGTAAAGAGTAATCATTCAATAGAAATGAGACATGTTCAGCACTTGCACATTTGCCCTATACCTGCAAATTAAAACACAAAGCTCTTGTGAGTCATTGACAAAAATTAAATATTTTTGGTGATTTTTCTCTGTGTTTAGTTGATATTACTCAGCTGGTCTTGCCACTGGATATGTAGAGCATCTTCAAAAAGCAAATGACTAGTAAATCTAGACAGAAATGGAGCACACGAAAGCACTTACTCATTTTAAGAAATCAGTTCCCATACTGACAACTGAAAGGAAATCTCCCTTTGAAACAATTGCATGTAACTTTGCGAAGGATATTGCAACAGAAAGGGAAGAATCATTTTCTGAATGCTTGGCTGAAATGTGTGGTCAGCATGTTCATCAGGGACAAAACCACTGCTAATAAAGCCAACAAAGTTAAAGATTGTTTGAGCTGATGGTTGGATCTCTGCTTTCAGTCAGACTGACCTCAGAATTTGAGGGCAAAAGCTTTTGCTTTGCCTTTTATTTTTGCATGGAATATTTTGTTATATTGCTGTATGGTGACATCAAACTCCATCCACACAGTGGAGACACCGAAAGTTAAGTGGGAGTTTGATGGCAGCTTATTCTCATGGACGATGTACATTACCTGACAGCCCAAGATATTCAAGTGGTTTTGTTTAGGACTGCAGTTAGGGGAAGAAAGGATCAGGAGACTTTAGAGTCACAGAAATGAAGCGCTCTGGTGTAATCCAGACTTAAGTGTGGCCTTAGACACCTTAATTTACCATTCCTGGGCTTTGTCCTAGTTTATGGTGCAATGATAACAGCATTTATGGTTGATCAGCCCTCAGGAAAGGGACTGAACGCTGCTGCTGGTACAATAGAGGTACCAGAGAGTTTTTCTTCTTTCTTTCCTTCCTTGGCAGGAAAGAGAGTAGGGATTGAAATGAGTTTGTGGTGCTGTGTCTTGTTCAGTGACAGCAAAGCTCCAAACCCTCAGGAGATGTTTAGTTCCCCTGAATTAGTCCTTGGTCACATGTGTCTCAGGGTGAGGATGGGGTTAGCAGTCTGCCATGTGGACTAAGAAATAGGAAACACTTTCCATCAGTCAGAGATTTTGATTTAATTTATTTTCTTTTTTCTTTTTTTTCCCTTCCTGACATGTGTGCTCTGTAGATACACGAAAAGCATGTAATTTATTGCATGCATGAGAGTTGATTATCCAATTCAAAATCCCTCGCAATTGCTATCGGGCTGTTCTCAGCCTGCCTACAGAAGGTACCTCTGTTATCTACTTTTGAGAGAGAAAAGGGAGCAATTCATATCACCACTGGCATAGCTCAACCTTCTCCCCACTTCTCACACTACTGGAGCTACCTAAATTAAGTATATCACTTATATACATGATATATACATGTGCATATAAATGTATAAATATAGACACACACATAAAATATTTAAGTATATACATAATTACACACGTGTATCTAAAAAATTCTGAGACCTGGGTACCACAACTTTCCTACCACTGCTAGAGACACCTGTCACTATCAGAGAAATCCTAAAGATATTTAAGCTGTGCTGTAACACTGAGCCTTGATTCATGAGTAAACTCACACCCCCAGATCAGAGAATGATGCCAATGTGTTCAAGTCCTCCAATATCATTGCTGAATGTGCACTGAGGATCAGGCCTAAACCTTTCCAAAAGTGAGCTGTGGATAAATGGGAAGCCTGGAGCTGTCATTTTAGTCCTTTCAGCTCTAGAATAATCACCTCTTCCAGAGACAGGACTCTGGGTAGGGTTTGCAATCATTCCCTTGTAGCTGTTGATCTGTTCCGCTATTTTACAGCAAGTAAATTTTCTTCTCAGTGGGTGAACTGCACGATGAACCATAGGCAAACTTCTGAAAAACTGCAAACACTTACACTTTACTGCAAATGTAACCATAACAATTCAAAGTACTAATTTTCTACCTCATATAATATGTGTAAGTATGCCTTAGTAACACTCACGGGAAACATAATTTAACAGTGCCTCTGTCTTCCTTACCTCAAGATGGGAAATTTCTCTCACATACTTAACAGAAGGCCGGCTGTCTGAGCTTCCCATGTGTTTATCTGCTTCGGTTTTCCAGGAACATCTTGAGGGGGGCTTGTTTTTCTTTAACCCTTCCCTAGCGATGTGTCAGCTTCACTCAGCTGAAGAAAATATGGTATCTTGGTTCTCGAGCTCTCCTGGGTTAAAAAGAAAGAGAGGAATGAAAAAATATACACTGGGCGCGCATGAGAGAAGACCATTTGAGGGAAAATGAGGTCTTTATCAATAGGAGGGAAGCTTATCCCACATCAGGACCCACTCAGCACACCACAATAAATCAGCACTGACTGTCTGCTTCCATGTGGTAGATAAAATTTGTATTATTCATGCTTATATTGAGCATAATTCCAGGTTCACACATATACTCAAGGACTCTAAGCAGCTTTCATTTTTTAAATGAGAAACATGAAGCATGAGAAAAAGGAATTATTCCTATTGCAATTTATAGCTGAGTATGTAAAACGGACATTGACTAGTGGCATTTAGGATTGTCAGTGATTTTTGCCATTAAAATCACTAGCAGGTCTTGAACAAGTAATTTTATGACCTAATCTGGATTCAAACGAAAGAGTAAAACTCAATGATCTAAGTCATGTTCTGCTCAGACAGTGAAGTCTGCATCACAGCACACACCAAATCTTTATGTTCCTGAGTTGATGTCCTTGTTACGCACAGCCAACAGTGCTCAAGAAAGGCGAGGTCTGTGGGAAAAGATGATGTCTTCTGTTTTAAATTCAAGGAAGTGACATTTAAAGATAAGACCGAGGAGGGCAGGCAAGCTGGAAAATCAGCAAATCAAAGCTCTTCCTATACCCTGTTTCTATCAGTGCACTGGATCAGATGCTTAGAGAAGTATGTAAGAATGAGGGAGGTATGCGCTGGTGCATTCCTGATGCAATCATCCACTCCACAGCTTCCAGCAGATCACTGGTGCCATCTCTTGCTCAGTACCTCCTAACTAATGAATTTATCTTAATGTATTTTAAATTCATCCAAACTTTTGTCAGCTACAGCAGTCTGTCAGTGGGTGTCATGGTGTATTCCATGTGTGACAGAGGACCTCCATCACATTTTTATATGAGACAATTTCATCCAGTTATTGTCTTTTTCCCTTCTCACCTTCTTCTTGCCTATCATGAGGTTCCATGAGTCCTTACCAACCAGTTAATAGTGTCTGAAATCCAGTGTTTCTTCAGGATGTGGATGTCTACACCTTGGCGTTAATTCCGTATCCATGTAAAGCTGGGATGTATAACCCATTCCCTTTAGGTGCCAAGTTGGTTATTTTGGGTCAATGGCTTACTCTTCCTTTACAGCACTGTCACAGAAAGGGGAGGGGATATTTAACACTTCATTTAATGCCTGCTGCTCCAGAAGTTGCCAAAAAGTAAGACACACATTTTCTGTCTTTGGCCATATGGGATCTTTGCCCTTTTCAGAAATCTTTTGAATATGGGATTCGAATGTGCTTCTCCTGTCCTGATGAGGTGCCCAAAACACTGCGCTCTGGGTGGTTGTGACAAAGTTCAAGCCTTTTACAGTAAAGCTGTGAAGGAGAGAAGGTGGGGCAGCAGCTTTCCTGCAGTCTGCTGACAGTCACCGGCTGTAGCTGTACAGTTTGAAGCTATGGAGTGAGTGGGGAAGCCAGAGGGAACAAAGTGAGATTAGAGAGTGTGCAGCTGGGAGGTTGAACCTTGTCTCTGCTCCAGTGATGTGTGTTTATTTCCCAATGAAAGGTCTTTTAAGCAGCTGGGAAGTTAAGGAGCAGTAACTTTCTGCAGGCAGTGGGGTCTAGGCAGCAATTTTGAGAACTGTTCTTTCTGGCAGCTGAATCCCACTTAAGTTTTGCTAAGAGCACTGAAATATCATCAAAGACCAGAGCCTGAATCTTGAGGTGTGTGACTTCCCTAGAAACCAGTCAGTCCTGTCGGTGATTAAGAGGTGGCAGGACACAACCCTGGGCAGGAGCTTCCCTGGTCCCAAGTGTTCCAGCCAGGCACCAGGTGTCCACAAAGATTTTATCCTTGTGATCAGAGCTGGCAGGCAGAACACAAAAATTCCAAACTCTAATCCCTTCGCATGTGAGCTCCTGGAGTGCTACTGCAAGCTTTATAAGAGGAGAGGATTCACAATACATTGACTCCCTGAACTTGACCTTCATTAATTACACTTGTAATACCCCTAGCATTCATTCCAGCATTCATTCCCTGGACAGGCTTTGCTAACAAAACTGCACTGTCTATGGACATGAAAATATTTCTAATATGAACTGTTTCTTGGACATGTATTCGGGCACAAACCCAGTTTCCTCTTCCAACAATATTTAAAATAAAAAAAAGAACCAAAACAAAACCAACAACAAACATTTCCAGACTCGAGGCAAGATAAAGTTCAAATCTTGCAAATGTGCTTAATCTGAAATTATGTCCCCAAATATAAATGTGAATTGTTGAAATATTTCACGTGAATGGTTTTGAGATACTTCACTTGAATGTCTAACTTATTCTTTAGAAAGATTTTTTTCCTAAAAATAAACCTGCATTTCAAAATTTAAAGTAATTTAAAGTGAGAATTCTAAAGACAAAAGAACCCTTTGTTTTTGAAATTCCTAATGGATGTTTTCTCTCCTTTCATCCTCATCCCTCATGATTCTCTCTGCTCCAGTAATTAGAAACAGAAATTTCATCAAAAAAAACCCATTTAAAAAGTTTATCTCTCTTAAGTAGTTGCTCTGGAGGACATTTTTACTGTGTCTAGGACTGCCCTCAAGGAAATGTACTTGCTCAGACATTTGGTTCAAGCCAAGAACATTTTTGACACCCGCAAGGAGTCTGCCAAGTGACTGTGAGCATCACGCATTAGAGCTGCTCCAGGGAAACCTAAACCACATGAGTGACTTGAACCACAATTTCCTTCTGTCTAAGGAAAAATAAATTCAAGTTCATACCACAGCACTTCTGACTGAATTGCCTATGAGAGGGCAAAATTCAGGATATTGAAGAGAGGAGTTATTCACTGCTGAGCAATGTTAAGCAAATACCGCAGCATCGGCTGCATGATAAAGTTTGAAACCTCCTGTGCTTTAGTGAACCTGAGGAACCTCTCATTTAAATGAGACAGAGCTCATGCATTAGTCAGACAGGAGATGAGATGCAGTTCTATAAAATAACCACATTAGTATGAAAAATGAGACATAAAGCAAACTGTCCCCATATGTTGCTCTCCATATCTCAGAAAGACTTTTCTTGAAGTTTTACTGTAATGATCATCAAGGGAGTTTATATGCCCTGGCCTGGAATTGATATTAATCTAGAGGGGAGGAAAGGGAGACAAACCCAGACAAGGAGATATCCAGGAAATAAGGACAGATGGGAGATAGTTGCAACAAAGGCTGCTGGCAGGGGAGACAGCAAACACTTTTCATTGAACTGCATTTTAGTACTGAGAATGGTGTTCTCCTCACAAACCAAGGCAAACTGCATCAGCTCCTCCACTTCTCACATGCAGTGCAGTTGTCTCTCCTGCTGCACTGCTGATTGCCTGCAACAGCTTTTAAATGTAGTTTGGGGGATAGAGTATATGTATCATTTCTTTATTACAGCCTTTCAATCATCATCATGATGCAAAGAAAAACCATTGTTCGGAGCAGATGCACTCTTTTATTTGCTAATATGTTCTTGGTTGACACTAATTTGCCACAGCAAAATTTAGCATCCATCTTCAAAATGCTGCTCACTAATGCCATTCCAAAAACCAATGGGTATGCAATAAACAGCATCAAACAACCCATAATAAAGCAGTTTTACTACAGATGTTCATTATGCACATGAGCCTCTGTAGCAGCCTGTGTATTTTGGAGAAATGTTTGAAATTAGTTTGGGAGAGCAGTAATTAAAATTAGTTGTCTCTCGTAAAATTCAGTAGGCTCTGAACACCAGACCTATAGCAGCGCTCAATTCCCTGAGGTGATTCCTCTCTCCCCATTCTTCAAAGCACTCTAATAATTTTGCTGTAGAGCTGGGCATCATATCCAAAGCTACTCTGGATTCCAAAAGACATCATGCTGGTGAGGAGTAAATATTTGGATTTCAGACATTTGGTGCCCTCATGGTATCCTCATTAATACTTCTGAACATTCTCCTGATTGCCATTTTCCCTGAGAGCCCATTGGATACAGGTAATAAATGAGCTGCTTGCTGGATTAATTTTCCTGGGAGCTCAGGCCCTGCCTAATTTCCTTGTGGTGCCATGAAAATGTTGTGTGCTGTGGCCCTCCCAGGTGACTGGCTATCTAATTATCTTCACGATGACATGAACTGACTTGCACCCTGAGCCTCACCACATGAACACAATTGAATCCACCATGCACTGAGGATGGCTTCATTTTACATTTTTAAACACAATTTTAAAATTAACATTTTAATGCATGTGGTCAGTGGCTAGATGAAAAATCTCCTGTTTGGAGTGCAATGGTACCAAGCTTTCTCCTGAAAGTCTGCATTACCTGGGTAAAAGAGGATCATGACCTAACTCTTCTCAGCATCTTTGTGCTCAGGTCACCACTTACAGCACTCATCAGCACAAATGAATAGGACTTCTATGAAATTATGAAAGATCTTTTTTCAGCATTCGATCTTTTCTCACCTGAAGTGACAGAAAATTTCATCTTGTTAAAAGAAAATTACAATTATTAGTCAGATTTTTTTCACAAGCTGTTTAATTTAATTTTAATTTTTGACGTAATTTTAGATTGTGTGCTATTTTAGAAAAACAGGGTTTACATTTTGCTTTTTTCCTCCCGTCCCTCATCTGAATATGGTATTTTTTTGCAGTGAACTCTTGTCTAGCAGTATGTCGGGTGGTTTTATGCGTGTGGTCCTTTGTTCTTGATTTGGTCGCATTGGATGAGTAAGCATTCACTCTTCAGACAAAGCAAGCAGAGCATTAATCACCTCTTGTGGTATGTGGACCTTGACAAGCTCTTGGGTACCCTGAGTGAAGGAGAAATATGTCAAGTCAAAATTGTCTCAGCAAATACTGCTGAATTTGGTCAAAATTTAGATCTTAAATGTCAACTTTTTTTTCTCTTAAAGCCAGCTTCACAGGAGTTTGCGAGAGAAAGCCAAAACCCCCATCTCTTAGTGAGACTGGAGTTTCAGTAATAAGTTCCCTTCCATCACAGAAGGAAGCAGTGAGGAGATGGTATCAATCAGAGTCGAAGGTAACCACAAAATAGCTGCAGAATGAGTTCCCAGCACTGCCTGTGAGTTGTACATGCAGATGTGGCATTCATCAATCCCCAGTGACATCACTCTGTGTGTTGCAATATGAGGACATGAGGCATGATTGATTAATCTCTGGCTCTGACTCCATTTCCTGACCTAATAATTCCCTGGTCTCCAATGCAGAATGTGAAGGCTGAAACAAAAGAAAAGAAAAGGAAAAGTGAGATCCCCTTCTTTTGAATAGAAGATAAATGAGCTCCCTGTTGAATAAGGCAGAGCTTTGCTGAGAAGTGCTAACTGTATTTGGGAGTAGTGGGAATTTATGTCCATGAAAAAAGACATCTCTCTGAGTCACTGATATGTGACAAGAGAAACATTAATGCTGTTAGATATCACGTTAGGAGCTGGGTTTGGAGAGCATCCCTTCCCCTACCTGGCAGTTTGGCTTCTGGAATGACCTTGTTTCTGAAACCTGCACCTCCACCCTCAACTCATAAAGGCAACTTAATAAACCTCCCAGACCTGAAATGAACATTTTGATGACACTATGAATACAGTATATGCTAAAGATCTTCTATTCCATTTTCTATAACCATAAACAGATACGCTTTAATGGTCTGATGCCTTTACCTTAAAAAATTCCAATTTAGCTCCCTAGAGCTATAATAATAAAAACTGCTGACATTCTGATTTTATTTTTCAGAGTAGAACCTGTCTTATAAAGGCTTCTCAGTGTTTGTGGACTGTTAAAATTAAGCTAGATCTTAGAATGGGGCAACGTTGTTAAGAAAGGCATCTGATAGAGATGTGATGGGGAGTTTTAAACTTAACATAGAGTGACAGTAAGTCTTCCAATACATGAAGCCTATTAAATTTTTTGTCTTGAAGATAACTTTGTAAATGTTGGAGCTTAAATTTCATTTGGTTCATCTTTGCTTTCTTTCGACAGTATTTCTATCATTCTGATTTGAAGAGAGGAGCCATCCATTTCTGTCAGAACAAATGCACTGGGCAGGCAGGGAATCCCTTTCTTGCTGGGCTTGCAGTGCCCGTTTCTGGTATTGCTGGGTTACAGGAGTTCAGTTCAGGGGTTTTGAAAACCACTACATGTCAGACAGGGAAAATAGGGCCTTAAAATTTCTCTTCTCTTTGTTTTTTAAACTTACACACAAATAAAATGCTAAGGGGGGAGTAGGCTGCATTATGTCTAAGAGAGAAAACACTCTCTGCTGCAGAAACTGTATCCCTCTCCTGTGGCACGTCATAAAATGGCTTAGATATTTGAACTCATATCTGAAATGACAATACAGAGCTAGATGTGGATGCAGCATTTTGCTGCCTATTACAGTAAGTGTTGGCATTGTATTGAAAGCACATTTCTTATATTGATCTGACAGAATTCAATCTTCAGATAGAGCAACCAGCATGAGATTTTTCAGCATCTGCACAAACCCTATTCTAATAGTTTCACTAGGTATGATCATGGCAATCTTTCATAGGCCTACATTTTTCTATTTTTGCTGATTATTTTCTTTTTTTCTCCCTTTTAGTGTTTCCTCAAGTCTTTGTGTTTTACTCCGCTGATAATGCCTTTCCAGGTTTCAGTCTCTTTACAATACCTATAATCCAGTTTATCTTTCCCCATTTTCTTCTTTCTCTCCTACCAGAAAAACTTCTACCCTACTGATGTTGCAAGTTGTTTTTTCCTCCTTACACAGAAGTGGAGGAACAGGCACTGCGGACATCCCAGCTCTGTATCCTTCATTATACAGTGTCCAAAACCAAGCAGATTCCTGATGAGCTGTGTAAGGCCAAAACAAGCACTTTGTGCTACTCCTACAGAGTATCCTTCTAGTGGTCTCTGTCGGAGGGCCTCCCCGAGGCAGGGAGGATGGAACTAATGACAAAGAACTGGTGGATTTTTACTTCCCATGGGCTTTTCCTGTCCCTTCTTGAACCCACCTATCACAAGTGTAATTTTAAAACTCACTTTTGGAGAGGAATACATAGCACTGACACAACAGAAAAATCACCCGTCAGTGTTTGGTTTGACTAAAATCTCCTTTGAAGCTATTCTCTTCTGATCTGTGTATTGGATAGCAAGAACATGAGGCTTGTCCTGAATGTTTGTGACAGCAGCAATTGGGTCTGAGCACTGGAGACCTTTCAATGTGCTCATGATCTCTGGGGTCAGAGGTTTATGTGGCTAAGGCAGAGGGAAAGAGAGCAGAAGGAGCTGGGAAATCCCTGAAATACAGAAACTATAGTGAAGTTGGCCACGGGAGCACAGGTCCAGCCTTTGAGACCATTAAATCTGTCTGCCTAATACCGAATGCAGGCAGCATTTTCCGTCTCTGCGCATGTGGTGAGAATGTCAAATAGCCAGGGCAAGGGTTGCAAGCACAGGTATTAGTCTGCTGGAGAAAAACAAACAAACCAACAAATGCTCTTGCAGGCACGTAAGCCTCATTTTATGTCTGAAGAGACTGAAGCAGAGGTTGATAATAGCATGTTCTTGCACTGTTATGGTTACAACACTTCGACCATTGCCAATCTGCCAGTTAATATTTTTTCCCTGCTAAGAGCCCCTGAGGAGGATGGTAATTTAAATCACAAAGCATGAAGAGCAGCATCATGAAAAATGACCTTCCATGTATAAACCTGAATTTTGTGTAAAGCTTTAGGAAAACTTTCTACGCAAACACTGCTATTTTTATATCCTGTTTCAAACCAAGCTTCAGCTGGAATTTAGGTTTAAAAAGTCTGAAAGGCACCTCAGCCCACCTGAGATGGGACAAAAGGCCCTTGCAGCAGGTGGCTCCAGTGAGCCTCAGATACCTGGATTCTTAAAATAATTTAACTGCGGTGCAACAACGGAGCAACAGCTGGAGCTGGGTGCCTCTGAGGAGGAACCCTGAACAAAGGAAATCCTGGGCTTTTTCCCCCTTACGGTCTAATTGCCCAAAAGTCTGGAGTCATGAGCTCCTGCTCTGTCTCAGAGTGCCTGGTGAAAGCATCAGAGGTGAGGGTGAGGGAATAAGCAGCTCTTGAATACACGATCCTATTTTCAGTCTCATGTTCCATGTATTAAAGTATTAATTCTGGAGGAAAGCAAACCCTCATTCGGAATTTTTCCATCACATGTCAGCACTTTATGAGCAATTTGGCATTATAAAGACAGTCACCATGATCTGTCCTTCATGACACTCCTGGGGCAGCACTACAGGACTTGCAAGTAGGGAGTTTAAACCAAAAATCAAACCTTTTTATACAAGATTTCAGCTGGATTTTCCAGCATATAATGACTCCCCTGTGCTTCTCTGTTCGATTGTAATTTCTCAGGGACGGGGAACACTTTGGTACTAATGTGCCATATTTTTGGAGCTAAATAAATACAAAGTGCTCACATATATCAATAGCTTTTTAAAAAATAACCAGCAAGTCATATATCCTCAGGAACATTTTCTACTATCTTTTATGACTGTTATCCACCCAACACCTGCATCAGCAGCTTGGGAACAATCTGATACCAAAACACTGGTAAGGAGCAGCTGATGAAATCTGTTCCACTACTTAATGGTTAACTGTGAGATTGGTTTATATGCAGAATGGATCCTTGGTGAATATATTGGAAAGACAAAAACCTTTTGTTCAGACCTAGTAAAAGGTTAGTCCAAATAAAAGGAAGATTTCAAGATGCATGAGATTTTATACTTCATGTCCTAGTTTGATTTTCCCTCTACAGACAGCAAAACTAGAACTGAAACTAGTTGTGTTGTCCACAACTGCTGGTGAACTTTGTAGTTGGTGTCTTCTATGTGTCACACAATAAATAGGATAAAATAATCTGGAGATAGATACTCAGTTGCTTACGTGATTTATTCCATCTCCATTTCTGTAATTGAAATAGTGTGTTCCTTCTTATTGCCTGGAAGAACAATAGAAACAATAGAAATGACCCCTCAGGTGATTGCACTCAACCAGTCCTCTGCCTCGTATTTTATGCCTGGTCTGACAGTTCTTTCCCCACTTTTGTCTTTGTAGTGAAATGCACTCATATGAGATCTAGGACTGATATCAGAGAGTACTCACACATTCACAGCAACAAGAAATTAGTAATTCATTTTCTTTCTGTCACCTGGGAGCTCCTCATAACAGAATGATTCTTTGCTGTCGTATGCTACAGCTCTATAAAACAAATAATTTATTCACAAGTTATAAAGATCACAAAGAAACAAGAGAATGTGAGTGATGTAAGAGCAGCTTTGTGCATGATCAGCACAAACAGGGAGACAGACCCTCCCTGGAAACACCTTTATTCAAGGTCCCTACAGGGCTCACACACCTCTCTGCCAGGACAGGTAGTGTTACACTGGGAAAGGCGGTTTCTGTGAGCTGTGGGAGTGCTCCAGGATGTGAGGCTGATGGGTCTCTGACTCGGGTCCACTTATGGCTCCAGTTCAGCAAAGCACTTAAGTTGCATTGACTTTGCTTCAGTGTAACTGATCTGTGTTTTGCAGAGTCCCAGTGGCTGAACTGCACCTGGGATTGAAAACAATGATAGTTTTGATTGTTCAGGGGATGTTGTCAGTTTTAAGCATATATTAAAAAACCAAAACAGCCGCTGAACACTGAGTTTAAATGACAACTGCAATGTGCTTTCCATTTCCATTAATTTCCATTCACTCTGCCAGAGAAACACAGTTTGGTGTTTCTCTGCTTGAGAAATGAAAAAATTAGTCTGTCTTGCTTCTGTTTACAGCCTGATCCTAATAAATTTCCCTCAGAGTTTTTTTCTGTCAGCTCAATACTCGAAGTCTCAGCTGTTGTAGCTGCCACAAAGAAACATTAACAAAGATAATTTCTACTAAAAGTTAAAGAAATTGTTAGAGTGCTTGTTTTAATCCCAAATAGTTGTTTTAATTAAAAACGCAAATAATTTCAGTCATACCTAACTTTTAATTGATTAAAACCAAATCCTTTACTAATTCTTGGGAAGATCTATTACTCAGTGCTCTAAACCTATTTGCTTTTGACCTGCCTGCAATTCACTCGCCACCTATAAAATCTGCAGCCATCACACTTTGCTCAGTGTGGCGTGTCTGACACACCATCAGCACCCTGCCCTGGGCCAGGGTGTAAAGGAATGAACAAATGCACCAGAGGACCCCAATCCGACCTGGCACGATCCCAGAGCAGAAATGGAATATGTTCTGTGACTAATTTTGGTTCATTTTCCCTTCTATAAAGGAAATATACTTTTTTGATTACTCCATCAAAGGAAATGAGCTGATTCCATTTGATTCCATTTCAGACCTGCGTTACCACATTTCAGTGTATCAGTTCATTTCTCTACTACAGGCAACTATCTGTGATACAGGCTGTATGTGTAACTATAGTGTAATAATCCCTTTTATCCACTGCTCATGCCAGATTCTGTTCTGAGGGAGGCAACAGTTTTATTGTATCCCTAACATTAGCATTTCAATAGTCTCTCCACAAAATGCTTCCAATTTACGTGCAGAAGTTAGATATTTCTTGATTTACCATCTAAGGAGACTATTAAGTTATTTTCCTTTTTTCCCCTTTCTTTTCTTTTTCTTTGGCTAGAACTCTGCTGGAAATTAGTCTTATATTTCCATGTAATAATATGGAAAGTCTTCTATTTACCGTGAACATTTTTTGAAATGTTCTTGAACAGCTAAGTATCCAAAGCCCCGGATAATTTGGTTACTTGGAAATTATTACTGCCTTATACAATTAAATTTATCAGTTATTTGGTGATGCGTTTGTGTCTCTGAGCTATGTTTCTTAATTAGAATATGCAATCCATAATGCATCACTTTTCTTCCCCAAGAGAAAAGACTTGCATATATGACAAACGAAGAAGAACTGTGGAGGAAAATGTCCAGATCAAGTAGCCACCTCAGGCTCAAGTTCCCATCCAAATGAAATCTATTTCTGTCCAACTTTATTGCCCCTTTTCTCCCAAGGAGAGGGATTATATTGTGGCATATGAAATACAGGAAAATCATGCTTAAACAGAAAGGCAAGAGTAACACATTTTCAGAGAGGAACAGTCTTCTGCAAAAACGTTCAGTGCTTGAATTAAAGTCTGAGCTTGTTGGACAAGTTATGGTGGAAAGATTTAGGAATTCCAGCCAAAGCCCATTTTTCAACCATCCTTAAAGCTGTGTTTACAAATCAAACTTTAATGCTAGTTATTGACATTCTTCTCCCACAGGACATTGATCCAGCAGATGCAGCGTAAGAAGCTTGCAGAAATTTGGAACTTATAGCTAAATTGCTTGACTGAGTTAGTGGGGATTGTGTCAATAAGGCACGACTACACATTTGGGGAAGATGCTCCAGAAACTTGTGTTTAAAGCTAGATTCTGCAGAGTGATGGACAGATAACTTTTGTTAGTAAGTTCTGACAGAAAAAAAAAAATCAAAACAAAAATCAACAAATGCCAGGAACAGGAACACAGAGCTGGGATAGGATTGCAAGATACAGCCAGTGTCAAGGCAGGGCAGTCAGAGCAGCTGCACTGTCTCAGAAATGGGGAAGGAATGTGGTCCAGGCACTCCAGTTACCATCTGACCTCCTGTGTCCCCCTCATTCAAGGAGTCAGAGGCATGGTTTATTGTACCTTCAAGTGGCCAAGCAATGAATGTAAAACTCCTGCTGATAAATCATCTCTCAGTGGGGTTTTATTCCAAAGATAGAGCACTGCAGAAACAAGACAGGTCGTGTTGGTAGTACATGAGAACTTTCTGCTGTCCTTCTTGTGATGCAGATACAGACTCAAATGAGCATTGGGAGAAATCCCCCTGCCTTGGGAAAGAGAACTGTTAATTAATTCACTCTTCTTAAACCAAAGATATTACTCTGCACCTCACTTCCTTGATCTGTGCTGGAAATTTCTGCAGGTCTATCAGCTGAGAAACTGCCTTTTTTTGGTGCTTCCCACCTCCCTGCACTCAGCACTTATGGAGCCCATAGGCACTGAGGCAGGAGAGCTCACTGGACTACCATGGCTCAGCCACATCCCTTGCTGTAATTGAGTCACAGTGGACTTTCATAGACCACTCCATTACCTGTCTGCTTGATCAGGAGAATGTGTACATCTGAGTTCACTAAGAAACTGCATTAGTCTGAAGCAAAGCTCAAATTCAACTCTTTAACTGGACTTTGAGGCATTTTAATCCACCTCCTTCCATACTCCTGCATCAGCTCTCTCTGATATAAAGTTCCACCCTGGCCTTGACCAGCAGATGTAGGGGAATCGAGGCTGCTGCTCTGCTCTGCCTCTTTGGTTTTTTTCATGGTTTAGCCCCAGCCAGCAGCAAAGCCCCACACAGCCACTCTCACTCCCCCACCAGTGGGATTGGGGAGAGAATCAGAAGGGTCAAAAGTAGAAAACTCTTGGGTTGAGATGAAGAAAGTTTCAAAGGGAAAGCAAAAGCTGCATCTGCAAGCAAAGCTAAACAAGGAATTCATTCATTGATTCCCACGGGCAGGCAGATGTTCAGCCAGCTCCAAGAGAGCAGGATCCTATCTTGTGTAATTGTTACTTGGGATGACAAATGCCATCCCTCCAAATGTCCCTTCCTTCCTCCTTCTTCCCCTATATTATATACTGAGCATGTGATGTGGTCTGGAATGTCCCTTTGGTCAGTTTTGGTCACCTGTCCTGGCTGTGTCTCCTCCCAGCCTTCCATGCAGCCCCAATCTCCTCGCCAGCGTGGCAGTACAGAAAGCAGAAAAGGCCTTGGCTCTGTGTAAGCCCTGCTCAGCAATAACAAAACCAACTCTATTGTCACCACTGTGTTCTGCACAAATCCAAAGCACAGCTCCATACCAGACACTGGGACAAAAATTAACTCTACCCAAGGCAAACCCAGCACAGCATTCCTATGTGAGCACTTTGCAATGCATGCGGTAGACCACCTTTTAATTTCTCAGTCACTGGGCAGTGAGGTCCATGCCATGGCTAGATCAGTTCAGTACTCCATGTGAGAGCAGCAGAGCAGGATCTGACCCGTGTTTCCTTGTTCCTCTGCCACCACAGCATCCTCCTGATCAAAGCTGCATTGTCCCAGCGAGTGCTGCTCACCACGGGACCAGCGTGTCAGGCAGTGCAGTGCAACCCCCGAGACCCCTCAGGGACCCACCTCACCTCACCTCACACTCTGCCCAGCAGGCACGGGGTCAACTTTTGTGTTTATGCCCTCAAATTCTCCTTGTTTTTTCCATTTCCTCCACCACCCACTGTTTTCCTCCCTAGTCTCTCCCTGCCCACATCCCCACTGAACATGTGTCAAGCTGAGTTTATTTGGATGGGGCAAAGCACTTCACTGAAAATGCCTTCAGCAGTGGGGCTCTGTGTGGTCCACGAGAGGAAGAGCATATGGATAAGGCAGGAAATCTGCTGTTTGGCTTTTGCACTGACTCACTGTCTGACTCCAGGCCGGCCCTATTTAAGCTGTCCTCTCCCAGACAGGCCATACAGATGACAAGCCAGCTCTCTGCAGGGAGGGGTCCCTGTGCATCCCCACAGTGTGGGGCAGAGCTGGGGGCTGCCTGGCTGAGCTGGTGGCCATCCATCAGAGGCTGCCTTCCTCTTCCTCTCAGTCTGAACCCTGGGCAGCTCATTTGGAGCCAACTCAGGTATCCAGAGGCTCCCTGTGTGTGAAGTGTAAATAGGAGCTTAATCCCATTACAGGGCTGAACAAGTCCACTGAGGCCAAGCTTCCTGGGCTACCTAAAATACAAATGCAAGGCAAGTTTTCATTACACCCTCTTCCCCAGTGAGTGAGCCAATTTGGATTGCTCCCTACTTGAAGCTGGTGGCATTTTCTACCAGTTTACTGTAGTTCCACAGCTGTGAATGGCAGAAAGCCACTGAGTGTGGCAAAGGAGCCGGCCCAGAATCACCTCAAAATGCAGCAAACAGCTGCAAGGATATAGTGCTGTTAAAAAGAATGCCCTCAGCCGTGTCACTGATGGGTAACACTTGCAGTTCCTAAAACAGGAGGGATTTTAAGCGACTGATTTATTTTCCATTAGCTGAGTTGCTCTATATCCTTTGCAATTCTCTCAGGATGGGCTGTTGAAAGAGACAGTCAGGCTCACTTTTATTCAGTGCTGATTTCCAGGCAGGGTGCTTTGCTGGGCTCTTGGGCTCAAACCAGCAATAACTGCAAATAAGGAAGGAAAAAACAAGGAGGGAGAGAAAGGGAGAGATGAGAATGTTAAAATTCTCGAACTATTCCTGCTATAGTGTACAAAGAATTTTGGACCAAAATGGCTTCTAGCAGCACACTTTGGTATTTTTCCTCCCCAAAAGGCAGAAATAAATAATTTTAAAAGTGTCAAACAGCAGAGGTAAACTCTATATGGTCCAATAGAGCTGTTTCTTTCTCTTCAGGTGAACTGATATGCAACCAGTTAAACTGAATGTGGAGATCTATTTTTCCACTTCAAAAGAAAAAAAAAAAAAAAAACTCCTTGTGTTCTTCCCTTGCACTTTTTTTCTCCTCCCACACCAGAAACTTTTAATAGAAATGGTACTTACCTGGTCAGGTATGCTGAGGCTTGGTTTGCATTTTAAGGAAATCTGGTGTTAGTATTTGCATCACATTTATGGTTTCTGTGATCTTGACTCCCATTTCTGAGTACATTTCCTTTTGAGGTAAAACAATGAAGAATGCACTGCAACCTTTGATCATGCAGCTATCTGCATTCCTGGGCAATGTCACAGTCTGGTGTGTAACTCATTTATGGTCTCTGCAAAACTTTATGCTTCCATTAGAGGCCTCTTCTCATTCTGTTTTATTTTAGACAAAATTAGGCTCCAATGGACTTCAGGTTTTAGGAGTCGTGTGACATAAATGGAAGGATAGCATACTGCAGGATAAATGTGGGCACATCTCCTGTCCATCTGTACTTTTATTCCTGAGATAGATACTGGGAAAATCTGAACTTACTGAGAAACAAACAAAGCTTAAATAGAGAAGAAAATCCTCGTTGTTCATTAAAATCAGTGATATTGCATTACACCTTCTGAATGACCATGGATACAGCAGTATATATTTTAAAGTAGAAGTGTATAAGGTAAAGTAAAAATGACTAACCTTTGTTTATTTAACAAGCCAGATGTAATTCGATGGTCAAATTAGTGGCGTGTCTGTAAAACAAACTGGTGAGGTATCTTGAGGAAGGCAAAATTATGTTATTATTTTATCCCATGTTGCTTATCCCTTATGCATCATGTTACCAGATCAAACAGCTGCAACATCTGAGAGTGCAGAAGGAGGATAGAAGAGAGAAGGATGGTCTCTGTAAGAGATTTTCTGTAGAAAGGTAGTGTGTAAGATGTCTAGGATAAATAAGAAGTTAGGTCTGTACACAGGGAAGAATGGAGGATGTTTTCTAATAGATATACTCATTTATAATTGTGTGGTTTTGCTTTGGGTGAGCTTTCACTGTTTCACAGTATTATTTCTATGCTTTGATATATGTGATGGGGTGATGAGTAAACCTTGACAGGAAGCTTAATTTTGATCCAGTTCTGCTAAGAATTCCCTAAATGTGACTAGAATATACCGGCTCCTTACCCAAGATGTCCGGGCTGCTAATCTAAAGAAATGGTACCATCTAGGGATGCCAGAAGGCCGCCCTCAGGAATATTAATTTTCTGTTTCATTGAGGCACTATTGGATGTAATTGGTAACATGGGGAAGTTCAATTCGGTTTGAGATTCAAAAGAAATGTCCGCTTTGTGCTTGCTTTACACATTTCTGTTGATTGCAGTTGGGTAAAGGCTGGGTAACAGCAGGACTGGTTTGTCTTGATCATTGAATCAAACATAATGCCATTCCACGGGGATAGTGAACAGCAGAGAAAGTTAAGCAAAATTTACAGTAACACTGGGCTTCAGTAACAGTCATACAGGGGCCAGAAGAAAAGAGTTCAAAGGTGAGATTTGTGAGAAAACAGTGAATGGGGTCAGGGAAAGGTAACTCATGGTAAAGATAACCAGAATCTGTGACAGTCTTTCATTGCGGAGGACATGGAGGGTACAAAGGAAATGTTCAAACTGCATGGGAGCAAAGCCTGATAAGACTTGCAATACAGAGATTAAGGTATCAGTTTCCAGCCACAGGGATCTGGGGATTGGATCATTATTGTGCTATTAGCTGCTGGCTGGAGATAAACAAAACAAATGTTTATTCCCAGGAGAAATAGCTCTTAGAGTTTAACTGACTGCTAATTTGAAATTCCCTTGAGCAAGAAGGCAGTCTCTCTTTGGAGCTGGAGTCTTCAAAAGACAATTTCAGGATGATAAAAAGAATGAAAATACTTCTTTTTCAGTATGCAATATGTGGTGATTGGTCCCTTAGCCTCTGCAGGATTATTTTCTGTTTTACTTATCTTGTATTGCTCAGTTTACAAGAAATTAGTATAGGATGTTTCTCAATATTTAGGGGGAAGCCATCTGAACATGCGAACTTTCAGGCCCTGGATGACGCCTTCATGAGTTCTTATAATCCTGTTTCTTATGTTAGCTAAAAGGACTCCAGAGGAGAAGAAAATTATTAAAATTCTCAGTGGGAATATAGGGATACCCTTGAACACTAGAAAGTCTCATGCCTGTCCAGGACTGGGGGACACAAGAACTCACCAGGGCCAGACCTTGGCTGCCAGAAGCTGGGAAAATTTCATTGCAGATCTGGCCAGTATTTTTTCCTAGACCTTCACCTGTGACCTTTCATGAGAATTATTTTTGGAAAGCAACAAGAGAAAAAAAGCAGAGCCAGTGTCATCTCTCATTCAGTTCAGGCTGCAGAAATTGTGCTTGGGAGAGGAAGGCTGAAGTTCAAAGCTTTGCCCTGGTCCCTGATAAGTTGCAGGGCAGTAGACAAGGATATACTGGCAATGAAAAATCCTGTGAATTTTTTTTGCAGTAGGAGAATCTTTGAACTTAAGGATACCAGCAGCCTTTGACAATACTCTTTTTATTTCCAGAGTGCTGTTCTGCCAGCAGAGGAGGGAGAGTCCTGATTTTCCACCGTGAGGAATAAGTAGGCTGCCCAGTGAGACAAATTACAAATTACAGTAGCATGGCACTGATAGGACTGAGTGAGCCAGGAGAAAAGCCTGGACTGTGCAACCACTTCCAGGAAGCTATATATTCATTATAGTAGCAATTTTTTTTTCCTTTTTTCATAATGACTAATGCCATGATTAACATATCAGATTGTACGTGGAGTCTCGGCGCAAAACATCAAAGCCTTTCCACACATGTTCTTCTCTTGCTCTCTCTTATTAGTGTATATGGTGCCCCGAGGATATAACAAGCAGAGCTGCAGAATACCTCATGAACAGCTCACATGTGAAGCTTTAGGTTTGCTCCAGCCGCAGAACAAAAGAGAGAAACATTGTTTACAGCAGGAACTACTCAAAAGCCCCAAAAGTCCCCAGAACACCCCTAAATAATGTAACCCAACCCAAACAGAATGATTAAAAGGAAAAAAAAAAATTTGGTCGCATTCTCTCTTAGGAGTCTCTCTGCCATAATTATCTAGGAAAGTGTGGCTTTTTAGGCTGGACCCTGAGTGCATCAACTACGCTTCTATGGCATCAGCAAATTGAGACCTTCCTGACTGGAAATACCCAAACACTCCAGCAAGCCTATTTTTACACATATTCAACCCCTCAGGGTTTGAGTCGTGCACAGTATAATCTCACTTTCTTGAAAACTGTTCTGCCGGTCAGCTCAGCTGCACTAATTTTCCTGGTTTGTGTTTATTAAAATAACTTCTCTACTGTCCGCAGAAAAACAATCAACCTGACTGCATTTGTGGCAGTGGCATTTTGCCTTCTACCTGTTATTGTACCTATTTATCTCCAGCAGCAGTCATCATGTGGGTGGTTTGGAGAGAGATTTACACACTGATATTTTATTAAGGTTCATTTTTATTCTATAATTTAACTCAGGAGATTGAAACATTGTACATTTTTTTGCCTGTGGTAAAATAGAGCCATTTTAGCTTCTCTTTTTTCCCCCCTCTACTTCTGATTGCTCATTAATATTCAGAATTTATCTTATCTATTCTCCTCTTGATTTGGTTTGTAAATTATTCCTTTGCTTACTCCTTTATTTTTAAGCCTATTTTCAACTTTCGCTTAATCTTCTTGGTGGCTTTTTTCTTGCTTGGTATTAAATTTCGAGTTAGACTTTTAAGCTTATCCCTTTTCATATTCTCTCCTTAAAATGCCAGCTGCTCTTTTTCTCTGTCTACTACAGAGAGTGTGTGAGAGCAGAGAAACGGAGCTGCTCCTCCAGCATAATAAGGATTGTTAATTTTGATGGAGCTTTCTCAGGTGCCAAGAGCAGGGGCTGGGTGGGCTTTAGCCTTTCACCCCTGCAAGAGCTGCAGTTTTAGTAAGTAGAAACAGACACTAGGGTATGAAATGTGGGGTGACACTCAGGTAGTGCATCCCTCTAGGAGCCCTGTGGGAGCTCTCTCACAGCAGGTTTTGGACACAGACATTTCCTCTCAGCTCTCATTCCTGCCACACCTCTGTGCTGGCATCTCTGATGGATCTACAGCGGGGTGTGCAAGTGGGGGTGGCCTGAGTTACAGTGGGATTGGTGTGTGCTGAAGTGTGTGCTCTGTGTCACCTGGGCTGCTGGGGGCTCCTGGGCTCTCATCACACATTGGCTCTGCAGCCTGTTTGCCTCGTCCTCCCATCCCTACTGGGCAGCAGCAGTGTAACGCAAGGAACAAGGACTCATTCCCTATAAATTACTCCACCTTGCTGTAAGTGGACTGACTCGTTACTATCCCAGTCTTTGGGCACTCTCAGGAAAGCACTGAGCCTGATTTTTTTTCGCTGACTATTTAATCAGGGCCTGTTTAGATTCATGCCATATTTATTTTAATAAAAATTCCAGTTATTCTGATTTGCTATATGATTTGTCTCCTATCTTTTCAGTCTTTGTGTCTATTTGTTTTCCTGAGAACCTTTTCCCCTCTTCATTTCAAATAGTTTTTTGAACCAAAAAAAGTAAAATTTGCCTTCTTGCTATCATTGCTTCTCTCCATCTCCCTAAAGTCTGCCCCTGTGGGGTTCACTGTTTTGCAGAGAACGGTGGACAAGAAGTCCCACTAGGCTCTGTATTTTCTAGTATTTTCGTCTTAATTCCTCTCAATTTATTTTTTTTTTTGCTTCTTGAATTTCCTCTATTAATCACCAAAAAGCTAATCTAACACCTTTTCTCAGCTGCCTGCTGCCTCTTCAGTGTCTTCAGCAAAGTGATGCACACCCACAGCAGGCATGACTTTTACATCATCCTGGGTGGGTACAAGGTTAGATTCTGAATTCAGCTGTTGACATAATTTGAATCACAGTTCCCTTCTCGGTGCATGATGCCAGTCTTTATAAAATAAGAACAAAAATGGGCCATCTTGAGAAGTTTTTTGGCTGTTTTTTCCCCACTGCACCATAGCACGTGTTTAAGCATGCAGGTGCACCTGACCTCATGCCTTGCTGTCTGTGTCATGCAGTGTCGTGTGTAGCAAAGGAGCTCCAAAATGAAAGTGTAATAATCACGTGATTTATGAGAAGTACATGGTGAAGTTGACATTTAAAGGAAAATGGAAAAAATTTAGTACAGGAACATTACTGTCCTTAGCGATGGAGGACAAACAAAAGCCAAGACAGACAGAATTCTTCTAAAATGCCATACACTTTGTTGGGAGCAATGACAGTATTGGATTCTTTCAGTGGCATTTGTCACTGTCAGAGTTGGGTCAGTAGACTAGATGGAGCCAATTGTGATCCATTATGACAATGGCTGAGCCTCTGGGGACCAAAACATTCTTAGGGTTGCTTTGTATACATTTGTTATAAACCCAGCCTGTGCTGGGCACTGGCAAGGTACTGGTTTATCTTTTACATAAATGATTCACCTGCTGAAAACTGAAACAGTATTTTTATATTTCTAACTCACTTTGACTCAACACTATCTATTTGCCTTCTTCATTTTGTGGATTGGCACATTCAAGCTCCTGCATTTCAATTGTCTGAAAGGTTGTGCACCTCTTGATATGGGATCATAAATAGCATTAAATTTTTACACGTAGGTGCTTTAATTCTTACAAATATTTCTTAGAATCAATAATAATTTTATCTTTATAATTATTAATTCTTCTTATTAGCATGGAAATGGGTTCTCTTTTTTTGTGGGTTTATATGACCTCACGTGAATGAGAAGCAGTGTCAACGCTACCTTTTTGTTGCTGCTTCTGGCAGGTTTGGTTACATTGCTGGAACCTGAGTTCAGGTGGCATTCTCAAGGTACAAAATTATTCAAAGTTGAGATAGGTAAAGAGTTGTTCCATTTGCTGTCATGGGTTCTGAGTGATCAGAGCTGCTATAGGCAGCTGTAATTGAAGTGTTTAGTCTTTGCTAAATATGGTTATTACCTGAGGGTGCTTGAAATACTGTTTGCATTTTTTATGGTCATTGGATTCTCCTGATTACCAGATGTAATAGACTTTTTATGCTACAATGCAACTGTTGAACATTTTAATTGGAATGCCATGTCAAATTTTTAAATTAAAAATCAAATACTCAAAGCACCAATGCTTTTTTGATTACTAAAATTAAAACCTAATTGAATTCTCCCACCAAAAAATATCCTGTGGAAATTTAATTAGAGAAGTGTAAAAGAGCTGATTTTTAAAACATATTATTTTTTAATTAGGTAAAATCTAAAAGGCAAATTAATAAGTTTTAATTTTTCCAAAATATGAATATGGAGATTCCATTTGGCACAATAAAGAGGAGACCCAAGGTCTATCTTCCTAAATGACTATATTTCATAGGGCTTGAGACTTACCTGAATAAAATAAAGAATACCCACTTCTGCTGTGGATTCTCATAAAAACTGTATGTACAATAACAGCACATTAAAAGAGTGCAGTGAAAAGTTCAAGTAGCTTTAAATGAATATTTGGAGTAGGGTGCAAAGAGAGAGGCTAGCTGGTTATTTACAAATAGTGTACAAGGTACTCCCTTGTCCTCAATGACATCTTGAACGGCAGCACAGCTCTGCAGCCAAGCTCTTGGCTGGATTGGATCCCATTCCCAGGTCCTTTGCTCCCCTGCAGGATGCCAAACTCCAGGGCTCTGCACTGCAGACCAGGCACATTGCATTTCTCTGTGTTGTGTGATTGGCCTGCTTTTGTGTGATTGACCATGGTACATCCAGGAACACTCACACAGCATTAATAAGGGTGAAGAAATCATTGACAGCCTAGGTGGGCTCAATTTGGCCTTGTCAGGACATTTCCATTTCCCATTGATTTTAGTTGTTTGTGGTTGCACGCAAAGTGTCAGAGTTAGTGAATTAGAACAGGTGACAAGGGCCCTTGGGAAAGCACAACACCATCATTAGGTGGATGGGAAATGATTGCAGCTCTCCTTCTTCCTTAATCATTTTTCTTTATAAAAATGTGTATTGCACAAACTACCTCTCTATTTTGTGGTGCTGTGTAATTTCATGATACAGCAGTTAGGAGATAATTTGATTTAAAAAAAATACAAATACTAACTACAGCTCTCTGGAGACTCAGTGCTTAATGATATGCACTTAAAAGTAGAAGCAATAACAAAATGAAGAGGAATGGTGCCTGCAGGGTATGTTCAGATCTGGGTTATCTCACTCTCTCACAGCTGAAGGCGGGCAGCGTGTGACAGTCACTCACAACTTGCACTCCTGAGCCTGAGGAGCTGGGGGAGACCTACCTGAGCAGCCCCTGCAGGGCATGGGCTGACTTCAGAACTCTCCAATCATCCTCCTGTGTTCATGACCTGGAGCATGGTGCAAGTCCCAATGATTACTCACTTTTATCTTGGAAAGCCTTTCCTGGCTTTGAGAACAAAGAAGGAATCTGCTCACAGCTGAGATGCTCAGCTGGGAAAGGGAAACTGAAATAAGGAAACTGGTTTTTTTTATTCGCTTTTCCTAAACACAAAAGTACAAAAAAGCTTATTTCTATTGCTTGCTTAAAATGAAGAAATTTATTTTTTCCCATGACTACTCTGGTGCTAGTGGCATCTTTCGTGTCAAAAGATGAGATGGGGGAGTTTAAAATGTGAGTTTAAAATGTTCATCACCCTTTTCCTGGGTGAGTGCCTTAACTCATAGTCTTGTATACTAAAGGGATTATAGAATGTCTCTCAGCATGCCTATATCAAGGTAAATTTAAGCAGAAGGTGCACCCTATCTTTATGAAGACTGTATTTTGCAGGTAACAATGTGTGGTTTCTGACTGCTTAGAGGAGATTTTTTTTCCCCTGAAATCTGAATTTGGAGTCAAAACACAAACTCTATTTCACGTTCTGGTAGCAAAGGGGCTGTAGCGGTGGCTTCTGTGGGAAGGTGCTGGAATTTTCCCCATGTCCCACAGAGTCTGTGCCAGGCAGCCCCAGGAGCAGCTGCTGACTAAGGCTGAGGTAATCAGAGATGGTGAAGGGCCTGGAGGGGCATCCCCAGCCAAGGCAGAAATCTTCATGCACGCTCCAAGAAGGGATGTTTTGAAAGGGCCTGATTTGAAAGTGGGACCGTGGGACTTTTACCTGATTGACTGTCAGTCATGTATCTCCAGGTCATCTGGGCATTTTCAGATAAGGATTTTTTACCATATCTGCCCCATCTTTACCTCACTATCAGGATGTTTAAGTTTGGGGTTAATGTGTCAGACTGGTTTTTACATAATTCAACACAAATCCTGATGCACTCTCTCTTCAGCCCATCGCTGATAGCCTTGCAAATAGGACATTGTGTGAGTTACATCCTGGGCAGAGCATCCTGCTGCACAGGGGAAGGGATTCTCACCCTGAGGAGGGAACAGCACCAGAAAGAACATGTGATGAAGTGACCATAACCCCCATTCCTTTCTCCCTGGCTTCACTTGCTCAGGCAGGAAGGGGCAGGAGGTAGAGAACTAGAAATAAAGTTAAGACTAGGAAGGAGGGTAGTGGGAAGCTGTTTTTTAGGATTGCTTTTCCTTCCTGTAATCCTACTCTGATTTTGGTTAGTAATAAATTCAGTTATTTTCTCCAAATGGAGTCTGTTTTGCCCAAGATGGTAAATGGTGAGTTATCTCTCCTCATCCTTATCTCAATTCATGAGCTTTCCTTATGCTTTCTCTCTCCTGTCCTGTTGAGCAGGAGTGATAGAGCAGCTTTGGAGGGCACCTGGCACCCAGCCCAGGTCAAACCACCACACAATCTATGTCCCTAAGCCTTTTAATAGAAGTGAAAGTCACACACTTGAATCCCATAAAATGCTAACTCCCAGGTTTAGGAGAAGTGGTCAAAAATACTGTGAAATAACATGCTAATTCTGCAATCTATATCCTTACCATGGTGATTTAATAGGCTGATAAGCACTTGAAAATGCAGGAATGAAGGTGTGATTTGGTTATCATGTAGGTTGATGAAGATTCCTTTTCTTCAGCTGTCGGTTTTGAAGTCACTTGCAATCAAACAATCATGTTATCTTTCATTTAATTTCCTATTGCATACTTAGCTAATCTGTTCCCTATAAGCGGTTATTACAACAGCCTATTTGTTTTCCACTTGTATCTAATAATAGTTTACTCATTCCTCAAAGGCCTATACTTATTTTCATTTTTTATAATGGAACGAGAAGCAGAAAGTCTATTCAGAAAAGTAGCTGTTAAACAAGTGTGAAAATCAAGAAGGACTAAAGGCTGGGGGGAAGCCTTTGAGATATTAATAACAGGATGGAGAAATTTATGAATTTAAAGAGTTTGTGTGGTAGAGGCTCGGTTTACCTTGGTGCAAGCACTTGCCCTCTAGATAGTCACTCAAGATATTAGTGCTTTCTTTTTACTTGATATTGCCTTCACAGCTGAACCTTGTTAACATGCAAAAGCAGCCAAATTATTTCAAAGACCTTTCAGATCTTCAAGGACATGCCTGTTTGCCTATATTCTGTGTTTCATTTTGTTAAAGTCAAATTAAAGACAAAACAAAAAACAAACCAAACTAAAACCCAAACAAACAAAAAAACCCCACAGGAACGGTATATGTTTATATGAAACTGAAAACTGTCATTAGATAATAGATGTGATCCACGTGAATCAAGTTTGTCAGGCACTATCAGCAGGAGAGAAGGTTTGCAGCTCCCCTACTTTCCACCCTAAAGAACGAAACACACAACCTTTCTTCTCTGAGATTATTGAGTTACTGCCCAGTGAGCCTCATTCCTTCAGGAATCAGGATGCTGATAAGACCAGCAATTCATCTGATCCCACACTGCAAATCTTGTATGGCCAGCCCTGAAAGCATGGAAATGTCAATACTGAGAAAAAACAAAACCCAGCACATGGAAGAAGTTTGGAAGTAGAAAGGCATCTGCAAGCCATGCACTGGAAAGATCATCCCCTGAGGAAGAGAATTAAACAGCAGCATGTGAAGGATGCAGGAAAGTGCATGAGTTTGGACATAGGCTGAACATGGGAGTCCTTTAGCAACCTTGGCCCCAGACATTTAGAGCCACACTGATAGTCTGGTGTCATTGTGCCATATTTCAGTCTCCCTCCTCTGGGTAGCCCTGTCAGTGGACATCTGCTAATGCAAGATTAACTCTCAGGTCATACTGGGACCCTTCTATGGGATGTGAGCTAACTTGAAGGTGAGTACTTTAAAATTAAATGGTCAGAGCAGTCAAGTTTGGTAAAAGATTGTTCTCAGCAGATACTGGTTAGAGTGACTTGCAGTGTTTGAAAAGGTTTCAGAGAACAGTTTGAAGCAAATGAGTTAGGCAGAAAGTTATTGATCATTTTCTTTCACATTATCTTAATGTGATGCTTGTGTAACAAAAGGTTATTTGTAATAGACTAATAGGAAGACAGGATTATGACATAAAAACTTCCAGCTGACATAAAGCAAAGCAATTACAGGTTGTCCACTGGGTTGCTGTAATAATCTTTAATTTCAGAACAGCTGAGTTCTGCACCCCAAATGTAGCCCTCTAGCAGATGCCTCTGGCAGCAATATGAGCCCTGTTTCCATCTGTCTAGTGTAGAAATGCTGGCAAAACGTAGGTTTTGGGTGGAAAAGAAATAATTTTTTGTGAAAGAGATATTTATTTCCTGAAACAGGGGAAACTAGTAACTGATTTATTCTTTCAGGCTATGGCAAAGGAACAGAGAATTCCTTTCCATTCTCTACATGGATTTTGGAATTTATTCAGGAAAAAAACCCAAAGAAACAAACAAGGTGATACATAAGTATGTACACAGCAGCAAATCCAGATAATACAGTGTGGTGCTTTCAACGTTTGAAAAAATAACTATTTGAATTCTAAGGTTTTGAACTTTTAGATCTCAGTAAAATTTGCTCACAATATTATGACTTTGTTTTGGCCATATTTATTCACAAAAAATGTTTAAAAATGTAAGAGTTTAAGTGTACTCAAAAAAAAAAATCTAAGAAGTATCACCCTAAAAACAGTTTCTGATCACCTATCATTTGTCTGTAAGGCAGAGATTACAGCGTCTATATGGAATATACAAAATCTCAGCTCACATCCGTTCTCTAGGAGACGTGAAATTCTGTGCCTTATGTTTCTGGGAAATATTTAAAAAGTTACAGATCTGGTTTCTCTGCCAAAGGCTATTTTCTTCTTATTTTCTCCCACTGAAATCAAAGACAGTCTGTGTTTGATATCTGACTCTACCAGATGGGGTGCAAAATATAGCAGCAGAAACACACAACTCCTGCTTTTATTTAGGATGTCCCAAAGGAACAGAACTCTCTAGCCCTATCCTTTAGAACTTTTTGTCTTAAAGTTTAAAAAAATCCCAGAGATTTCTGAATATCAAAAACTTAGTAATTTATTATTTCAATTTGGAAATATTTATTTTCCCCAAATCTTAGAGTTCCCTTCATCCCAGAAATTAAAAACCTCCCCCTACTCAACAAACCTCTAAAATTTCCCATCTACCAAAGCATGGGGTACATGCTCAGCTTTATGCTGGAGGAAAAATGTGTTACACTAAAGTTAATTCCCTACTTTTGACTACATAGAGTCAAATCTGTGCCAAATTTCTTTGAGTGAAGCTGAGTTTTGAGCATGAGGGTAACCCCATTGCAGTGGCTTAGCTGATGTTATAAAAGCTTAGCATGGTCAGGAGTGTCTGACTACACTGGAGCCACTGGAAAATGGAAGGGGTGAAAGATAAGCAAACCCTGACTAATCCTGAAATCTTAAAAAAATGAATACCAAAATGTGCATACTGAACACAGTAGAGAACAGTCTCATAACTACATTGTATAATAGACACCCCACAATAAATAAATTGAGAGTCAGGCACTGAAGAAAAATGAACTTGAAGGAGCTATAAATACAGTCAGGAGCCTGTGGTTTACAACCTGATCTTCCTTCTGTTCTCAGCACTGGTGAGGCCACACCTGGAGTGCTGTGCCCAGTTCTGTGCCCCTCCTTTCAGGAAGAATATTGAGGTGTTGGAGTGTGTCCAGAGAGGGGAACAGAGCTGGTGAAGGGTCTGGAGCACAAGTCTCATGAGATGCAGCTGAGGGAGGTGGGGGTGTTTAGTCTGGAGAAAAGGAGACTCAGAGGGGAATTTATTGCTCCCCACAACTCCCTGAAAGGAGGTGGCAGTCATCTGAGGGTCAGTATCTTTTTCCAAGTAACAAGCAATAGAACCAGAACAAATGGCCTCAAGTTGTGCCAGGGGAGGTTTAGATTTGATATCACAAAAAATATCTTCACCTAAAAGGTTGTTAAGCACTGGAACAGGCTGCCCAGGGAAGCGTTGAAGTCACTGTCCCCGGAGATAATTAAGAGATGCGTAGAGATGGCACTTACAGAGATGGTTTAGTGGTAGATATGGCAGTGGTGGGTTAATGGTTGGACCTGGAGATTTTAAAGGTCTTGTCCAGCCTAAATGATGATTCTGTGATTCTGAGAGGCCCTGACACACATTTAATGTTTACTGATCCAAGTTAAAAATCCCTGTTAATTTATGCTGGGCCTAGCTCTACACACTGAGGTTACTGAGGCAGTAACAATTTTTAATCGCACGGGGCTAAGTTAAGGATGTACTGTGTTGTGGTATCAAACCACAATTTTATTATGCTCCCATCAGTTCCCATGCTGTGTAGATGCTTAATACTAAATAGAGAAGTGTGAGGGGATCAAAACAAACAGGGAGTATGGACCTGGGACCAGATATGGACCCATGGTAGGAAACAGGTAAGAGGGGATGGTGAAGGAAGGTGATGCCTCCCTGACAAGGCCCCAGTCTTGCACAGGAAGGACAGTTTCTAACTTTTGTTGAACTAAGTGATAGTAAAATGCTGTTACAGGTGTAGCTGTAATGCTTGAGAAATGGCACAAAACAGAGAGGAGAGAAATACTTTTGAACCTTCTCTTTTGGATGCAGGCATTTTGCTTTCCAAAGTGAGCTGCCCCACTGCCCTAAGTCTACTGTGGACTTTCATGAAACTGCTAACATGCACCTTTGAGCAACGTTGCATGCAAATACACACACAAAATTATCTGTCTTATTTGAGAGGTTTCAGACTTGGTCCTGACCCCAAGCAGTTTCACAGAAATAAGGGATCTTCCCATATTAAATCCAGTGGGCTGCATCAAGCCTTCACAGTGTTGCATTAATGAAGGATTTCAGGTTGAATTAGAAGGGCAAATGTCAGCCTTTAACCAAATGTCTGCAGAGGTTATTGGACATGATTCCTCCCAGTTGCTGGGAGGAATGGGCTGGGCATGGTGGTACTTTGAATGCTCAGCTCTGTGACACCCAGCCCTTCTATTGCTCTGGCACTCCACACATTTGCAGCAGATTTCTCACGACAGTTCACTCTCAGCTTGCTTCCTCCCCCTCCCTCCTCTTTGCCAAAAATGTGCCAGTTACAGAACAAAGGGGTTATCACAGGGGCGGTTTGGCTGGAGAGCTGCAGAGCCCAGCAATTACCGGCTGCTCTCGCCGTGGCTGTGCTCTCTGTCATGTTCCATTTCACATGTGCATAGCTGTGTGTATTTGCTCTTTCATCGCTGCTATACACAAGCCGTAATCAGTTCATTTTATGGCTGTCTTCAGCTAAATTCTTTGTTGATTTTAACATGACAGAAGTTGAAAAGATTACATATTATAAATAGATAATTAATGTATCAGCCCAGCTTGTTGCTCTCTGTCTCTCCATCTCTTTAGGAGAATCGGTTTTAATGTTTCCTCTGCCTTTTTGTCCTTCATGTAGTCTGCCTGAGAATTAGAATGAAGCTTGACAGCTTGATTAAAATTTCACCTGATATATTTGTCTTTCCATAGTGGATTCCTCTGTTTTGAATAAATGGGTCACGTGTGAAATATGAAATCACAGTTAATTTCCAAGTAGAGTAGTTTTTTCCTAATTTTACTTTTTTTTGTTTAGTTTTGGTCATAGCTCTGGGATATGTTTATATTCCAGGATTTTCATTAAACTATACATGAGCTTTCATAAGATTGGTGAAATTATCTTTTGAATGTCACTTGGGGAAGAGATGTACCATTTTCATTGTTTGAATGCACTAGGTTGATTCACTTGCAGATGAGTTTAGAATTAAACTCCTGCTCCCTGAGACCTCAGTCATCTCCTGAACATCCTTCTACTCCCAGACACAATATTAATAGCTCGCACACCAGAGAGCATCAGCTTTGCTGCAGCTTGTGAAAGTCTTAATAATTGTTCCATAGATAAAGTAAATTTAACCTCTTAAGTCTGCTTTTCTTAGCTACCATCTATAAATCTTGTAAAAATATTTGAGGGATCCTGAGGTCTTCTGTCCATAATATGAAAAACTAATGCAGCACAAGACACTTTCTGGGGTTCACAAATTCTTTTTTGCAGCTTTAAATAGGGAGAAGACATAATGCATAAATCTGAGAAGGGAAGTAGAAAATAGGACAGAGATATCTCTACACTCTTTTTATAATTCAAAAGTCAGGTCACTGACTGTGACCTGTGCTTGTCAATGTGTGACTTTATTTCTTTTTCATACACTGGTTTGGGAACACTTATTTGTGTGTTGTGGCAGGAGTAACTCCAGGGTGTTTGAGAGAACCAAGCAGGGGCAGAGAGACCTTAAGTGCCTGGGGCACTGAGGATATATGCTGGGATAGATTTCTCAGGACCTATGAATCCAAGCCACATACTAAAATCTTTCTATGACCAAGATCAATAAAATAAATACCCCTTGGCTGAAAAATCAAAAGTGGATCAGTGGCTGGATGCTGACAGTACAATCTGTGGCGATGGGGAATCATAACTGTATTTCCTTGACCAGTGAAGGTGTTTGGGGAAGGGGTCCCAGCACCATTTGTGATTCTATCCTTCTCCATACCCATCCCTGCTGGGCATCCTTGTCCATAGCACGGGGTTCAGGAGGTACCTTGCAGAGATCCAAAAGGCCATGCCTGATTTTATCCTTAGCCAGCTTTTCCTCGTGGTAGAATCTCATTGAATTCAGCTGAGACAGAAGTGAAATAGTTTTTTTCTCTCAGTTTATATTTCCTTGCAGAGCACAGCATGTCAACACCCAAAGGTAGAACAAAAATGCATGACAAGGACCTCATCTGAAGAGCTCTATACAGAATAACAGAAAAGGGATTTCAATATGGGAAGTATTTAGTACCCAAGATAAGTTAGCAGAGAAACTATCATGTATTCTCCTTCCCAAATAATGGGATCCCAAAGCCAAAGCTTTCACCATCTTGAGCAGTTTTCAGAGATAAATGTCATGTGAATCGTCAGGATTTCATTTCAATTGACTAATTTTCTCCTTCTGGGAGTCAAATTCTGTCCAGAATTACAACGTGGCTAAATCTCCTTTCAGTGATGCAGTAGCTAAATAACAGTGAGGATGCATTATCCTAACTGGGCTGTGCCCACAGGGTATTCTGAATATAATGTGAGTAGACTTAATACACAACCTGACTTCAACATTTCTAAAAATCCATACGTAACATTCACATTTCTAACACTTGAATTGAGTGCAAATGTATTTTAACTTTGCTGGTATGTCCAGTGTAAATTGTGATCAGTCTTGATGGATTTTAATTATATTTTGTGGCAGTTTTTCCAGGATTCTTCTTAATTCTTTTAGAATGCAAATGTCCAACTTAGCTGTGTAAAAACACACTGGATGAATTACTGATTTAAGGAAAGAATCCCTAAATGCTGCTGCATAATATCACTCATGAGACACTTTGGAAATTTTCTTTTCTCTTTAATGAAAAAAGCATTTCAAAAATAATCTCCTGAAAGGAGCCTGAATTTGTTGCTAATGCTTTTGGCCTCTGTTAACTATTCTGCAAATCTCTGATGCACTGTAGTTCAATAAATAGGCAACCTTCTCTGTTTTGCATTTTGATTCTTTTGCCTTTAATGTAAGATAAAACAGCCAGCTTAGTAGGAAGAGAATTTCTAAAGGTTCCTGGAAAAACAGAGAAAAAGGCAATAAATAATTTTCAGTTGTCATATTAAAATATGATCAAGAAAGGCTTTTGATGGTTCTCAAGCACTTGTAAAATATGCTGAAAATATGTTGAAAAAAAAAAACACAACAACTTTTCTGGATGTGTTTTAAAAGTGCAGAGCTGTCCTTGCTGTACTATGAGGCACAGTGATGATGAGAGTAAAATTTTGCAAAGTTGTCTTTCAAAGTGCACTTCAAATTCTCAGTGGTCTTTACCTATTTGCATTTAAAATGGAATTGCAGGCTAACCAGGTTTATAGAACTGGTCAAACCTTGGAATTGCTTTTACAGAAGAAAAGGAAATATTTTTATATTTCTTTTATCCTGAGTCAAGGAATGAAAAGTGCAAAATTTTGCACAAAAGAACGGCATTTGTTATAAACATCCATTTGGAAATTTTAAAAGACTTCATTGAAGTAGTTTGTTTAGAGAAGGTTCAAAAGCTTCATTTATAGTTCAGCATTTGGTTTGGGTAAAACATACTGATAAAGATGGAATGGAGAAACACATAATAATTAAAATAAAAATAAAGGACTCTGCTCTGGTTACTTAGGAAGTGAACATCACTGATAAATTTCCATTGAGTAAGTTTTATTGGGGCAGGACAGTGTGAGAGTGGGGCAAACCAGGTCTGCCTATCTGGAAATGCATTCTCTAAAAATCCTGTGAGCATTACAAGTTATTTGTACTTTATATTTTAGGAACATAAAACATTGAAACACAAAACATTGAAAATTGTAAATGAAACAATCATCTTAGGTGAAGTCTTCTCTCGAGCTGTAGCTGTTGTCCCTACAACAGGTGAAATGTTTCTTTTAGTATTACTGGGTTTTAGAGATAATAAAATTTGTATGAATTGAGTTTGGTTTTTGGTCTGCTGTTGTTTTCTGATGTTACCATGGCAAAAGATGTGCTCTTGCAATATTTCATTTGCCCTCTCAGAAAAGGAGGAAACTGTTTCTGTAGGTCTCACCTGAGGAGCTGTGGTCTCTGGAGGGAGGTGTCTCATGCCAGCTCACACCTTGGCCCTGGGTGAGGGTGGCCTGGAGTCTGACTGGCTGTAACATCTCAGGCATTTTGGAGAGAGAGCTTGCCAGTCCTACAGTCCTGCTGTGCAGTCCTACAGCTTTGGACAGTCAAGGGACTGCAGGTCACGGTGGCCTTAAAGAGCAGGATCTAGAGCTGGAGTGTGTCTTCCTGTTGAAAGGAGACATTGGTAACACCACCCAGAGTACTGGGAGAAGAATGGGTTTGTTCTTCATCCATGAGTTAAACTTCCTGTAATGTTCCTGTTCCTCCACTGTATGAAAATACCAAACAGTAACAAATAATTCCAAAAACTGAAAGATCTCATGGCATAGGAGTTAAACTATTATTTATTTTCCCATTATACAGCTGATTTTAATTTAAAAATGTGCATGCTGTCATAATAAGGTAGCTGGTTAAAGAAGTATTAAATCTATGTGAGGCTTAAGATTGTGACACATTGCAGAGAATTCCAACAACAGCAGGAGCCCAGCACAGACAAGACTTGGTGCTCACTGCTGCTGTTTTGGTGAGGTAACAAGCAACCATTGAGCTGACAGCATGGCATGTAAAAGATAATTAAGCCTTGTAATTAAGGAGATACTAAGTGCATAATCACATTTATTAATTTAATTAAGTTTGGCAAGTTTGTCCTATGATGTTAGATATCAGTTGCTAAAGATACACATTTACATTTAATAAGCGTAATTTCTGACTTGACTTATTTTGTTATTTGCCAAGTGAACACCTAGAGAGCCCTTTTAAATGGATTAAGCAGGAGTATAAGCTTAATGCATTACAAGAGCATAATGGTACTTTTATTGCTCATTAAATTTTGAGTTAATTATGTAGCAACCAGGTTTATGTTTTATTATATCAAACCTCCATCCGTGGCTCTTAGAGTAGTCTAAGGGAAGAAAAACAATTTCAAAATATTCTGTATGAGATGTCTTTCAAGTGTATTTATTTCAGGAAGTGCACAGCTCTGCAGGTAAGAGAAGGGAGGCACCCAGAGCTGGGTTCCTCCATCTAGAGCTGAACACATTTGGAATCTCCTATTAAAATACGTCTTATTGTGGGACTTTCTCCTTTCTCAGGAAGAAGACCATATTTTCTTTCTTTTCTACCCAAGTTTTATTACATTTTGATCCTTCTTTTTCTCTCCCATTTTTTTTCTTTCCTCTGAGCAGCTAAAATAATCAATGTTTCTTGCTGTAGGGACTAGTCTGACCTGGGTGAAGTCTTCTCAAAATAGCTATTGGAAAGTTTGATGTCTAAAGAACTTTCCAGAAAAGGGACATATGCCCAGAAAAGAGTTTTTTGCCCTAATAATCTTTGGTGTCCCTTTTGAAATAGGATGTCCTTCTCTCTGGTATAAAAGAAACCCTAACTTGGGGTATGTGGTTTATGTTAAGAGAGTAAAATTAATGGAGAACAATCTTTGCAGCCTACTGCAATAAGACATGGGCATAAAAGAGAGAAATTCTGATCAGGTCTGTCTCAGGGAAAACAGAGTGAGATTCTAACGTCTATCCAGGGGCTCCCTAGTTAATTTTTTTCCCATTGATTTCATTAGGTTTTAGATTAAGTCATTACGTGTTTCATTTGCTCTGAATTTCCTCAAACCATGTGAACTACATATGGAATATGGGATTTGAAATGAAGTTTCAGTGTCCTGCACTCCTGGTGACACTGGACTTGGGAATGCTGTAGGATGTATGAGAGAATCAAGCAACTCTACAAGTTTGCTGTAGTAAAAGCTGCAGTGAAATTTAAAGAATATCCTCAATGAAAAACTAGATTTCCAATTTCCACACATAAACATTTATGGCTTTCTTTATATAGCTGGAAAAGAAAGTACTAATTTTTAGAAATAAACTTCCCATGTGACTAATTAAATAAATTATTCAAGTGTGTGCGATTCAGCGATATTCCATGGGGATGTATTTTATGGGACAAGTATCTGGAAGAATATATTTCCAGTTTAAAAGTCTCTAATGTGCAAGACTAGACTAAATTCCTCTTTTGTGGCATTGTGCCTCTTATTTCTAATTGTGATTGACTGCCTTTTGGAAACCTTTTCTCCTCATTTTAGACATGCATCTTTTTGGTGGTACATGTAGTAAACTCAGTGGCCTGAATTTCATTATTTCAAAAAAACCTTAGCCAGATGCTGTACTTAGCTGACGATACTGTGGGAGATTTTTCACAATGAAAAGCAAAATTTTAAAGTCTCTTCCAACTATAAAATGTCATGTGAATGCTGAAAAAGTCTTAATGATGCCCAGCACATAAGCTTTTGTTGAATTAGCCTTCAATCCAGAATTTAATGTTATCTGATTAGGTGTGAACAGAATTTTCAATGAAGCAGAAAACAGGACACAGATGATAAAACAGTGAAGTTAAATAAAGATAAGACAACTTTGTTGGAAAGCCAAAATAAATCCATTTGAATAATTCCAGTGTAGCAATTTTAATCCTGCTAAACTGATTCTCTTGGAAATCTAACCAAAATGAATTTTTCTGTCTCCAACTAACCTGGGTTTTGTTTTGTAAACTATGTAAGATTTTATTAGGTTCTATGGAAATAATGTCTCTGAATTTATTCAAACCACATATTTATTATTGTACCTGGGATTCAAATACTGAAACATTGCAAAATGCTTTTATCGATGTATAAGCACAATTGTTTTGACCTCCTCTCTCTATGAACTTCCACCAAAGCCAGTGCTTGGCTTTAACTGAGATTCCAGAATCACACCTGAGTACCAGTCCACAAAGGGGAGCTGTTTTTTATGAATTGATTTGGATAAGCCATGAATGCATTTGCAGCAGCACAATAAAAGAGTATGATTGCACAATGAAATGCATGGGAACCCTGGAGCAATGTCATGACTGACACAAATTCCTTTAAAAACATCTCTTGCTGTCAATTCTTATCAACTGAGAATGTGACCATACCTTCCTTAAGAAAGAAAACGCTATGCTTGCTGCTGGACAAGTGATTTCATCAGAAGGTTTTTCGGAAGGAGCTCCACTGTGCAGTTCCCTCAGATATCACAGGAGTGAAAACGAAGCGGCAGAGGTTTGGCCATTGCCTTGCTACCTAAGGAGGTTCACAGTCTCCTGCCAGTCTGCAAATGCCAGCCTGCTTCCTCCCCTCCTCCCAGACATGACTTAACTCAGTAACTTCCCATTTCTTCCCATTTGATGTCCTAAAAACTTTCTGACAGGGGAACAATAAAATGAGTGACTTTTTCTGCATCATCATTTTTGGGATCCTCAGGAATAGTTATTTTTGCTATTAACAATAACAATGGTTATTTTTGCTATTAATGCCTTAATCACACTGAAAAGGAAGCCCTCCCTGAGCTCAGAGTCACTGCATTGTAAACTTTGCATTTCAGCCTGGCTCAGTTATCTCTCAGTGAATTCTGCTCCTCATGTCAGATCTCGAGGGATGTGCCCACATCACCTGTCAAGATCCTCTCCCTCATATTCCCCTCCAGCTCCTGTGTCTGCACTGATGGGCTCTATCCCCACTGGCAGTGCTCTCTTCTTCCACTTTGCTAGGGACAGAATAGCAGGAAAGGAGTCTTCCAGGTTAGGTATAATTTTTTGAATGTTGTTGTTTCCCGAACCTTGCTGCTTTATTTTGATTATGTGAATTAAAGGGGGAAAAAACAACGACAGGAGAAGTTATGCTCATTCTGACCTTAATATCAATATTGTAATAAGCAACACACAAATGGCAGAGGAGGAGCACACAAATGGAAATGAGAGGAAGTGTTTCAAATAGCTTAGCCAATTGTTATGCTCAAGAAATGTATATATTCTTGGTGGTGGCTTTCAGATAATTTCAGTGTTCATGTTTCCTCAAGACCTGGTTTTAAGTCTTCTGAAAATTTCTCTGTGCATAAGATTAGTAGAATAGATGGTATATTGGAATGAATCTAGTTCACATTATTTGTATATCCTGCTCTCTGCAATGACCCTAAGGCAGGGTTAGAATAATTACATTTTCACCTAAATCTTCTTTCTGATTTGAGTGTAGTGCAAGATCTGTGGTTCTAGTTGTTTTTTAAAAGCTCTTCCCTGGACATACTTTCAGCTTAAGTCTTAACTGGTACACAAGGATAAATAGAGGTCAGCTAGCAAACAGAATATCATCAGCATTATTATCTCTTGGCAAAATGGTGACTTCTTTGGCCAGCTGAAGTTTGTGTGACGTGATTGGGCCATCCTTAAATAAATAATCTGTGGTTGAAAATAAAATTGTCCCTATAACACCAATAATTGTGTGGTCACAGCTCAAGACATTTCAGGTTAGAGAAAGAAATGAATTTATTGAAAAGGGATAGGAAGATGATATTTAAAATTCAACACATAAATATTCAGTTTAAATGGAAGGGACAGTGATCTATCTGGCTGCTGCTGTTTCTAGATCAGGGACATTATTTGCATCCTTTATTTTGCTGATGTTGTTAAGCTCAGAAAGAATGTACTGTAATATTGAACTGATAAAATGCTTGGTATAAAATTGAGAAATTTTCGCGGTTACTGGACAGCTGCTGACAAAATCTACTTGGAGCAGAATATCAAGTGTTCTGTGACAGCCTGCGGTAGGTGATGGGAGCTGTTCCCTGCCTCAGCATTTGTACACTGAACTGACAAACTGTCACTCATTTTTACTCCTGTTCATCCCATTTATCCCCATTTTTTTTCCTGGTTACTGAGTGGTTTTAGCTGTTATGACCACTGATAAGACAATATACTGTTTCGGATTCCCATTTTTTTTCTGAATCTTCAGCTGGTGACATGGAGAAATCTACTTGCTTTTCTCAAGGTTTTCTGTTAATATTGCCAACTCTTACTTCCAAGGACCTGCTGTGAAGAGAAAGGAATCAAGTAATCAGTCTGAACTGTAAGAAAATATTATGTTCACATAGGATAGGATTCTTCTTATCAAAGAAAATAATTAAAAATCAAGGTTGATTTCTCAGCCCCTAACCTCCACAGCTATGCCTAAGAAACTTATATTTGTCCCTATTTAGTCATTAGCTTGTTGCCTGGCATGGATTTGTTCAGTAACACCAGTGGTGGCCAAGGGATAGAGCACAGCCCAGACACAGCTCCAGCTTCTGGCTGTTGTCATCCTTGCTTGGGGGATGTTTACTCCACGAGCTGTTTGGTGCCACTTGCCTTCAGGCTTTCATGCTGTGCCTTGATTTTGGTAGGAGGCTTTGTGGGCAGGACAACAAAAGACCAAGAATATTGGTGACAAGAAAGCTGGGGTAGAAGCGCCATTTGGAACAAGCGTGAGGTGAGGGAGCCTGGTGTCAGTCTTGGTGCAGGTTGGTGGAACATATCCAGTGTTGATAAAAAAGCCTGCATTTTTCTACAACTACCTCTTAACAGCAAAATCCTGCACATTGTGTGTGATCTTAAATACAAGCAGAAGGTGGATAGTCAAAATCTGTTGTCTTTGTGCAGCAAACTGCTCCATTTTGAGTAAACCTGAGCATATAAATTACAGGGAACAGAAATGGTGATGAAGAAGCCAAACTGAATTCCTCTGTTTTTCCTCATCTTATAATTTGGTGCTTGAAGGCAAAAATAATACAGCAATCTGAACTGAAAATAAATAACTGAAAATGCTCTGTAAAATAGAATAAGACATTCTGTTTTATTGGACTTTAAATCAAGTTGTACATATGGTAGGGGATATCAGTATTGCAAGTGAGTTTTTTGGTTGGTTTTTTTTGTGTGTTTTTTTGTTTTGTTTTTGTTTTGTTTTGTTTTGTTTTGTTTTGTTTTGCAAGGAGATTAGGATGGTTTACTTAACAAAACTTTTTTCTTTTTNGAGATTAGGATAGTTTACTTAACAAAACTTTTTTCTTTTTTTTTTTAATAAAAGATCTCTGTACCAAAATGTCATGAAGGAAGAACAAGGCAGCTGTATGCAGACGAAGAGTTACCCTGAGCCCTGTGCACACTGACAGAGGTATTAGAGATTCAGAAGACAGACCTTTGGTGCAGCTCTTCCAAGGAATGTGTTAGGGCAGCATCCAGATGTCCAAGTGCTGCCTGAACTGAGATTTAGACAACTGAACAGAAAACTGCTGCACATGACATGAGAAATCGCTGGATATGACAAAGAGTGATGTCAGAAGCTGACAAAAGTTGTGCACTGGTCCATGGAGGATGGCTACATTGTACAGGCAGTTAAGGGAAAGCTGTACAAGAAATAGTGGGACNGGATTCAGAAGACAGACCTTTGGCTGGTGCAGCTCTTCCAAGGAATGTGTTAGGGCAGCATCCAGATGTCCAAGTGCTGCCTGAACTGAGATTTAGACAACTGAACAGAAAACTGCTGCACATGACATGAGAAATCGCTGGATATGACAAAGAGTGATGTCAGAAGCTGACAAAAGTTGTGCACTCGTCCATGGAGGATGGCTGCATTGTACAGGCAGTTAAGGGAAAGCTGTGCAAGAAATATTGGGACTTCTCCAAGAAATGGAATAAATGAGATTTTGAGTGGGTCAAATATTTTAAGTGCAGCAGTAAATAGATAACTGTATCAGGAATAACACATAGAAGGTACCAAATTTGGGTGTGGATGTAGCAAAACTGGGTCCAATGCGGACCAATTATTTATGGGTTGTGGCTGGAGTGGAGAAAAGGAGATCTGTTTCAGATATTCCAAGACTTGTCATTAGCTGCTGAAAGAAAATATCCACATACAAAATCAAAACTGTCAAAGATTTAATTTGGGATTGGACGTTAATTGTGGGGTGATGTCACAGCACTTAATCAGACTTTACTCTCTAAAAGCAATTTCCGGTCTGCTTCAGGGGCTGAAGCACAGGTTGGGTGAGCACACTGCAACTTTTTTTGAAATAAGGCTCCTGAAAGGAAAAGAAACAGTGAGGGAGAGAACAAAGGGAAGTGTGCACAAGCAAGATTGTGGAAATAAACTCTGTGGGAGGAAATGAGGTTAAGCTAGAGATATTTTAATTTAGGCATGTCCCTAAATACCTTAAATTGTACGGGACAAAGTCCAGGAAAATATTCAAACCTCTCAGTAACACAAATTCATTATTTCATCTATCTCCTTTCAATCTGGCTTGAGTCCTTTAAGTTTTTTCCAGTATCTGTAAAGAACTCAACAGAAATGTCACATCTCCCCTCACGAGAGTTTTGATTCTCTAAACAGATCCTGAAGTTGGAAGCTGCATGTGGCCAAATACGCCTCTTCAAAATGCAGATTACTAGAGTAAGAGTTATGTTAAAGGACACAGGGTAAGGTGCTGAAATCATGACACATATTTCATGACGGATTTTCTTTCTAGGAAACTAACAGAGCATAATTGTGGATTTAAGGAAAATGAAAAATCTCTGGGTTTGTATGTTCAGGCAGCTGATGAAAGTATCTCTATGGAATATGTGTGGCATTCAAATTTTTTATTAAAAGAGCAAGTTAATAGAGATGAATGTTATAGATTAATGACCAGATTCTATCTGATTATTAGGAGCAGCTGCATCACTTGAAGTTGTTATCATGTCATAACTAAAAGTTCAGAATCTGCAAGATTTCTAAATTGCTAAAAGTGATATGGCTAATCTTTCCTCTAACATAAAATTGGACATCCTCTAAGCCATGAAGTTGAAGTTAACAGGTTTGACTTTCTAGGATTGCCACCGGCAAAGATGTAAAACTCAACTCTCTCTAACAAGTGCTCACAAAGCATTAAACTGTATTTTCCATGAGAGTAAGGATAGGAATTCTCTTTGCATTGCATACTGAAAGATAACTGCCTATTTGACTGCCTCGCACTTTCAATTGGGAGGGCTGGTCTTCTTTTCTGATCTGAAGCTCTCCGGCAGAGTTTCCATGTGCTGTTAATAATACTTTCAGCAGTGTATGAAACAGCCCCTGCTCCTGCTCTATTAAGTGCTCTGGGGAAGAGAAGGGTTACACACAACTGAGCAATGATTGTGAAGTGTCTTTGGTTTTGTGCTCCTCTTGCTTACCCTTTGAACTGGCTTGGTTCAAAGCCTGTGGCTGTGTTAGCCAGGTAGTACAGGTGAGCAGTTCTGCTGCTGTTTCACTGCTACACAAAAAGAGAAGCACCTGAAACAAAAGCTCATCACGAGTCCAACATCATGTGTGCAGTGTCTCTTCACTGACATGCTGACACATCAAAAACTGCCTGTGCTTTATCACTGCATGCACTCTACAAGAGAAATATTTGATTTGATCTAACAGGCAGTTGTATGAATCGACAGGTAAAACATATAAATCCTCCCGGGACACCCCTGTGCTTTGTTTTGAACTCTTTCAAGTCACCGTTTATTCAGGTAGTTTGATCTAAACCTTCTCCTTTTGTGTGTTGTCTGGAATCACTTACCTGTTTGTAATTCTTCGTTAAAACACTTGTCTGCTTGGATTGATCATGGCCTCTTCCACTTGTCTTTTATCTGTTTATATATCCGAACATACTGGTGTATTTGCACTACAAAAAGCAATGCAGAGATTGGTAAATTATCAATCAATGTCTTCAATAAGTGGCCTACAAATACCTGAGGCAAGTCCATTTCATCCTCCCACAAAGAGACCTTTTGTCTGCAGCATTTCATCAATCAGATCTAATTATGGTGAAATTTTTTTCTTGGCCATTGTGTGGTTTGAGATCTGGATTTACAAATATCACATCAGTTATTATGTACAATAAAAAAAGATTTCAGACTTTCTTATTCCTAACCCAACCTTCTCTAAAACCACCCTATGTAGTCTGCTGCCTGAAAGCCCACAACTGGACTGGAGGTAAAATATTTGCCCTAGGAGGTAAGTGGGGAAAAAAAGTGTTGTCTGGATAAGATTAAACATCCATGACAGGTGACATAACAGTGTCACATTTATGATGCTGTTCTTTTCTGTATCTGTACAGGTTTGAAGTATTTAACATATTTAACAAGCAGCTTTTGCCATCCATTTTGCCTTATCCCACTGATCATTGCCTTTATTATTTTAGCTTAGATGAGCAATTCTTCCCCTAGGTTCACTTTCATTCAAAATGCTGTTCGGTCTTCTGGAGCAAATTCTTTGCAAATAATTGTGTAGATTCAACTCTTTTTGTGCAAGCCTGAATGATGTAGCATTAGCTGCAATAGTTACAGTTGCTGCCTTACTCATTTCAGTATCTAATATATTCTGTATTTCACAGTGAAGGGCACCTTGCCTTGGAAACTGCCTCAGTGCTTTCAGATGAAAAGTAGAATACAAGCAAGCAAACACAAAGCTGAAGAGACAGCTTAAAAAAATTGCAGCTCCAAGAGCTTTTAAATAGAGACCAGACTGGCACACTCATGTTACAGAAAACCACATTAAAACATACTAATTGCAGGCTGCTCTTATTCCTTGGACTTCCACATGCCCAGGAAGGGCTTTCTCAATCAAGCCTTGTCATATTTCGTCACCATATATTTCTTCTCATCTTGCTGAAGGACCATTCATATAAACAATAGATTTATCCATGATTCAGTAGAGTTCAGCAAAACATTGGGCAATAATCAAAGTCCTCTCCTATAATCAAATAATCAAAGCCAGACAAAAGTCTTAAAGCCCTTTACACCATTTACAGTTCAGCTGATGTCAGTGTTTACTTTGTTATCAGAAATATTACTAGTTTTCCTCTTAAAATGACAACTAATGTTTTAAAAATAGCTTACTAATCCAAGGAAGTTTACCTGGATTTCTACAAGGACATTTACGGACACTGCATATCCAAGCGATTAGTACAAAAACAGCTTGGAAAAAAACACATTTTCATGGCTATCCTTTCTGCAATAAAAAAATATTTTGGACTAATTTCTCTCTTTTTTTCTTTTTCCTTTTTTTTCTTTNGCAGTCAAGAAACCAAATCTGCACACAACTTATTTTGTCTTCAGAAGAGGATAAGGTGCCAGGCTGCCGTCCTGGGAGCCTTGTGAAAATGGATGAGAAGGCTTTAGAACCAAGGTGTAGAAATGAGACCAGCTGATGCCCAGCAGAACACCTCACAGAATTAGAAGATAAGTAGCATGGTTTCACTCATCCAGCATAGCACTTGCACGGGGATGTCCTCACTATGAGAACCAGATGGGTGCACAGTTGTGAATTTCTCCAGACCGAAATATGCAGCTCATCACCCCAGCTGAAGTGATGGGGTGAACTCTGGCACAGATACTTCAAGGGTGACATCCTCTTCACAAAGGTGGTGGCTTGGTCAGAGGTCTAAGGCAGCTGTAGTCACCCTTGTCACTGGCTCTCCCTAGTGCTGGATGAAAACCGCCTGCATCCCCTTGCCGTGACCCTTGGCAAGGCCACTCCTCCCTCAGTCCCCTGCCCCTTACTGCACCGGCGGGAGGATGCAGCCCAGCTCACCACACTCCTGCAGTGTGGGCTGTTCAACTCCTATGGATTAGCTGTTCAGGAGACAGAGGTAGGTTTTGCCCGTGAATTTCACACCTTTTGTTTCAAAGAGGAAGGTTACTTTCTCTTGCACTCCGGAATCAATTAAGTAAAAAAGCAAAGCAAACCAAACAACCAAAAAGCAAAGCAAAACAGAATGAAACAAACCCTGATTAATATTCCAGGCCATCCATTTTATGGTTATAAAAAGCCTCTGTGCACATATTCACACTCACACCATCCCAGGAAGCACTGGCGTTCAGCTCGCTAGAGGCCTGCATATAGATCATATTTCTCTTCAAAAGCAAAGTATGATTTTATTTTTCTTAGGCAATGCTAAGGAGTATTTATTGTTCTCCTGGAGAAAGAAGGGAGTGTGCATGTGAAATGTAAAGAGAGGATTCTGGAAAAACCTTGGTATCATTAAACTAATGCTGCCGTGCATTACAATGAAATGCTGTACTTGCGAAAGTATGTGACATTCAATATCCAGCAAATTCATTGTTATTACTGTACACTGAATGTCAAATGAATTCATAATGGTGGTGTATTGAAGGTAAAATATTATCTTGGGTTCAAACAATGCAGTTCTGCTGAAAACTCACACGAGCCATTAGGGCAGTGGATGGCACTTTCAGAGCTAGGCTGACGGGATTTTTCAATGCTCCTGTTAACTCACTTATAAAAACAAATGGCCCAGGAATAGGAGCATAATCCAGAGCAGCATGAGGTCAGTGTGGGTTTTTCCTTTTACATCAACAGGCTAAGGATCAAATCCACAGGGTGGAGAGGGGAGGAAGGAAGGAAACAATGTTAGAAGAGAAATCAGTGAAGAAAAGCTCTCCATCACACTTCCCTTGGGTATTTTTTCATAACAGCTTTCTGGCTGGATTTAGCATTCTGTAAAGGAGAGAGAAAAACTCTGCAACAGCAACTTGCTACTGCAGGAAAAGGACAGAATGATGTTAAAATCATTGGTTAGCACAGCTAAAGTATTTAATAAAATCTTTGTTTCCTTTTATTTGCTTATTCCCATCATGACTGAAACAGTCTTGGGGGCGGCTCTGGAAGGGAGAAACTGCTCTGTGGTGTGCCTAGGCAGAACCCTGTTGGGACAATTACACCTGTGAGAAGGATTTACTCAGCACCTCCACGTGGGAGGAGTGCAGTATGTACAGAATACCCAGGGGGGCTGTGAGAGGCATTGACTCTGAGAGTGAAACTGTTTAGAACAAAGTTTATTCTTTTCTGCTGGAAAGCGAGACTGGTAGGTTATCCTGGATGATTTAGAGCAGATTGCTCTTAGTGCATTATATCATCAAATGGAGTGGGAAATTATCTAGATTGCAGTAGAATGATTTTCTTCTTTGCTTAAGAATATGGATTGCCACACATACTCACTGTCAAAAAAAAAGTTCAACAGGCAAAATAGGCCCAAATATAATTTTTACAATTTCTGATTCTTTCATCAGTCTCTTAATTTGCTTTTAAGAGTTTTTTGTCTCCTTTGTCTACTGTCTTTATTTTTCTAGTGCCATTTTCATTTTACACACTTTTCCAGGGCAATCACATGGGCAGGCTTCTTGTTTCCCCCTCCCTTCCACTCAGAATTTCAAACATCTCCTTCCTAGTTTGGTTTCTGCCTCATATTGATGTTCTCTGCAGCTGCTTATTGCGGTTTTGTCTCTCAGCACTTTATATCAATAAAAAGTGAGTCACAAGTGGGAGGGGGCTTAGCTAGGCTGTGCAGTACGAACAGATGACTCTATCAAGAACTGAATCATTGGCTCACTTTATATAATTCTCATACAGCCTCTCTCTATTTGCTGCCTCAGGAGGAGGCCAAGCATTTAGAGACCAGCAAGTATGAGACTCCAGTTTTCCCTTCCATGATGAAGACACTGTCTGTGGCCTCATTCACCTCAGCTCTAAAAGCAGAGGACCAGAATCTGCTCTCCATGGCATTCTGGTAAATCTGGAATTGCTTCATTGTCTTCACTGGAATTATCCTGATGAGAAAGAAGACAGAACTTTGCCCGGAAGTGGACTGTGGAAGATGTAGCACCCATTCCTTGTGTGGAAAAAGGGTCTGTACACTTCCAAGAAGTACCTTTATCATTGACCTAGTAAGTCCGTGCTGGTGGTTAAGGATGTTTTTTTCCTTTACAGTGCAAGACTAACCTGAGTCTGATGACCTGAGGCTTGATCTTTGAAAACAGGAAGCCCACTCAGCACTTCCAGAGACTTATGAACTATTTATAAAGCTTACTAGAATAATCTATGGAAAGGAAATTCTTTTTACCTTTACCTCAGGTGTAATACTGTGCCTGCAACTCTGTTGAAATTTTCACTCCCATTAAAGGTGTATAGTCCATGTCCCATGCAAGTAGACTCATGGAATCTTTCTCCTGCTGAAATCAGAGGGTATTTTGACACTGAAGGTGGAATTTCACCAGTACTCACCAGAATGAAGAACATTTGCCAACATATTGTGTCTAAGCAAAGAAGATATGAATGGACATTGGTTTCGTTCTTAAGTTTATTTGTATTTGTTTTTATATATACTTCATTGTTGTCCCATGGCATGCAGAGAAATTGCCATAGAATCATAGAATCATGGAATCATAGAATCATAGAATCATAGAATCATAGAATCATAGAATCATAGAATCATAGAACGGTTCGGGCTGGAAGCTGGGCAGGTGCCATGACTAGTCAGATCAGGGCTCCCCCAGATAAAGCTNCTTGCAAGTCATCTATTTTCCCTGCTGGGCAGGTTCCATGACTAGTCAAATCAGGGCTCCCCCAGATAAAGCTGTCCTTGGCCCTGGCATTTATTTAATTACGTCAGAGAAAGCTCAGTCTTGCCTTGAATGTTCTTAGAAATATGTTTGCAATAAGGGAGGGTCTGGAAAAGTGCTATACTTTAAACAAAAGACTAAAAGTACAGGGAAAAAATGGCTGCAGACAGCAACAATGATGGGTGATGTTACCTTCCAGAAAATGGAAATTAAAATAAATTGGTTGCCATATATTCATGGTAGTCTGCTAAAGGCAAAAACCTCCTTTTGTGCACCTGCACACAGCTTTTGGGCTAGTGAGGTATTACATATTTACTCTACTAATGCAGCTGAGAGGGGTAACCCTCCACAAAGACCCGGTGACAAAATATCAGGTGCGAGCTTGGACAAAATCCTTCCTGTTGATGAAAAATGCAACAGTTTTCAGGATTCTGGCTATTTGTGGAAGAAGGCATGCAGAATACGGAGGAGAACTCTTTCAGTTGCTATAATAAAAAAAGAGGTTTAGCAAACCACATTGCCTGAAACATTGAGTTTATAGCAGCATTTCTCGAGACATGTCATAGAAACAAAGCACCACAAGCAGTATTTTTGTCAGACAGGGAGTAAGGTCAGGATGTAGTCGGATTCTCAACCCTCCAGGGAAAGTCAGTTTCTGTAGGGAAGTCTTGATTCTCTCACTGTAGTGGAAGAACATGCACTATAAATCTCTGTTCTGACAAAGTGAGCAAACCCAGGCATTGGGGTCAGTTCTTAAATAACACTGTAAGCCAGTGCTAAACAGCAGCCCAGTGTGCTGCTGGAAACTGCACTGTGGGAGGATCAGAGCTACTGACTTCTTGCTTAGACAATTTTTTTTACTGTGGTGCACTTATCGCAGTTTCCAAGTTGTGTTATTAAGGCACATCTAGAAAGGACATTTACACTATAAAAGAACTGTAGTAACTTCCCAAAAGATAATCTGTAGTGCAGAGCAGATCTTTTCAGTCCGAATGACTCAAAAGCTCTCACCAGTGGATAAGACATCTACCCATCTTCTTCTTACTGCAATGAGGAAATGATCTTTCTGTACTGTTGCAAAATATTCATAAAATATTGCCCCAGTGGCCCAGCTTATGGTCTCACCCTAGGATCTTTCTGGACAATTCAAGATGTGAAGGCAAATGAATGGGTGTCATCTTTTAACCAAGATACATTTCTGAGTAACAATAAACTGTAGGTTTTTTGTGTTTCATCATAGGATTTCAATTCAAACCCAAATAACTTCTTATACTCACTGATTTCAGGGCTCCTTCATCAAAACTATATAGTTGGCTCTAAATCAATTTTTTTTGAATACACATGGAGCAAATTTGAAAATCTGAGTATACCATGACTTTTAATTCCCCCATGTGGCCACATTTAGGTTAGACTGAAGCAGATTCTGAACCCAGTAGACTTTCCAGAGGGTTTGAGCTGATGTAATACTGCCTCAAGTAAATGCATGTTAGACTGGCCAACCATTTACTATTATACTCCCTGCCAGCTTTCAGAAATGTCAGTACACCAGCTAAAATTCCCTGTCAGCACTGTAAGCTGCTGGTGGATATTTCCAAGGCAAACACAGGGGACCTGAGACAATCAGGTTTCTGCAACAGGAAGCCACACTTAAGCCTATGTATATCTTTCACTACTGAGATGGGCTTGCACCAATTTTGACTTGTACCCTAAAGTTTCTGGTCTCTTGGGTACCTCTGTCAGGTTTCAAAAAGACTGCAGTGGTCACTATTTATGTTTTTTTGTTTCTTGCCAAACTGCAGTGCTGCAGATGACACAGCTATAGCAATGATGTGGAAATTGTTATTAGAAACTGGTGGTACCAAACTTCTTTGGTTTTGTAGTATTTTTCTTTCATTTCAATATAAAGAATATTTTTCTTCATGCTCTTTATTTTTCTTTTTCGTTGTTGCATTTTTACTTCTATTTTAGCCCTCTTACCCACTCACATCTATATTATCTTATTCTCTGGAGAATAGAGGGAGGAAAAGGTCAAAGCATTGAAGACCAGTTGCTGTAGAGAGTTCATTAAAAATTTGAAGTGAATCCCAGACTTTCCTTTTGACCTGATATTATTATTTGGTATTAATGGTGCTGGTGGGAAATCAACCATTCCTAACATTTCAGTTTTTCTGATTTGTACATCCCTTTGCTTTTTAAAAAGAGTACAAGAAAGGCTCTGGAAAGTCCAGCCAAAGCTCCACCAAGCCCAGAGTCTGGTCAGTGTCCACATCTCCTTGCACATGAGCAGAGAGGGGAGAAATATTGGGGTCACTCTGATATGTGTATCCTGTAGGGTTTCCAGTTATATTTTTCAGGTCTGCAGCTCACACACCTTTTCCCTGTATTTATTTTATTTTTTTTTTTTTTTGTCGATTACCATCATTTGGCTTCTTTTTATTTTCACCTCCGAGGCCTTTCTTTTCTGGGGAGCATTGTGAGGTTTCCTTAGGGCTGGGTGTCAGATTGACAATACAGGCAATGGTGGTAATAGATGTTATTTAGCTCGAGTGTGAGGGGCTGTCTGCAGCACTCCTAGTTGTGTGCTAGCAGAGGGCAAGGACTGGTCAGCACTTCATCTGCATTGAGTAGCCATCAGTGGATCTTCCCACCAATTATTGATAGGTAGCACTTGCTATCCAGCCTCAGACAACTGAACGAGTTCAGGCAGGTTGCTCAAGAAACTCATAATCCATCTGAAACATCAACAGTTTGATGTGTTTACATATCTGAAAGCTGTAAGCCTCCTTGTCTAACTCCAGATGGTGAAACATTCTTAGATGCAGCAGACGTCTCACCACAGCTTTTCCATACAGCTCCTTGCTTGCAGCCATCCTTGACCTGGTACCTGGAGTTCAGTGCAGTGCTGAAGCTCCAGTTGATGAGCAAAATCCTAAATATTCCAATGTGGGCCCACTGGTCTTCATACAAATCCAGCCTCGCCTCACCTCATCCTCCACCATCCCAGATCCCAAGCTGTTTCTAGATCCTAGCGAGAGACACTGAGATTTTCCTTGGGTTGTGGGCTGAACACAGTGAGTGTTATGCAAATGGTTGATTACCGTCTTATACACACACCTGGGATAACTGAGACACTGAAAATAATTTTCTTCTGGTATTTGTGAGGGATGGTAAAGGAATGAAGTAATCTGCTATATTACCCTTGCTACAGATGTGCTACAGAGAATGTGGGATGGATGAGATTATAAATCAGCAGTTTTGTCTGTACATGTGCACGGTGCATTGTCCAGTTAAAAGCTGTTTCTAATCCCTGCTACATGTTGTATTTCAGCTTGATACATGACACATTAAGCAGATAGCTGTTCCTTATCAATACAGTCCTGTTTGAAAGACTCTAGGCTGGCCATAGAGATGGCAAGATATTTCAAATGGGATTGCTACATCAGGCCAGGCTGTATTAGCAGCCAGTAACACAAACACAACAGATGCTGATTAGAAGAGCGCAGCACATTTACAAGGACAGAAATGTCATCTCTGTTCTGTGAGGTAGTGAGCTAAAGGGCACTTAGGAATGAAACACTAATTTGAAAAGATGGATCTGATGTATGCTTTTATATTAACCCCTGCTGTGGAAGACATGATCTTAATAGTACCCATTCTTACCAGAATGGGATTTGCATGAGGGTTTGTAGTGTTACTGCATTCTTCCTTTCCAGATAGGTCTGCCAAGGATGGGCTTGATGGGGGGTTTAGTAAGGATTTTGAGATCTGGCTTGCAGTAACACTTGTCACAACAAGCATGTTTTCTATGGCAATGGACACCACTGAGAAACTTGCTCTCTGTCATTCTTTCACACCTGTGAAATAGAAGTGTCAGTGCTTACCTTCCTCACAGGGAGAACTGCAGAGTTAATGCTGCACAATCAGTTAGCAGCAGCAAGCTCAAGCTTTTGAAATTCAATTCAAAATTCTTAGCTGAGGCAGTGGTCCTGTTGGACTGCTTCTGTTGGACTTTATGCTGAGCAAGGAGCACAAATTCAGATCTCAAGTGTTTGCACCTCATGTGACACTTCATGGCACAGTCAAGGAGAAAAACAACACAGTGTAAAGCCTTGCCATTCAGCTCTTACAGTGAAATAATTGCAGCCAATAGGTTCTTTGTGTGGTATTGAAGAGTAGCATTTACACTACCCATCACATCTTTAACCTTCCTAAACATTTAGCATCTTCACTTATGAAGAAAATCTAGTCTTTTAACTTCCAGGTGGAAATGCTGATTGTTTCACAGTCCTGACAAAGCAATTCCAGGAGAAAATTATTTGGAGCTCAGCTGCTTTGTCCTTTCCCGCATCTTGGCTGGGCTTGGCACTACAACTATTACAATACTCTTTCAGGGACAGATATGGTAGGAATGAGTTATCAGCTGCTAGCAGACAATAGGAAACATGCAATTCATTAAGCGTGCATGAACTGTGTGTAAGAATCAGACCACTCTGCCCACTGCTGCTGTTGGGTGACCAATGACTCAGCACCAGCTGATTTTGTAGCTGGACCTTGAAAACAATGGCACAAATCTGATGTCCTTCTGCAACTACAGCTGACTGACTTGCTGTGTACACACAGAATTGCTCAGAATTAATCAGGCTGGCTGGAATCAGTGATGGGAGAATGACTGCCAGATAGTGCCTTGACCAGCAATTCAACTTCAGGAGGTGTCTGACATGCTCTCATTGTAGACTGAGGGCAAAACTTGACCTGAATTATTCAGGGATGGAGGCAAAACTGAGTTTTTCTGCCTGAAGAGGTGCTTTGGTGATTGGAAGGGCCTAAGAGAGAGATTACTTTTATGAGCAGGAGATGGACATGAAGTGATTGGGCATCCCTTTGCCTCCCAGAGTAGCCTCCACACCAGCGCATCCAAGTTTCCCCCCCAGGAAACCAGCCTGGCATGAACAAAAATTGCTGTCTTGGGGCACAGAGCAACCTGCATCTGCCCAGGAGCTGACTCTACCTCCCTGAGCAGCCAGTCCTTGGCAGTGGTTGGGCTTTGCAGCAGACTAGAAGCCCATTAAGAGCCTAGAAAGGGTCTTCAGCAAGATTTAAACACAGGAACACAGAGGGAAACACAGGAAAAATAAAAAGGACAAGGTTTTTGAGTTAGTGCTGTTTTGGCAGTTGCTCAGGGGACCTGCTCTGCCCTTGACTGGCTGCTGATGAAAATCCCAGCTAATACAAATACCCCATAATAAGAAAAAATTGGCTCTAGCCCCAAAATATAAAACATCACACCTTTTGTACTCAATGGGTATATGGAAAGGCATGCCAGGGGCTGATTCTTCCTGAGTTGTGAGAAATTGAGAATATAAACCTGTGGCATTTTGGGTGGGTAGTTCATGTGTAGCCTGCCTGTTGCCTGAGTCACAAAGAGCCCATGTACATAAAAGCGCTGAGGTGCACCCCTTCTGCATGCTAAATACAGGGCAGAACACTTTTTAATGAACTGTGTGTTAATGCTGCATGACACTGTGGCATTTGTAAGTGGAGTCTGTGTAAAACTCCCCAACTGGCTGCTTCCAACAGGGAAGTAGCAAGGGAAAAAAATCACTCCAGGCTTTTTCACTAGGTCAGGCAGAAAATAAAAAAAAAAAACCCAAACCACAATGTATTTGCAATGCTTCAGAGATTCATATTCTCTTCAGTCTCTCTCACAAAGGTGAAATTTGGGAGGAGTAAATGTAAAGCAGCTTTGCACTGTCCCAGCAGAATTGTCCTTGACTGCAGGGGTGGAGCAAGCTGAATTTTCTAGACTTTTATCTTTCCGAACTTGGCAAATAATGATCCCACATCAAACTTGATTTTTTTTTTCACAATATGGTTGTTCATAAAGGCCAGATTATGAATGCTGGACCAGAGTATTGAGGATTTCAAGAGTACCTTGCTCTAGTCCTGACCTCTGCAGCATATTAAGGTTACATTATAATTTAAACTGAAAAATTTCTAACACCTTGAAACTGTGTTTGTTTTGTTTTGTTTTTCTCAAAAAAAAAAAGTAAATAAGAGGGTGAGATAGCTATCCCCTTTCAGGGGAACTTGGAACACCAAACTGAAGGCATGTGGCCAAGTTAAGAGGGTCACTGAAGGACATTTACAGCTAAAAGTTTTGAATGGATGAGAAGAGTATGAAGAGGATAATAAAACAAGTGAGAGAAGGAGAAGTTTGAATAATCAAGGTGAGAAAAAACTCCTTCTTAGGAGTGTTAGGTATGACATTTAGCAAAAGCTAAATGTTTTGTGAGATGAAACCTTAGGTGAGTGACTCCAGCAGAGTCTGTGAGCGTTCGTGTGCCCTGATTGTCAGTTCCTATAACCTGATGCCAGAGTTCTGGCTAGCTGTAGAATGAAATTAATGTTTCTCTCTACCTTCCACAGGTAAGTTTGTTGAAAGCAGCAGACCTCACAGAGCACTTGGTACGCACCAGAAATGACCCTGTCCTGGGGTGTTCTGATACGGAACTACAAAAGAGGGTGCTTTGCCTTCTCCTCCTGTGGAAGAGGCATCCCATCCTTCCTATCCACAAAAAAAAAAAAAAAAAGTGATAAGCAATATCCTGAATGCCAGCTAAAGCACGGCTCTCCGGCTTCTTCCATTAGTCCAACTGCATGTTGTATTTGGAAGGTTTAGCTGAACTCATTGAATGAGCAGATATTTTTGACAGTAAATCATTTTTGTTCCCGCAAGCATTTCACATGCAATTTTATTTTAAGGTTGGTTGGCCAGCTCTAGCCAATGCTGAACAAACAAGCTGTCTGTCTCTGTAAACAGTACCAGGGATTTCTCTCTTCTGCAATAACATAACACATGTATGGCAGGTGGAATTTTCCATATTCCACAAAAATGATAATTTAATGGGATTTTCCACCAGAAAATGGAATCCAGGGTACAAAACAAGGACTTTCATACTATTTTCGAGCATCTGGGAACTTACTAGTGCTGAAACCCTATTATTTTCCCCACTAATGTTGGACAGCATGTTTTGCTAGAACAAACAATATTGACAATATGCTAGAATAAGTGCAGGTGAGAACTCCAGAACCTTTTTAACTCAGATTGACCATTGCACTGAGGCAGAAAAATAAATCTGAATGAGAGCCTACCTGAAATTTGGAAAAGTGTGTACTGTGTGCAATATATCTGAACACTGTGCTAAGAGTATTGAATTCCCCATTGAGGGTCAGGGTGGCGTATCTTTATTCATCTCCTTTGCCAAAAAGAAATAACTTTAGCGCAGGCTAAAGTCCTGCAGTGGCTACACTTGTGTCCTGTTCCTTGAAATAGCCATTAGAAAGGCTTTACCTTCCAGACTAGCTCCATCTTCTATCATTCCTTTGCTGCAGAGGTGACCCTGGGCATTCCATTGCTGCACTGAAGGTCTTTGTACGGATGAATCAGGAACACAAATGATGCCAATCCATGGCATCTAAACGAGGGAGAGGAAGCAGTAGAGTCCCTTTCTTTCTTCTGATACAAAACATGTTTATGAATATGATTGAAATTCCTTGTTTTCAATGGATCTTTAGCTGCTTTGGGGGAGGAGAGATGGAACTGTTATAACAGGAGGACTTTGATATATATACTTAAGTCATTCAAGCTATATTGGGCAATACCAGCTGTACATCTAACCTCTATACAGAATGGTTACATTTCTTAAACTGTGTGCAAAAATAGTGATAAGCATTTATTTTACTTGGCACAGAGTGTTTCTAAGCACTTTCACAGACAGACTGGGTGTCATCTGTGTCTCATCTGGAACTACCGAATATACCATCTGAAACCCCTGCAGCATGAAGCACCAGTTACTCCTTTTCTGCCAGAAATGTTAGTGGGGCCACTGATGTAGCCACTGGGACATGTTCCAGTGCTTCCTAATAAAAGAGAGAAAACTAAGCTCTCAAGACATCTCGCTTCTGGGCTAACTTGCTGCAGCCACATGTTTTTCACATGATTTTCTGCAGAATGAATTAATCGATCCACATCGAGCATCAACAACAGGAGTAACTCAATCTACACTTTAAAGAGCTGGGTGAAGCCCACGCTTCTCTAGCTTCAGGCGCTGATGAGAGATAGCAAGACTTGTAAACAAACCGGGAGAGATAGCACAGTCCTGTTCTTCTTCAGTCCCCTTCTGTCACTACTCCTCCTTTTTCCTGACCCGGATAATCTTTATTCTGACTCCAGTACCTCACCTCTGTTATAGCCAGAGAAAAATATCCTTATGTATTTCAAATGAAACAAATTGCTTTAGGCTATTATGGATAAATTACAGATGACTCAGAGTCCAGCCACTGGGTTTGGCTCTAGATGTGAATTGCAAATGCCTGTAGAATTGTGGAACTCTTGCCTATGTAAGAATATATAAGAATATATTTCTTCAAGACAAACTACAGCATATGCTCATGTCCATTTTGATTCAGAACGGTGAATAAACACTAGCTGATGTGTTGCCATTTGCAGAGGCATGTTTTTTGCATCAGGATCAGTGAGAAGTAGCTGCTACCTCAACCTCTTCACCAAAGTTCATGGCTAGGGTGAGTAGAAAACCAATGTTTTCTCCTTGCATTTTGAAGCAGATTGAAGTTAAAAAAAAATCACAAAAAATCACTCATGAGCTTTGAAGCATCAAAATAAGACGGATAAAGGCAGCTTCAGAGAGATCATCCATGTCTCTGCTGTGACTGATCCATCAGCAGACAGCATGGAGCAGTGATGTGCAGCGTTTGATTCTCCATTCTGTAATGGTCACGCAAAGATGGGCTGCCAGGACCCTGGCACTGGACTTGACCAAAGGTCAAGCCCAGAAAGCTTTGTAAATCTGCGTTGTCTCAAGAAGCAAATGTTTCCCCACAAAGCTTGAATTTTACCTTAAAAATCTGGATGTACTTGTGGCTGTCTGTGATACACTCTTGGTTCAGAAGCAGCTTCTGCAATGACTGATTTACTTCTTAACACAAAGACACATTTCTAGAGAAAGCTTGGAATAAACGTGGTTTCCTGATGCCAGCTCGGGCTACAGACTTTCCAAACCTATGGACATCTGCTGTTCCACAGCAGTGTGAGGCCACGTCAGAGTCATCCCACAGGCACTTCTGTAATATTCATGATTATAATTATCTTCATAACTAGCAGCAGATTTGTAGCACTTTGAAGTTTTGCTTTCGTTGCTGGCTTGGGAGAACAATAGTGAGAAATGGAGGGCTGGGGGTTTCTTCAGTCTTTCTTTAGCAAAGAATTGCAAATCCAGAGCCAAAGTAGTGGAATGATTGTCAGTAGAGGAACAGTGAGAGAAGCCAGCCCACCTTCACTCAAATCCAGTGATTGTTATCCAGTCTTGTCTTGTGCTTTGACAAAAACTTAAGCCAACTGACCTTTGCGTAGTCTGAAATTGATTTTTTTTCCTTGAAATCTAAGGGGAAAAAAGCCTCTCTAGAACAGAAATTTAACTCTTGCATTGACATTTGGTTGGATGTTAGCACTTGGAACACATAAAATACGATTCATTCTTAGCTAATTATTTATTACAACTGACAAGCAAGTGGAAGAGTCCCTGAATTTGTCACCTAGAAATCATGAAAGAATGGTACTTTTGATTTTTGAAAGCATCATAAATCCAAAATCTGTATAATTGCTGTACAAGCTTTAAAAAACACAATGGAACATCATTTTACTTCTTGTAGAAGGGTGCCTCTGATGAAAGATGAAAATGCAAGCTGACTGAAGCTTCTTTTCATAGGTACATGCAAGATTTGATGAAATTTTCCTTCTGAAAGTTTTACAGGAACACACGATCTTACTTGTCAAAAGAATCATAGAATTACTTAGGTTGGAAAAGAACCTCAAGGTCATCAAAACCAACCATTAACCCAGCATTGCTAAGGTCACCACTAAGTTCCACATCTAGACATCTTTTAAATACCTGGGATGGTGACTCCATCATTTCCCTGGGCAGCCTGTTCCAATGCTCAACCATCTTTTCCATGAAAAAGCTGTTCCTCACATCCAACCCAAACCTCCCCTGGCAATGAAGCCATTTTCAGCCATGTTACTGTGGAGATGAGACTGCCCCGAACTTGGTACAACCTCATTTCTAGAAGTGAGAGACTAAATTGCATCTTAGATTAAAACCCAGAATATGAATAAGAGCAAAGCACTGTGACTGGTCTATTTTCACTCTTTTGTTTTCCACAGAAATTTACAAGTATCTCAGTTAACAAAGAGGAAAAATAATAAAAATCTTAAGAAGTTCTGATTTTCCTGTCTGACTCCATTCTAATAGAGAACAAGCCAGACTACACAACAGGGGAGAACTGGAAGCAGAGAATTCCACAGGGAGAAATTTACCCTGCCACAAACATGCTGTTGCTCTTACTTGTCAAGGACACTGGAGTTAACTATTGCTCCTCCTGGGAATATCTTTGGATTTGCTGTGAATTTAAATGTCCATACAGGTTGTCAAATCTGTTCAGTTATAAGTACAGCCTCCAAAATTGCTGGCAGCAGCAGAATGCTGCTGCTTCTGTGCTCAGCCTGTGCATCAAGTCAGTGGCAAAAACTGCAGGAAGAATAAGATTCATGTTAATTTGTGTCTAGAATCAGTCAGCCTGTGAGTTTGGTTTGGCTACAATATAGTGGTTGCATATGAAGAAGTGCTCAGCTGTACAGAAAACCTGCCTGACAGCTGCTGAGTATATACTCCATAATGTATCAGCTGCTTTTTTTAACCACTTCATCTGAAGAGACTGAGTGGTAAATTTTAATCATTACTTCTGGAAGAAGGTGAATCTTGCAATGCAATGTCTGACAGTGTCAGAAGGAGTGGGACAGCTGGCTGTTTCCTTTTTCTTTTCCTAATCAGAGAGTGTAACATAGATATGGTGCTCTGTGGCTCACTTTTCCATTTGTAAAAATCGTATCTGGTGCTTCAGTCATGGAAAAGTTATTTGCAGATCTTTGTTTTCTCTCAAATTGAGGTCAAAACGTGCTCATGTCTGGTGGGAAGGGCTGCAGAGTCCAAGCCGTGGAGCTGGAAGAACCATTAAAATGCAGGTGAGGTAGAAACAGCCTGTGGTGTGTAGGATAGAACTGATACATTGCTGAACTTCAGTGAAATCATAGGGTGATCTCATGGGATCTAACCAATGGTAAATCACTAAAGACTGCTTAAGTAAAGGTGAAGGCAGGCATAAACCTGTCAACGAGAAAGATGATGTGATTGGCATCTGAATGGAACTTCTTCTTTGAAGAAAAATACTTGAATGCGTATGCTAACATCAGGCCAAAGCAATTCATTTAAATAAAGCAAAAACCTGATTGCCATTCAGGATTTGTGCTACTTTTGTCGTGTAACTCCAGCAATGTCCTTACTCTTTGAAGACAGTGCTGCTGAAGAGCAAGCCCATAACGATTACAGAGGCTCTCAGAAATCCTCCCCATTCCTGCTCTGTGCCTCCCTTCCCTGCCACAGGGCATGTCAGCACAGAGATCCTGGAAAGCACTGAAAGGAAAACCAGAACAAAGAAGTGTGAAGATGATGCAGATCATAAGGGCGAAAGGAATATGTTTGGGACTTCCCCAAACCCATAACATTTTGGGGTTTTTTGGTGGTTGCAGCTATTTGCAAAAGCTCCTACCCCATGAAACTTTCTGGATTACTCTAACTTCTAGTGTCATTCCCCACTCAGTCTTTTATGAAGCAATGAGCAATCTCAGAGAAACAAAAATAATTTAAGACCTTGGTTAATCTGTTTTGCAGCTGTTGGCAGTTTTATGTCTGATCACTGTCTGGGAGGATGCACTGTCTAGGGAAACACAGCAGTGGGCAGATTTAGAGAAGTTACAGGCAGAAGATTTTCCATCATTTAACCCATTTCCATGCTGGCACAAGAATTGCTCCTTATTTGTACATTGAATAGAATACTGTCTAATTTTAAACATCTCACCCATGGGGTTTCTTGCCACTCTCCCTGGAGAGAGAACCTTAACACAACAGTCAGCAGAAAAGTTTTCATGTAAAAATGTCAGTTGATTATCAGGGACAGGCTAAGGAGTAAAAAGACCAGATTGTTTGGAAGTACTGATGGGAGGAAGGGGATGATAACATCAGCAGCATCCTTCCCTGTGCAAATAGGATCCTCTCAAAGTCCTCTGGGGGTTGTAGGGTTGGTGTGCCAAGAGGGTCTTCTCCACTGTTGGAAGGCTTCAGTGGTGACTGAGCTATTTCAGCAGCTGAAAAGAGAGCTCAGCATGTTTATTTCCCCAGTAGTAGTTGGGATTTATAGGGGCAAAGGAGGAGGAGAGGGGAGGCAGCTTGGCAGGGGTTCAGGTAGCACTGCTGTTGGCTTGGGACAAGTTAAGGAGTGCAACCTCACCTTCTACTGTAGCTGACTAACACAGCTATAGCATTGAGGGGTCCTGAGCAGAAAATCTTCTAAATGAAAATGGCAGTTGTCAACGATCATCATTAACAAGATGTCACAGTCACAGCTGCCATCAGGAGTTTGAAAGGAAAATGCTGTCTGGAACTGTCTAAACCAGATTTCTTGGCTCTTTTGCATTGAAACAAAAGTAGGAATTGACATCTAGGAAAATTGATCCTTAATGTATTTTTCTGATTCTGCTTTCCTCTTTTCAAGAATGTTAACAGTGTTATCTTGCTCCATCATCTCATATCAGCTCAGAAATGGGCACCCACACCCACAACCAGCCAAGCATGAGTTTGTTTCCTGCCCAGTATCAGATTTAGCATCTAGTTTTTGCAGCAAGGCAGTATGGCATGAGACTGAATGGGTGGCTGGAGAATAAAAAGCCATTCCACAGGTCAAGGAAACCTGGCCTGTTTTTAGCTCTTGGTTCAAACAAATCATCCCTCTTCTAAGACAGACTTTTCCCATTTGGGAATGCTTCTTTTATTATAATTTATTATTGTAAAACATGAGGTCTTGAGTCCTCTGTCCTTTAAGGGTTCTAAAATGAACTATGAATTCTGGCATTTAGCATCCTCTGAAATACCAAAAGAATACAGACCTAGGAGTAAAGAGTTTCATAATGTCTGCTTTCACAGCATCATTGTTCCCACTCTCAGCTCATCATATTAGGATAGTTTCCAGTAGCTACATGAACATCTCTGCTAACATCATTGTTGAGTGCAATAATTTAAACCTGTATCCACGGTACAAATACACCCAGCAGTTACATTTTTGAGACATGGCCAATCAATTAGGAACCACACTGGCATAGAGAGATTTTGACAGTGCCAATTGTCTTATGTCACTGTCACTGCTTATTCTGCTCTGTTTTGCTCATTCCTTCCATTTTCCCAAATTCACATGGGGGACTGCTGGGCACTTGTGTGAGTTGGATATCAATGTCTGGAGAGCATTTCCTGGCCACCTCAGCTCTGACATCTGAGTGACAGATTTCCTGCTGACAATCCAGACTCTTAAGGGCTCAAATATGAGCCCACTTTGGCTGCCTGCTGTAGCTTTGGGGGCCAAGTATAAACCACCATGGGATCAGCCTGAAAATGAGTCATGGAGTCACCTTGAGTAACACTGTCCTTCAGGGTGTTCTGCATTGGGAGTTCTCTGGCATTCCATAGGAGTTGCAGAAACAAAATACCTTTTTGTTTTTGTTTGTTTCTCTCAAAATAATATGTCCCAATGACATATCCTATTCTAAGGAAGCTAAGAAAGAAAGAGGACAGTTGTACCAATCTTTATAGGCTGATTATTTAAGTGTATCTGATGTCTCATTTAATCAAGCTCCTTCTAGTTTTCCTCACTCCTTCCTCTCTCTTTTTGCTTTTTGAAAATGGAATCAGGGGCATACAGTGTATTTAGTGAAATTAATTCTATTTACACAGTAATCTGTCAAGAAATAGGAGGGGTGTTGGCAATGCAGGACTATGGATCATCAGAATGGAGGGGAAACAAAAAGAAAAAAAGAACAAATCATGTTAACGGAATGCAATAGTAAACCAGAATTACCAGGATAAGTAGTTTGATTGACGTCATGAAGAAGAGGAAGGCAGATAAGAAAGCTTTCTTGCATAGCCACCAGATTGAAAGGCAGTGATGGTAACGTGTGTATAAAGGAAAAAGTGAGACTTAAATGCACTCTAGGTTAGATATTATAAGAGTTTGGGAATAAAGGAGGAAGGAGGCTGGAAGAATTTGTAAACAGAATCTGAAGACTGCAAACAAGATTGAGAATATAATAATAGAGATTTCAGAAGAGAGGCAGAGTGAAAGTCTAGAGGGAATATATACTCAACAGAGGTTGAACAGTTTGCAAATATAATCTGTGTGGGAAATTACTAACCAAACACAAATTCTCAAAGCATGTCCACACATCATCTCTCCACTTAGTGAACCTTTGTCTCATGACACTGGATTGCTGCTTCAGTACTGAAAATGAGGCTGGAAAATCCAGGGATATTGGATTCATACAAACTTATCTCACAAACAGACTCTTCAGGTGGAACAATGTTTAGTTATAAATTATATCCTTTCCTCTACTTTGACCCTACTTGGGTTTCTAATGTTATTTATACAAGTCCCAACATTAAAAAAAAAAAAAGTACAGCAAATCTTGGAATTTGAGATACAGCCCTTGCCTGATCTTGGAACCATTTTCTGAGCCAAAAAACCCCAAAAGCATATTCCCACATGATCTTTTTTTATACATTGTAAACCTGCTCTCTAAATAGTTTAACAGAGGTATCTAAGGAAAGACAAAATTAAATCTAAAAAGATACAAGTTCACCAGTTTGCAAACAGGTTCTCTGCAGAAAATTATTTCCAAAAATAAAGTGACTCTGGGGAATGTCCTGACTAAGAGCTGGACTTGATGATTTTTGTGGGTTCCTTCTAACTCAGGATATTCTGTGATTCTGTGATTCTATATTTTGTCTTTTCTTCTGATTTTCTCCAGCTGCATGTCTGTATACAAGACACAAAACACATTCTGTCAAGGAGATGAGATCTACCCCCAAATCTGATTCCCCCAACAGCAGAAATCCAGCTACTGACCTAATTATGTGACTCTCCTTGCTGAAGGCAAGGAAATGACCTTTTCTTAGTAGGAAAAGATGGCATACCTCTGCATACTCCTTCCAGACCATTATCCAAGGGTTATCTGTCAGCCTCCCTAACTCATCATGGAGTAATCTTTGACCTGTACATTGCCCAGTAAATCAGGTCCAAGCTTACTCAAGAAAGGACCCAATGATCTGTTGGAACCCAGGGGGTTCCTGTGGCATCTCAGAATGATCCAAACCCTGGTCAGGAGGCTTTTCAGCCTTGCCAGAGGTGTCGGAGAACCTGGATTGATACTGGGAATGCCTGTGGTTTTGATTTTAATCCATGAGACAAATTACTGACTTATAAGAAGAATTGCAAGTCACCAGAGTTTAAAGAGTAGAATAGCAGTAATTATAGATGAAAAGGGAAAGATTTGGACCCATGTCCAGGGGGGTTTGAGATTCTGGACAGGGGGGTCTGGGAGTCAAGATGGAGAATTCTTACACGTGGCATGTTGTCTCTTCTTCTTCTTCCTAACCTCCATCTTCTTGGTGATGTTGGCACTTTTGGATTGGTTTGTCAGAGAGCTGGACAATGTAACGTAAGGGTCACGGATTGGAAATTAATGGTAAACATTGGATACGTAGTTTTTAGTATAAAAGATTACAGCTCACCCGGGGCGGGCACAGTGTGTCTCTGGACGCGTTCTGTGTCAACCCTGGCAGGGCAGAGAAATCTCTCTTTGATAAGGAATTAATAAACTGCCTTGAGAACACCAACAAACGACTCCAGACTACTCCTTCAACAGCACGGGCCGGAAACCTGGACTTTCCTACATATTGCGGGGTCTCCTGGGGTCAAGGAGATCCCCGCAATGATCCTTTCAGAACAGAAAACTAAGCACTTAGGCCAAAACTCTGCCTGAATTGTAGCCCTGAAACTCTAATAAAGGTGAGTGGCTGTACATGTGTATGGAATATGGCTCTTGTATTTTAGATTGTGTTGTATCTGTCTCAACTCTGAAGCTGGCACTTTCCTCTCTGCCCAGAGCTCTTTCTCACATGAGACTCACATGTCACTGTCAGGATGTAGCTGGTGGTTCTTTCTCATCTCATTGTTTATACTATCATGACCTTTTGTTGTTCACGTGTCAAGAGCCCTCATTAACATTTTAGACATGAGGTCATGCTTCTAATCAACCCTGCCCCCTTATTCAATTAACATTTCCAATGTTTTTAAATTAAGTCTTGGTCCATGGGCCAGGGAATTTCCTTCCAATTAGTACCAGCAGTGAAAGGCAGATATCAAAGTTTATTTGCTCATATCAGTACTCTCTTTTGATCTGTTGAAAGGATCTGGTGAACATACAATTAAGAAGTTCCTCCTAGGTATCTTTCCCCAAAGGACCAGCAATACCTGCCGGGGTCTATTAGCATTTCAATATATTTCCCACCTCAGGAAATGTCTCTGCTTCCTTGCCTGACTGGTTAATGTAGCTGCATATTTTGCATGCATGCCACTAAAAGTCACTGCCTGCCATTGCTGAGACTCACTGTGCTCCACCGTGGCACAGTGAGGGATTAGACTTGCATTTTCAACCTTTTCTACCTCTCACGGGAAGGTCAAAGGTGCAGAGCCATTTGGGATGTGTTAAACATCCGTGCTGTCAAGGAGGGAGCAGCAGCATCTGCAGCAGACGGCAGAAGTGTGACAGTGCTCTGTGTGAAATTCGTGTAGAGCTCCTGATGTCTTCACACGCTTATCTCTGAGATGTGCCTGATTACAGGACTTGTCTGCATCGCTGCTGGGCATGTGGACTGAGCAGCAGGGTGCTCCGGAGGCACAAAATCCTTCCTGGTCTCAGCCTCAGATTGCATCTCTTGGAAGGAGAGTGGAATATCTTGTGGGAAGGATATTCCACAAGGTTATTAGTTTTAAAGTACTGAATACTTAGTGCAAACCAGAACATGTCTGAATTTTAATGAGACTTAGGAACATATCAACTTCTCCAGAAGTTATATGGGAGTATAATTGCCTCAAACTTTGCCTGTGGGAACACACAGCACATGTCTGCATCATGACCAGGTTTAAGTGAGTGGAAAGGATTCTTCACCCAACTCTTGGTTCTCACAATTGCAAGTCAGATGCAAGTTCCCATTTGAAGGCAGGAAGATTGCCATCTGCATCTTGCCAAGGCCAACCTGTGCAAACACACCCAGAACTGGGAACGTGGATTATAAGCAGAGATAGTCCTACAGCGCTGAAATTCAAGGCCCTGTTCCAACTTTACAGCCAGGAGGTGTTGGGAAGTTTTCTTTGCTTGAGATCCTATTGTGAATGCCTGGTGAGGAGGTGTAGGAACTGGTGTAGGTGTAGGAACTCATGCTTGCCCAACTGTCCCTGTGATCAGTGACACGTGGTCATGCAGCCATGACTACACTGCCTCTGAAATTGTCACCACATCAGCACACACTGGTGGCTGGACTCAGTCGTGTTAAATATCCCCCTGTGGGCCCAATTCCTTCAGCACTGCTCCACTAAAGTACAGTGCCTTGTAAGCACAATATGTGTCTCCCTGTGTCCTCTGATGTTTATAACAATTCAGGTAGATTTTACTTTGTGGAAATAAGTGGTTCATTAATGATCCTGTGTTCACTTTTTAAATAGAGAACCTTCTCTTAGTTTGGGATCTGTTGGGAGGGGATGTTCTGAGGCCTATCTGGGCTAAGGATCCCTTACATGTTTTGTTGAGATTGTGAAGAATGAGACTCAATGACCCAGACTGTCCTCTCTCACTCCAGCATTTGACGTAGTTCAGGGATAGACAGTTTTTCCAAGGTGCATTCAAGTGTATCTCAGACTGAGAGATCAGTTAGAAACCCTTTAAGGAAAGGAGTTTCAGTTATCTTAATAGTTACAGGAATTTTAAAGGTGGGGAGAAAGCACTTACTGATGTGCACAGAGAAAGAAATACAGAAAGAATACCAGTGGCAATATTAATGGAGCCAGGAGGAATCTAATCTAAGCCTTTTAGGTGGAGTGCTGAGTCCTTCCTTGCATTTATCAGTGAAAATCAAAAGTAACTCCCCCAAAGTCAGTAGATTTATGCCAGCATAGCCCAAGGAAGCAGACTGCCTGGAACCACTGCTAATTTGAACACTGACCAATATAAGTCTGTGGGAATAAATCTTACACAGGGGGTATAAAATTGAAATGTTTGTGTCAGCTGAATCTGTTCCAAATGTCAGAATCTGAAGGATACTACAAACTGGAAGGTTCTGTTACAAGAGAAGCAAAAAGAGTAAAAATAAAATAACCCATCGAATGTGCCTGAAAGTGCTCCTACTGAAATCAGCAGCGGTTTTGGCATTGGCTTCCAGGGGTGCAGGATTCAATGCATGTGAGACTGTGATAACAGGAATTTTAGAAAGGGGAAGCTAACAACCTGCAAGTGAAAGGAGGTAGAGCTGAGTCCTAACATGCCTCGCCCAAGACTGGACAAATAAGGAATGAGAATATTGAAACAGCAGGCCAAATTTCTTCCCAGATTACACTGAAGGTAGATGTCCAAAGTGTGAGATTGGTGATACTTCTCCACACATCAGCAGGCACGTAGAACTGCCTGGTGCAGAGGGGAGAGTTGGGGCTGAATGGTGTGGGGATGCACACACTCCTGTTCCCGACTTTCCAGTTTAGGGTGGCAGTGGTGAAATGCAGAGTTGTTCCTGTCTCAGGGATGAAGTCATGTCTACAGAGCAACTTTGTGAACTTAGGATCTTGCCCAACATCCAGCAAAAACAGGGAGAAACTTTCTATGACAGGTGGATGAGACTCATGGAAATATAGTCTTGTAAACATATGAACTGTACCTGAGCTCAGAACGCAGGTGTTGTGTCTCTCTGATTAAATTCAGGATCACCTGAATTTATGGTCTTCAGCGCCAAAACCTAAATTCAATTTATTTGTGCACTCAGCAGGGTTAGTAACTTTGCAGCCCCAGAAGGACTGGGGAAAACTGATGAGATTTGATTCATTTATCACTGTAGCCTTGGATTTAAATGCCACATCCACCAGATTTCTCCCAAGAGGCCCTAAAAATCTTCAGATACTGGCATCAACATACTGTCCCCATGATTTCTCTATAAAGAAGTCGTGTTGTCACACACTGATCAATAAGAGGCAGGTATGCCTCAGGTTTCTAATCATTATGAATCCATTTAGAATTCAATGCAATAGCAGCAATCACATTGAATTAATTAGGGGATTTGCAAGGATGGCTTATGTAGTTCCACAGCAATTCCCTTGTAATTCAGCACTAATTAAGCATTATTTCATGCAGGAAATAATGAGCTGTAGAAACATTGTTAGTGCCAAATAATGGAATAAAAGTGTGTTTGCATATTATAAACACTTCATGAATGTTCAAAGAGGTTAGAGCAGGTCTTGACTTTTTTACCCTGGAGAAGAGAAAGGATCCTAAAGGAATCATCTTGTTTAACTCAGAGGAGTGTCACCTAAATAAATATTGAATTAAAGAGGGACACATTTGAAAATCACTCTGACTCCTCACATTTGAAATGTCACTGGTTTAATTATTAGATTGTTTCCAAGTCAGTGCCATTCCTGAGAAGGGTTTGGTGTTTAGTCAAGGTTCAGTATTCTGAAGTTGGTGTTAGCAGACCTTACTCTTATTTATAAAGCACAAGGGGCTTTGAAACTTTTCATTTGAAGAGAAATTTTGACTTTCAGAACCTGCAAGTTTCCAGCTTCATTTAGGACTAGAATTCTGGCTGTTCAACAATGACAAGTTTTCCAAAACCAAACACACTACAGTGTATTTTTATACACAACTTTTCTCCTCTATTCCCAGCTGGGGCTTGCATCTAACACGATGGTAAAAAGAAGCTATTCCCTTTTTCATAGGGACATTGCTATAATCCTTTCATCTCAAACAGTGCTTAGTGTGCCTAAGAAGGATAGGATTCTGTTCAAAGCCACGTGGATTCTGTTTTCTGAGGGGCAAATGCCAGAAGATCTCTGGAAATGGCTCTGCAGTCCATCACTGAGATTGTCTGGGGGGGCTGGGTACAAAACACAGCACACCCTGACACATCTTAACCCAGGGATGGTGGGGTGGGATTTAAGGAGAGTTGCAATGCTCACATCCCAGCAAGTTTGGTTCAGCTCACAAATTAGACCCTAAAACCCAATTTTAACTAGTCTGCTTAATTAAAAATGTTTGTCAGACACTTAAGGTTTTTGGCTGGCACTATGGCATGCAAGTGCTTGCTATAAATATTATTCCCTTAGCCATGAAAACTCAGCCATTAACAAAAGCTGTTGAGAATGGGCATCCATTTAATTTTGTTTTGTTTTACTTTGAAAGAGCAGCAAAATGCCCAAAACATCAACTATTTGGAAAAAATGGATATTGGCCTGGGGGGCTCAGATTCTGTTTTCTGCCTCCTGCCCTTGTTGCTTATGGGCCTTGATTGCCAGCAGGTGTTTATAATTTCCAAGCAGCCACCACAAGATGAGGAAAACCTGTTAGAACAATGCTGAAGATGTGAAAACTTTCTTTCCCAGCAGAACATCTGATTTTTTCTGTTGCTTGTATTTCTGGAACAGATGATTAAACATTATAGCTCCCAACATCGCCATGACAGGCGGGGAATGTGATAAGGTCAGGGAAAGGAGGAGCTTGTTCCTCTTACTGTGTGTTTTATATCACTGGCTTTGAAAATCTCATCTTCACAATGGTGGAGGCAGGCACTGTGTCAGTCCTTCCATCAGCTGGCATTTGCCCTAACCTCTATTGACTTGTGAGACCTCTTCATTTCCTCCTCTGACTCCTCTCAGTCTCACAACTCTGAAATTCAATATATGAGAAACGGGAATGCAAGAAGGCTTGGAAGCCTGAACTAATCAGGTGTTGTCAGGTGGGAACTTTGTGACACATCATCATGAGCTATGGGTTTATTTTTGTCATTCATCTGAAAATGCTGGTTGTGTTGAATTTAAAACGCTGGTCAAGTTAAAGCAGCAGGTCTTGCTATTGGAGCCCTTTCTCTAGAATCATCCCCTTTGCTTTCAAGGGGAACCAGCTGCTCCCCAAATGCTTCTATGACCAAATTCAAGCTCCTGCTAGTCCAAAATGCTGATGGCTTTTTGCAAAGCTAATTGCTTGTTTGTCATGTTTTGTTTCTGCTGTGGCAATTTTGTGTAGATTTTTTCCACCCCTTTCCCTTCAAAGCAGTAACTTTCCTCAACAGATCTGGCTTCAAACAAAAAGACACTGCAGCCTTAATGGAAATTTAAAAGTCAATGAGACAGACACAAAAAAGAGACATGATCCAGGATGAGCTCAGTCCAATGAATAAATTCAAACCATTTAGTGAATGTTTGGAAAGATCAGAAGGGCACCTTTGCTTGCAGCATTTTAACAAGCCTCCATGAATTAGCAAGAGGCCTGAAAAATGAGTGGTAGTGGTGAGGAGTAATTCAGTTGTGATCACTTGAGGGTGATGAATGAAGAAGTGACATAGTCTGTGCAAAAACAAGTCATCTTTTCTAAAACAATTGCTCTTAGCCCTCATGTCTGGAGATTTATATTGCAGTGGTGGCAATGCTGGTAATTAATGAAATAATCCTGGGTTTTGGGAGCAATGCTAGAAACACAAAGCTGAAGAAGAAGCCATGTGAAGACCCAAAGAGATTTTTTCAGAAGGCTGAGATATTCCTGGACACTGGACATTGCTGCACAAGGTTGATAAATTTGTCTTTAGCCTGGGAGATTGAGCATGGTTTAAAAAGGCTGGGAAAAAATTACTTCGAGGCACATTTTAAGGTAGATGGAGGATGAATTAAGATTAATGAGAGTCTTACAAGTGGGCTGAAGCTAGCAGTGCTGATATGAAAACTGTGATAAAAGCCAGCAAGACCAGCCTCAGAATGTGAATTACTTGCTTTATTCAGTGCCCCTCGTGGCTGTGTCTAAGCCATTGCGTGTGCATGTGTGTGAATACATGCATGCACAACTCACACCCATTTTACATTAACCATGCACAAAATCTCAGTGACCATCAGGACAACACAAGATGCAAGACATTTTTTTCTTTCTCTCTTCCCCAAACTGTACATCAAAATTCTGATTGTGTCCTGTTAACAGTTAAATGTGCTGTGAGTTAAATAGACCTAACAAGGCAGTTTTCAAACAGCAAACCTGGCAGGAGTTTAATGACTTCTTACAGTACACCCGTCCTGGCAATGGAATCATTAAAATTTTTCAAGTGTAAAAACCGATGACAAAACCTTACCCCAGAGCAACTTACCCTATAAATGCAACAGTGAAGCTGCTAAAGGGTGTTTTTTCTGGATCTTTACTTCTAGAGCTGAAGTTATATTGATTTGGTTTCAACCCTTGAAGGGCATGGGTTCATAGTTTTATGGAGAATGCAAGATTTTAGAAAGAGTCACCTTACATGAGAGGTTTCCAAGTCTGCTCTGCAAAGCGGTGTAGAATGATTATAAACAGAGCAGCCTGAAATGCCTCGGATTGTCTTGGAAACACAAAGCTCTGTGTTTGTTTTTTGTTTGTTTTTTTTTTTAATCAAGCTATAAAGAAGATGATTCCATGCTGAGTAACCACACTGCCATATCCTGTTCCTAAAAATGTATGGATCCAGGCAGGAAATTTGTTGCTTGGAGAAATTTCACAGAAAGAAATATCTTACTGAAGAAAGATCCTTAATGCAGAAGCCATTAATCATGAAAATGAAAAAAAAAAAACCCAACCCATACAAATGTATGTAAATATATTCAGATATTTGTGACCACTAAATCCTTGACTCCAGTGGGATGTCAGAATACAGGACATTGCCTTTGTGGCCTTCCTGAGGCTGGAAACAGGATCACCCCACAGAGTGCAGCATCCATCAGGTGCAGATTACACCTGAAGGGGAAATGAAATACTGTTTGCTGAAGGTCTTGGTAACGCAGCATCTGCATGTTCACCCTCTGGCACCTTGTTAAGCTACCAACTCCTCAGAGCACCCACATGCAGCAAACACTTGCATTCTCACTGAACAGGACCTGTTTCACAGAGCACCTTTAAAAAAATTGTTTAATATACCACTCCTGAAGTAACCAGAACTTGTGGCTGAGACAAATTCATAGCCCTTGCAAAAGGAGATGCTTCTGTGTCTTGAATTTGACATAACCTTTTGACATAATTTCTGAGCAAGAGAACAGGCCTTGGAAGGCAAAGGAGCTACTCACTTAGTTTTGTACACAGTTAATAGCACATGGCAGGACTGGAACTGGGACATGGCACAAGATAGAAATTATTTATTTGAGTAATGGCACACTTCCTTTTATGCCTTTGATGAAGTGCAAAGAGCCATAACTGTAATGTGTATTAACTTTGATATTGGGTTAAACCCAACACTTGTTGAGTAGCAACTGAACCTAAAGAGATTTTCTGATTAATAGAACTGTTCGGCTCTGATCATCTTGAGGCTGGCTGAGCATTACCATAACGTTCAGCATTTGAATGTGAAATCCTTAGGAAATAACTGTGTGACTTTGGATTTCATTATTATTAGGCAAAATATTTCTTCAATAAAAATAGTCTTTGTGAAAATTTTGCTTGTCTCTTCAAAGCAGTGGGAAGGAAGTTCTTACAGGGAGGATGCATTTCATACAGAAATATAAACAAATCCTGAATTAACAGATGGATAGTAGCCTTGGTGGGTTTTTGTTTTGGTTTATTTTTCTTTTTTTTTTCTTCTTTTTTTTTTCTTTTGGGGTTTTTTGTTTGTTTGTTTCTTCTAAAAATAAGAATAACACCATGGCACAATTTGTGGTCATCCTGAAGAGCTTTCCATACAATTGCATGCTTCATAAACACAGTCTTCTCTGCATATGGAAGCTTGGTAAATTTTTTAAGTTGCTATGAGCTGTTTCAATAATTTTACAGTGTTATAGTGCAACAATTCCTTATTGATGGAACTTTGCAATTCACATAGTAGTTTCCATACAGTTTAGAATTTTTAAAAATGAATGGTTTAGGTCACTCACAGAATCTCCAGCAAAGATATCAGTAAAAGCAGGTTTAATATTACGGTGAAAGTGCAACAAATTTCATTGGCAAGATTCACTCCACTACTTACTGGATGGTTAAAGCATATGGGAAAAAGCACTTAGGACTAAAATCTAAAATCAATCTAAAACAAATATCAAACAAAAACGATCTACATGCAGGCTGGGAATGAAAAAAGATAAGGATAAGAAAAGGTAAGGACAAAAAGTAATGAGGGACACTCTCCTCTTGGGTCACAAGAACTCACAAGGAGTGGACTCCCTTGCTAAACTTAGCCCCAGACCTGATTAACAGTTCAGGCCTAAAGGTTTTAACAGCTCTTAAAGTAACAAGACTTACTTGATAGCCTAATTTAAACAATTTAACAAAAGATTCTTATAGTATTTACTACAACACTACTCTAACTCACAATGAGAGTAACTCAAAGGTTTAGCTTAGGAATCTAAGGGAGCAAAACTCACAGTGCATTTGCTATAGCATATTCACACACACACAGGCCTGAAGTATGATGTAAAAGGTATATACCTGGCTCCCCAGTATATTCCCCCAGAGTTCAGTGCTCACACTGGATGCCTTTGCACCATCTCAACAAGTGAAGGGTCAAGCCTTGAGGAGTAGGATTATCAGCCCCACCATGAGCAATTTTATTGAGATGGGTATTTTTAAATTACCATTAATGAGTTTTAGTGGTATTTAAAAAATAAAAGGCTGAGAAACTCCATTATGCTGCAGTGTGTCCATCCCTCCTTAAAAGTTCAGTGACAGATAACGGAATAAAGATAAACTCTCCAGCCATGTAAGGCAGCATTTTAGCAATCATGTAATTTGAAAAGAGCCCTCACATGCTCATATTTTAGAGTAATTCTACTAATATAAATCTCATTTTCAAACCACCTAGCCTTTAAAAAGGAAGCTGGCATCTGAGAATGCTTTTGCTATTTTGAAATAGATTCTTCTCTAATTTATGAAATTTAAGTAAAACCCTTTGTATGTAGAGCCCAACTCAATTAGCTCTCTCAAATGGCAATTTTCCATTTGATCTAAGCTACACTCTGAGGTTAGAGCTGCAGAGCTCCATAATAATACAGCTGTTTTGGCATCATTCCTTTTAGATATTATTACTCTTTCTTTCAGCCATTAGCACACACTTTTTCTTAGCTAAATCCTGTTTCATCCTTCTTCAGCTTCTTCAAGCCTTTTATTCTGGTCCTCTTTGGTATTTCTGACACCTACTAGTGAGATGTCCAATTGCAAGTTTTAATTAACACATCCTCTACCTTCTTATTTCGCTTGAGTAATGAAAATACTGAATGAACTCTGAACCAGCATCAGTATTTTGTTATCCCAGAACCTTCCACTGACCAGGTTTGACTTCATAGACTATTGTACCTGTGGTGCTTTTTTTCAATACCTTAAACAGTCTTTTGACCTTTTAACAAAATATGTATTCACGTTATTTTTTTCCCCCCAGGTAAAACCACCATAGGCTTTGACTTTGATTTTTAGCCCAGATCTGCCACTCGAGTATGTGGACTGGAATGAACTGCATCCACAAACACAGAGCAGAGGATCCCTTGGGGAAGAGGAAATGCCCAACAAGCACAAAACTGGCAGGGGCAGACACCACCTCAGTCACCCCTACTCCACGTGGGTCCAAGGAGAGAGAGTGGAGGGGAACACATGGCACTTAGTGGATCTCTCTGCTCTGCATCCTCAGCTGGCACAAAGTAAGGATATATTCATCAACCACAGGTTGCACGTAACTCTGTTTGGACAAAATGGAGACTCTTTTTCTCATTCCTTGAAATTCCTCTTGAAAATGTAATTTCCCTATTGGCTCAGATAAATTGGTTTAAATATTGTACACTAGTGTGCTAAAAATGCAATAAATGGCCAAATACTTTAATGCATAGCAATTACCTATTTACTCAGGTATCTACTTGACCGTACAACTACTGCTAGCCAGCTATGCTTGGTTTAATAGCCAAGAGTTTAATCATTTTGCAGGTAATGTCTGTTTTTGGAACTTGTTCAGTTATTCTGTAACCTGAACTGACAGGTGGAAGTTAATAGCAGTGGAGGCTGACAGAGCAATGAATCTCTTTACACTCTGGTAAGTATATATAGCTGTGAAATGCAGAGCCAAAGGACTGCCTTTGGAGCCTTCATTTTGGGAGGGACTTGCCTCACCTAGGCTGATCTGCCTCGAGAGGATGGATATATCCAACCTGCCTCAACAAACCGAGATGGGAGCAAATGCCTCCTATGGCGCTGATCTCCTTCCACTGAGCAGAAGTCTCATTTTGAGGCATCTGATGCTGAGAGATAAGAATTTCCCAGTTGTGGTGCAGTTTCCAGTTCTTTCTAGATGAGAAATTGCACAATGAAGTACTAGATGACTAATTTCCCAGCATGTAAATGCTTAATCTTGGCTCTTTCCTGAAGCTGCTTCTCCACTTTATTTATCAAAGAAAGTTTAAGACAGCTCTTTCAGCAGACTGGAGCTTTGAAGGTTCAGAGATTTCCCCTACAAGTATCAATGCCTCAAAAAGAAGCAGCAGAAAGGTCAGAGGCATTGCCTTGCAGAAGCCCCTCAGAGGGACTATAAATAAATTATTTTGCCAGATTCTCTCACAAACAAACATACGCACAGCAGTGGCTAAAACAAAAATCCCAGGAAATCACATGAATTTCATCTTCTCCCTGAAAAAGGGATATTATAAACCTGCTCTGCTGCTCTTCCCAAGGTCCTCAGCACACAAAGCTCTGTGCCTCAGAAGCTGGGCTAGGAGGGGATGAAGTCTGGAATGCAGTGTGGTATTCATTTTGCACACTCCTGTACAGCTCCTGCATTTCTCTGATTTGCATTCCCCTGTGAAGCGGACAAATGAATAAACATTAAAGATGGAGCCAGAGCACACAGAAAGGACAATATTCTTGCTAAAAGCTCTCTCTTTTGTAAATCAATGTGATAATATCCTTTTAAAGCTATTTCCAACTGTCGTCTCTCCTGATTTGGCTCTCTGGGAGTGGGAAGTATCGGGGAGATTAATGACAGATTTAACAGCAGAAAGGTCCTCCTTATTTCGATCTGGTACAGATAATGTCCTCTAATGCTTTGTCCATGCTGTGAAACCAGACAAGAAGCCATCTCAGTGCTTTTATTTGCTCAGGTGAAGCGCTGGGTAACTGTGAATTTCTGGATTATTGTGGGGAGTGGGGGAGAGGCAATGTTATAGTTGACAGAAAGTCAATGGCATCACAGAAAAGCAGATCAGCTCCAGCAGTCTCCCACCACTTTGTCCCCAGCAGGGAGCAGCCCGGGCTCACCTCTCCAGTGCAGCCTTGAGAGCCAGAGCCAGAGCTTCCTCTCCCTTAGTCCTTGTGGAAGAGCTGTCCAGGACATGCTCGTATCATCTCAGCTGCACAGAGGCACCTTGCTGCTTTCTTAGGGCTCCAGCTTCACAAACCATTATAGCAATAATAGTCCTTACAGGATCATTTTTAAATGAGTTGTGAAAATAGATTATGTATATTGAGTTCAGGCAAAAAGCATTTTTTGATAGGCTTTGGGCAAACAATCTGTTCCTTTGATACATCTTACTACTGAGTTTCAAAGAAACCAAATTGATGAAGCTCTGAGGAAAGTGATTTGTTAAAAATTAAGTCTTTTTCTTTGGAGATTCAAGTTGAAAGAACATCTCTGTGTTCTGTGCCTAATCAGAACCTTTGAACACTATCAAGCATACCCCATTAGGGTTGCCAGGCTTCCAAAACAAATTACTTACAGCAATCTCTTGCCTGATGTATGCTGTAAAAGACAATAGTGCAGCTCGACAGCACTGTCATTACATGAGATTCATAGCATGCAGCTGAGAAAACTTCAATTTGTACTTTATATCACAAAGTGCCCATAAACCTCACTTCAAGATGAGGAATATTAAAACCATCAGACTTGCTTAACATAACTGGTCATGTTTTCAGCAAGTGCAGCCTCTGTCGACTTTAGCAGAGCAGTGCTGATTTACACCTGATGAGAATCTGACATTCCTCTTCCCTCCAGAGTTTGGAAACTCCTAAAACAAACCTTACCATAAGAGGCTGTGAAAGGACTAAGCAGCGGTGAAAGCAATAAGTGGTTGCTGCCTTTATTCTCATGCAATGCCATTGATTACATTTATTAAGTTGTTCCGGTGAAATTCCTCAACAGATATAAATCAGAATAATCCTACTGAAAATAACATGGTAACTCCATCCATTTACTTCAATTTTCAGTGTTCATCACTGCGTGTAGTAAGTCATTCCTTAAACAATTATTTTCTTTAGATACTGAGCAGGGTCTTGTTTAATCCGTTCTGTGACCAGCTATTTGGATTTTCACAAAGACTTCATAATATCATTAAAACATTCAGCTGGATCATAAAATAATTCTGAAGCAAATGAAGCACATTAACTGAAATTATTCAGTAACTTGCAGCTGTGGAAATCTAGTAAGAGGACTGTGTATTTTATGGTAATTGGAATACAGTAAGCAATCCTCTAACAAAAAAACCTGCTGTTTCAGAATCACATTTCATAATAACGTGCCAGCAATGTCATATGCCTTACAGAATGGAAAAGGAATGATGCCTGGTGTGTGAATTGTGATAGGCACAAATCTAGCCAGGTAACCAGGACGTGTACCAATCTCAGCCCGAGCATCTGGAGAGACCAACAGAATATTCACAGGAACCAGGAATCAGCCCCAAAGAATTGCTGCTGAGACCTTGAAGAAGTGGCTTGGAAGCTCTGGTGATGCCAAGGAGAGTGGAAGTCTCAGGATACTGCTCAGTCTCTTGGACTTGAATATTAAAGCTTTCCTTCCCCAGGTAGTTTGGAAGAGACCTACGTTTCAGCAAGAGAGTTATTCCAGGTACTTGGGTGAGATTCCTCCCATATTTCAAGCTTGGCCTCTGCTTACAGGTCAGACTTTTATAGAGCTTGGATCCTGAATTTGGACTGAATGCATCTCACTTCTGAGAAAACCTTTATTCAGAAAAGAAACAACTTTTCTTGCTCTTTGAAGAGGGAATTTAAGTGTACTTGGATCACACACTCCTCAATATCTGTAGCCTTCAACAGCTCATCTACTGAACCCACTGTGACCTGATCAGCTCTTGCATCTTGTATGTAGGTACCTCTACTGCAAACTGCCCAGCACCCCTGGCAAATGAGAGCTTCATCTGCTTTGAAGTGAGCTGCCTTCAGCAATGTTTCCATACTTCTGAAAATCAGCTAACAAAACAATCCTTCAGGTGACATTTTGCAGAACCCTTGCTTTTGGCCTAATTTGAGTGTTGTCAAAATCAAAGAAGTCTTGCCACCAATGTCACTCAGATAAAAGTCACAATCCAACCTTTTTTAAAATGATAGTCCCTGAAACACATCCTTTGCACAATATCTTCACAAGTATTCTTACCTTTTTTTTTAGGGGAGAACAATCTTATTTTTCTCTCTCCCCTTTGAAGGAATAGCAAAGTATTTATAATAAAGTTTGCTGTCATAAGTTAGTTGAAGCAATAAGTCTTTACAATCTTTTTTTCTTTGTAGTGGCCTCTAAAGCATTGTCATTTTTCTATTTTCTTAGAAACTGAAAATATAGATCTAAGCTGGATATTGAAATGACAACTCTTTCCTCTGCATGTGCACATTTATATTATTCCTTTACGATGCTTGCACTAGGGAGAAGAGGAATGGATAGATTGCAAATATTACAAACAGGGCTATCATTTTTCCCATCGCATTTCTGTTACCGGAAAGTAACTCCACTCTTTTGAGAGAGGGCTTTTGAAATTCAGAGAAAGAGCTGTTGTAATTAGGCTGATGGGGATGATAAGATAATTTAGGGCAAAGGCCAAGTGAAAGGGTGGTACCCTGTGCTTGTTCTGATCTGAGGTGGGAGCCAAGTTTATTGAGTGTATAAGGAGGAATTCAGGACTTTTCAGATTTGAATACATATGCTAAAGGTAATCATGGTATGTTCCCTACTTTCTGACCCTTCTTATTACTCTTGATCTCTGCTATAAATGCCTTCATTACTTTCAGAGCTACTGCCTAAATTAAAACAGACACTGATGTCTCAGTTCCCATTATGCTTGAGGACTAAGCCTATATTTAAGGGGGTGCATACAGAATATTAAGGGTAATAAAAAAATATTGATAAAGCAACATTAAGGTATAGAACACATTATACAAATTTAGGTTACATTGTCTTCCAAACCTCTTTGATGTTCAGGTGACTGACTATAGGAATAAATCTTAGGATTTGATTCCTGTCTGCAGCAGGAGAAATGGGAGCAGGAAGCTTTTCAACACAAAGGACTACAGGTAAAACTCTGATGGCCTTAGCAGATAAATATATTTGACAAACTGTATTCACTTCTTTAATTCATGAGATAATAAATCTCAGTGATATATGCTCCCACCAAACAAGTGAACAATGGGGTGGCTATCAATGTTTATCCACACCCCAGAAACACACAAAACTCTTGCATATTGGAAAAGCCTGTTGTGCCTCAATTTGTGGTTGCCTATTCAAGGCATCTCATTTGTTACAGCAGACGTGTTGCAAGCAAATAAAAGAATGACCAAAGGAGGCTGCTGGGTGGAGAATATGTGGATAATGAGGTCAGATAAAATGTCTGGGTCTCATTAATCCCAAAGAACCGAGAGAGTTTTCAGTGTCAGCTCAGCAGAGGTGGTGAAACATCATGAACAGCAAATCCATACTGACAGTCGAGTTTCCTGGTAGCCAGACTCTAAAGAAATCTGTGCCCACCTTTGTGAGTGGCTGGACAAAGCACAGGGGAACTTGGAAGCCCACCTGCAGTCAGAGGTGGTCAGTTTACTGCACAAACTTGGGCCAACCTATCACTCCGTGCTCCACCAATGCAAAACAACACAAACCCTTAAAATGCATGGAGATGCTGCTCTTAAATTGGCAGGGAAAAAACGAATCCTAACAACAGCATTTCTATTAGGATGGAACAGACAGAAGCAAAAATAGCTACAGGTAACTCCCTTCCCTCCCAGTACAAATAACTTTTCCTTTCCTTTAGCAATTATCACTTTTGAGGATATCTTCTGCTCACAGTTCTACCCTTATTTTTCAGAGATCCTAAGCTATCTTTTAAAAATTGCTTGCCTGATATCTCACGTAAGTCTCAATTCTTGCAAATGTAGCACCTTTTTCTTTGTCCAGTCCCTTGTCAATATAGAAAACAACTGATTTCTACCCCTTTCAATATAATGTTTGCTGTTATGATAAGCTGTTACATACCTTTTATTTCCACTATCCCCCTACAGGTCTCATATTTCTCTTTTCTTAGTTAAAAAACTCTCAAGATGTGATTGTTTTCCATAGGGATGATGCTTTTTTATCTGCTTGTCATTTTTGGTATTGGTCTGTGGTGCTGTTTACATGCAGGACGCAGACTGAACTGATGAGATTCTACTAGTGCTCAGTAAAAATGAACATCTACTACTCTTCCAGGATCTCCAGTTTGCTAGTAGTTTTCAATTTTGCGATCACCTGAAACCTTTAGATTTTTTACTGCTATAATATCCTCTAAGAGACAGTCTCCTAATTTTCCTTCCTAAATACAGCATGTGTATTGAATTTAATCTGATTGATTTCAGGTCATTTATCCAATTTATTGTGATTATTTTGAAGTCTAATACTGTATTCTCATGAGATTTCCGGTAAGATGTCATCCCCAATTTTTTTAAGTGTACTCTCCATCCCATGATCCAAGTAATTAATAAAAATATTGAATAACAATGGACAGAGGACAGCTTCTATGGTGTGACCTTCCAGCTTGACAGCAGACCATTGGTAACTACTTCTTGCATAAGGCTTCTCAAGCATTTGCGTATCAGCTTTGTGGTGATTTTTGTCATAATATCTTGTACACCTGACACCCCTCCTCCTTCCCCAAAAACCCACAGTGCAGTCTCCACTTCACAGTGATAATTCTGAATTTAATGACTTGGGCTATTGAGGCTGCCTTCTGTTGTCAATGCCTCGTCCTAAGCTTTTCTTTGTTAACCGTTTTTTTGGCCTCCAATGTTTTTAGGCTCGATCACTGTTGTTCTTACTATTTCTTCTCCTTTAAGATCAGCAGATGGAAAAGATCTTGGCTTTCTGCCCTGATACTGATTGTTGAATAGGAGATCTGCACATTATTTTTTTCAACAATAATATTCCCTTTGGTTCCTTTCTTTTTTCCCAATAATAGATATTCACCTCTCATAAAGCGGTGTAGTTCCCAGGTGTAATTATTTAATTGGCAGAACTCTAAAGCCTTTTCACTGGTGATAAGCCACTGTATGGCAGAACGGAAAAAAAGACCCAACCCTAAACATCTGTCAAGAAGATTTAAAAAAAAAAGTAATGGTGCCACTGATTTTCTTAATCATCATGTTATCACTGATCCCTGTATATGTACAGTCAGCCCTTGGTCTCATCCAGAGGAGTTTGGAGCAGACTTACAGCAGAAGATTTTTTGGAATCACATCATGAATGCTGTGTATTTCTGCTTTCATCCCACAGCCTCAGGGGAGGTTTCCCAACTTTCATGTCACAAGCTCAGGAAAAATTTCCAACAAATCTCCAAGAAAGCAGGAGATTTACTGATTTTCTGTGTCAAAGGGCCACACCAGAGCCCAAACTCTTTTCCACACCCCTCAGAAGACTACAGGAGCTGGAGTGAGTTTGTGGCTGCCCATTCACATGCTTTCACTTAAAGTTTTGTTAGAAGTACTTGCCAAAAGCATGATTCATGGATTTTATGAAATCCCAGGTGGCATCAGCTGGGCATGGCTGCTGAGTGCTCCATAGAGTGGAGCAGAACTTGGCAAGACCCCATCACCCAGGAGGGGATTGCTGAGGTGGAGGGGGCAGAGCTGTATGAAACAGGAGAGCCGCGTTGATTTGCAGCAGCTGGAGATCCAGCCTTGAATCCTAAACCAGCTCTTTAGCGTTCACCCGAGGTCTGGCTCACAGTCAGGTGCAGCAATGGCCAACATATGTGCAAGACACAGGGACACACTCGACCACGGAGCTATTGCTCCATCCGCTCCGGCCGGTCATGGGCGAGCAGCTGCGTGTTCCCTGCACAGCTCTTTCCACTGCCCTCCCATTGCCGGTGCCAGGGATGGGCAGAACGGATAGAGGTGCTATAGCTGAAACAGGTTCCTCAACATATTCATGCTCACAAAACATAAACACTTGTAAAAGACAGGCACCATCAGCGTGTGTGCTTCTGCTGCTGCGTGCCTTGGGAGAGGCTGGGAATGGTAATTGGTTCTGGTCTGAAACGGCTTCCTGGTTCAGGGCACTCTTATAAAATGGTTTGCAGCTACACATTCAGTGCCAAAAGTAGCAGATGGTGGTAGGATAGTAAATTACATTAAGGAATACTTATACAGTTTCTTTACCACTTTTATAGTTGAAAAACAAACAATTGAGTTGCTTAGGGTAAAGGCAGATGCGGTGTCATGTATGTCTACCACCCTAATAGTTTTAGGGAATTATCTCAGAGAATAAAGAAGCAGGTTTAACAACCATGGAAATGAGCTGAATAATCCCGGAGCGATCATCATTCCTAGTTTAGAAGTTTATGTTCCTCTGTTGCTAAGATTTGTGTTTCCAGTTTTGATTATTTATATCATCACATGCTGGTTTTTTTTCCAAAATTTTTCCTTTTATTTACAAGAACGTTTCTGCAAACAACTTCCTAGCCAAATGTAAGCAGTAAGTGGCACCACTGGGTATTAGTGCCACCTGGTTGTCATGATGAATTGAATCTCTTCTTATTTAAAATAGTGTTTAAAGTCTTCTACACAGCTCGTTTTCCAGCTCTGTCTCCTTTGTTGTCCAGTCTCTGTGCCTTCTTTGATACACTTTTCAGATATCTCATGTCTCACGATTGTAGAATAATCCAGATTGGAAAGGACTGCAGTTCTACATCACGCTTAAATCAGAGTCAGCCCTGAGATCAGACCAAGTTGCTCAGTCCAAATGGGTCGTGAAAGCCTGAACAGACTGAGGTGTAACAGCCTCTTTGGGCAAAAAGCTCCACCATTTCACTCCTGCAATTCTGATGATAATATCCAGTGGAAAACACCTCTGGTTTGAATTCAACTCTATATGCAATACGATTCTATACTCTGCTTAGGATACTGCAAAAAAAAATGCTGCAATAAATTCCAACTACAATTTAACAGTAAAAAAAAAATCTACTCCAGTAATAGATTTTTTTCCCAGTTATTTGTATTGTGCATAATAAAGCATGTGAGTGAACAGATGTGCATATATATGAATGTTCCTCAAGTGATTCTTAATTTGTGATAGAGGAAGAGACTCAGAAGAACTTCTATAGGTTTGGGATTTATTTTCTGTTATGCCAGGGCAAGTTCCAAACCAGTCTGCACTTTTGAGGGGCCAGATATCTCATCCATTAACCAGTACACTGATGGTTCTGCAGTTGGCTTGGGAAAAGTAACCTGTCCGAGAAAAAGGACCTTTAATTTGAAAATGATGATCATCAACATCATTGTAAAATACAAGAACAGATTTGTACAATGATGTGCATGAGATAATCATCTAAATAAAAAGACAGAAGTGTGAAACCAAATTATTCCCACCCTATTCTGGTGAAATAAGGTTAATTTTTCTCTTTTGTTTTGCTTTCCTCTTATAATTAACAGAAAGGGAGGCAAACTGCCTGCGCATTTCAATTCCACCTCCTAAAATGATGTTACAAGAAAGCAAGATGGTATAAGGCAGGAGCAGCACCTTTGTTTGCATTCCCTAGGATTTTGAGTGTAAGGGTTAGGTATCTAACTTTTGACCTGGGGCACATTATTCAGTTACAGAGAGAAGGGCTGGTCCTTCCTGGAACCACAAATCACAGACTACTGGCAGAACGACAACATGCATGATCTGGATGTGAATGTCGGTGTCCCTGCCACCAATGGACCAGCTCAGAGCTGGCAGTAATTTATATCAAATGGTTTCAGGTTTACAATAAATGCTTACATGACAGCTCCAAGTTCAGGAACAGATCACCTCCACTGGAAGTCCTGCCCTGATTCAGGACACCAGTTTTAGATTTTTAGAGTAAATATTTGCATTTCAAGAAGCTTCTGATGAGTTTCAAATGGCATAACATAGATAGAGATATCTTCCTTGTAGGAAAGGGAATGAAATTTTGAAATTGGAGGACAGAGTTGAACAAACACTCTGGAAAGGAGATATGACAAATTAAAAATGTGATTGAAAAAAGCCGAGAATTTGAAATGGAGAGTGACTACAACCAAATGTACCGAGATGAAATGAGGTGCCGTGAGAGATAAAATTTTACCAAAATTATTTCCATTGAAATGCTAAAAATCTGGGAAGAAAGGGGTGCATAGAAAAAGAGAAGGAACTGAAGACATGAAATTTCAAGAAAAAAAAAATCAATGTGGTAGGACAGGAAGAAAAAAAAGTGAATGGGATGACATGAAGTGCAGCAATGTGGACCAAAGCTTGCCCAATTGATCCTCATTAAAATCACAAGATTTCATTCCTTTTCCTGAAAGGAAAGTTGAAATTTCATTTTTTCAGTTGCCCTTCTGTCTCTTTTTTTCCTTGATTTTAAGGATTTCAACTGGAATAATTTTGGCATGTTTTGGCATTTGGCCAAATGCCCTGGTTTGGATAGGTGGGACAGCTGGATGGATGGTATAAGTAGGGAGAGTGATGCTTTGCTGCTACTGCACTGAATTTTGTGATCCCTTTCTTGTGGTCCCCTGGACAAGCCTGGGGTGCTACCTTGGAACAAAATTCTTCTGAGTAGAAAGCCAAAATGCTTTCCTTTTTTGTTCTCTTATGGAAAATTCTAATCATTCACCCAACTCCCCAAGAGAACATGCCTTTTCCTGGGGCTGGTTTAGTGGCACAACACAGAAAAGCTTGAAACAAATGTGATAAGCAAGGTTTTGAGGGAGTTGGTCACGTGTATGAGAGAAGCCTCAGGGGCACTGTAAATGATGCCAGGCTCAGCTGAATCCCAGGGATTGTGTTGCCAGCCCAGATTTGATGCTTCTACATCCCCTCATTCCCTCATCCCAGAGGGGGACAGGTATGCTATGGGGACAGAGGGTCTGGTTTCATCCTTCTGCTTCCAGAGGAATCCTGATGCAAGAGAAATTTCCTGGTGACTCCTGCTAGGTTTGCCAAAGCAAAGGGCATAGAACAATGCCAGAGACTGGCTTACTAGGTCACACTCTTTCCAAGAGCAATCCTCTTCCATATAAGAGTCATTTTTATAGCATATTTTTCATGTTTTTGTATGATAAGCTTTATCATTCCTATAACTTCCTTTCCTTTAAATGAATGTTAAGTATTTATCTCTGGACAGGAAGATTCACATTTATTACCATGAATAATGAACTTTCATAATTATATTTAATTCTTTATATCCTTTTACCTTCTCAATATCCTCACCTGCTTCAAAAGCAGAGCAGAGCTACTCCCTTCCAATAAGTCTGGGGTTTTTTTCAGAATTTGTCCTCCCAGCAAGTAAGAAACCCAAAGCACCTAACCATGTAAATGTTTTTATTTTTGTTTGCTTGGGTTTTTTATGTTATAAGAGTTTTTAAAATTTATTTTCAGATTTTCTATACTGGCCAATGTTTGCAATAAATACAGTGCATGGCCAGTGCTCAGTCTGCAAAGGGGTGTTGTTGATTCTGACCTTACAGTAGATCAGGGAATATTAAGACATTGTTTCTGGTAAAATAGAAAAGTGGTTCATTTAGTTACTCAGGAAAAGGTTGGTGAACAACTGTCCTTACACTTAAGGCACGTAGGGAAAACAAATCTGGACTTCGCTCTACCTGAATAACTGTTAAAGTTTTCAGTTACTTAAATATACAAAGAAAAGATGTTGATGAAGCACGGGAAAGATGTGTTTGATTCAGAACTGAATCAGTGCTTTGTCTTGATTGAGTTTCCTTTGAAACAAAACAAAACAAAACAAAAAACAAAACAAAACAAAACAAAACAAAACAAAACAAAACAATCACAGACAAAAAAGAAAAAAAAAAACACAAAAACAAACAAAACAAAAAACCCCCACAAAAGATAACAAAAAAAACCCAACAAAAACCGAACCCGCGCAGCACAATTTCCTTCCTTCAGATGAAAAGGTAACTATGGTGACCGGGGAGAAAGATCAGATGTTACCATCTTGCGGCAGAGCAGCACATATATCCTGCAAGCCTGTTAGCGGCGGGGGCGAGGGATGTCGGCAGAGCTTTCACAGCAGCACAGCAGGTCCCCGGCGCGCTGCAGAACATCAGCGGCCAAAGCCGCCGCTCGAGGAGAGCCCTGGAGCAGTGCCCGAGGGCTGGCAGCTCCTGGCAGACACCATCTGAGAGCTCCAGCCCCGCTCACCCGCAGCTCCAACTCACCCTTTGATTTGGCATCCCCCGGCCTAACGCAGCATCGGCGCCGCATTTGGGGCAATGTGTAGGTTTAGTGTTTGCTCAAGGGTGAGGCTCCCTCCCTCTCCGTGCCATGAGTTAACACATTGTCTGGTTCTTCTAATACATATTTTATGACCTGGCTACTGTGTTTTAATCGGCTGAGCAGCAGCTCAAGCACTTGAGCAGGTGGCCTGGTAGCTTTATAAATACAATTATGATGACTAAAAGCCGCATTGCACTTGGCACTGTTCTTCAGATTTTCCCCAGAGGTCTGGGACTGGCTTGCCCTGGTGGCAGAGCCAACCTTTGCAATCTCCCTGTCCACCTTCCAAGTTTGGCAGCCAGAATTTACCACAGCATATCTGGTATTCCTATAGGGGGCAAAACTAGTGGATGATTTTACATTACACCCAGCAAAATCTACACAAACCATGGCCAAAATGTTTTCCAGCTTCGGCTTACAGGAACCTCATCATAACAATGCAGATATGAACTGGAGAAAGACTGGAAGTTAAGCTATAGATAATTCTGTGCTAAATACCATTCTTGGTCAATACAGTGTTCATTGAGCTGTGAGACCCTCAAGTTATTACTGTTATTAACAAGGAAATATAAAACATACTGCGGCTGGCACTACTGCTCCAGTGATAACTCACAGGTTTCAGTGGGTCTCAGTGATGCCTTTACAATTTACAGAATGTTGTTACTTTAGAGCTTGCAGATATCCATCAACTTACTCTGTTTGCCTAATCAGCAAAGCCTTAGATAGCAAGCTTAAAGTTAGAAACATTTACATCCCACTGAGGTATCATAATTGGCTTGATGATGATTTCAGTGTTTGTGATCTCTATATAGATCTGTTTCACTTTCATATCATGATAAACAAATAAGATCTTTGGTACGTATTGAGCTAGAATTCTGTCAGGGGCCAGCTGTAATTTTGTTATTTGTTTCACTTGGTATTTGCTTCACAAGTGCTTTAGGCTCTCTCCTTCTAGGAAAAAAAAATATAGACCAAGATATTTTTGCAAAGAAAAATAGAAAACACTTTGAAATCGAAATAAATTTTATTATGAAGACCTCAAATGTTCTAAAATATGCCTACATTGAAAAATTAAAATTAATCCAAATAGGTTTTTCTTGTTTTCCCAGAATCAAATGGTGAAGTATTTCTACAGGAAAACTCCATTACAGTGAGATGACTCTCAAATACCCATGACCAGCTCCAGACACTGTCATGTGGGAGGATGTTTTGCTGCCTAGTCTGTAAGCACAGAGGATTAGATTCAGATCTTTTAAAATTTGGCATTGTATGGATTTTGAGAAAGCTGAGAGGGTTTATACAGCCAAAGAGCCCAAACCTTCCCTTCAGTTCTTTAGGGCAACCATAGCAGTAACTGACCAAGCCCCATCCCAAACTCATCACTGTCATAACAAGTTATGTCATTGTAGACTGAAATATTCAGCTCAGGTGTGTTTAGCCAGAACTCTGCAGGAAGTATTCTGCAAGGAATATATGAAGTAAAAGTGGAAGGTTTCAAACAAATAGTTGTAGGAAGAATTAAAAAAAAAAATAAATAAGAAGCCCTAAAAGGAAAAAAATCCAAACCCCTGAGGAATCCCAGCGGATCATATCAGGATGGAACAGGCACAAGCCAAGTGTTTGCAAGACACAGCGCAACACACTGCAGCCAGAGCCTGAGCAGGGCATTTGCATCAGAATGCAAACCGCACGTCTGCCGCCTCCCGGCCCGGTGCATGCTGATGCACAGACACGATTGAGTTATCGGCCTCACGCTGATACGGCAGAGAAAATTCATTGCAAAGACCCTCTGGCCACCCACCTCATTTCCATGCCCTGCTTCGGGAGGCTCAGGTCTGAGCCCAGCAGTCCTGGCTGCTGGCAGGGATAGGACGCCCATGGCACAGCAGAGGTTCTCCCAGGCTGGGTAAATTCAGAATGTGCCCAGACATACAGCTCTATCAAATCTAGCGCAAGAGGAGCACACCTGGGAGAGCTTTCAGGCTTGAAGTATTAAGAAAAAGTTTACATAGCCACCGGCTGTTTCTTTATCCAAAGATGCCTTTCTGTGTGAAAAGATGATGTTCCCGGCTTCCCCATCAGTGGTTTAACTGCTGCAACTCCACCGACATAGGCAGCCTTCGAAACCAAGCCAGTCCAAGGAGCAACACGACTGCGAGCAAAATTGCTCAGCAAAGTCTGTGGGTTTGCCACCTGTGAGAACTGAGAGAAAAGCACCCCGTACAGCAATAATTACTCCACAAAGAAGTGATGATAATGCACAGATTTGCTGCCTGAGCCCCTTCTCTAGCCGACTGTTTCACCTCAAGCTTTCATGTAGGAATTTGCTTAATCTTTTGTTGATAACACAACAACAAACAAATCCATCATTAGCATAATAACACCATGATTACACACCTAATCAGTCTTTAGACTTATCATCCTTTAAGTAACCTTTCCTACTAGGCAAGTGAGAATTTGGAAACGTTAACTTATACTAAGCTTGCTTGCACTGTGCTAATATTTCATTCCAAATTAGCAACACAGCATTTTCCCCTGCAGAAACCTGTTTAATAAAACATTGAATTTTTAATGTTTTTGACTGGGGGAGATACTGCCATGTGTTCTCCTAAAGATTAAAACTCCTTTGACTCCTCTTTATTTCGCCATTGCTGAAGTACATTATTGGCATTGTGATCACCCTTTCTGCCTGGATCATGCAGGACCTAGTGAAACTGCTGCTGCTTTCTAAGATCTTGATTTTACACACAGCACAGCTACTTTAGAGCCAAGATGTATAAGGTTAATAAAGATTTTTATCCTCAGTGATTCATTTAGGATAGCAAAGGTGCCAACATCTGTAATCTGCCTGAGAACTTTTGGAACAATGACTGAATTGCAGAGATTTCCTACACAGGCATAAATGAAGTTTAAAAGTTCCTTTTTTTTATACTCTGAAAAAATTTGAAGCTTAATGAGTGTGATTTGTAGGCTGAGCTCATAGCTTGGAAGGTCTGTTTGTGACTTGGCTGGTGATGTGGCGATACAAATTATACAACATTGACAAGTTAAGGCTGAATTAATTTTAATGTGGGAGAGGGGTTGCTTCACCACTCTTAACCTTCATTGCTTTTTCCTGAGTTCAAGTCTTGGCCAGACTAGTAGCCGCAGAAGATGAGAATAAGACAGTTGTACCCCAAAGGCTCCTGCATTCCTTCTGTCTGCAAATCCTTGCACTTGCATGTGCAGACAAAGCTGAATTCCCATGCCAATAGGCACATACACACACAGACCTGCTCTGTGCACTCTCTTGTGGGTTTTTATATATCAGATATTTTTGCCTTCTTAGAAATGCCAGCCTACATGGTCATTTATCAGCAGCCTGCACAAGTCAAACCCTTCAAGTCAGCTGCAGAGGGAGCAAGTATAAGCACCTAGATCAAACAGAAAATCTGGTTTTCCACACATGGAGATTTAATGGGAAAAAAAAAATAAAACCCAATATCAAACTAGTGGAAATATTGGGCAGAAAATAGTTGTGTCCTCTGGAAGAACACTCCCTGAACAAATGGCTTGTCCAGGACACACGGATTAGAGAGAACTTTGTAATAAAGAACATGGAAGTGTAAGGGACTCCTGGGGGTTAACCCCTTCAATCCCTTTCTCTTCAAGACAGCCAAGGCATGGACATCCAAAGCAGATGGGACTGTATGCCACACCCTGCAGACCCAGAGACTGCATTGCTACCAGCATTCGATAACACATTAAAAATAAATGCCAAGGAACAGACCATGCCAGATAAGGTTAATTTGTTATTGCTGTATTTTTTTTACATCCTAAAAATCAGATAAATTTTCTATAGCAATTATCTTGGAAGCTTTCAGGATACTGTTTCTGAGGCCATGTAAAAACTTGGTAGTTATATTCACATCCATTACAGACGTTGTGGGTTGGCCCTGGCAGGACAGCAGGTGCCCACCAAAGCTACTCTGTCACTCTTCTCCTCAGCTGGACAGGGGAGAGAAAATACAGTAAAAGGCTCATGGGTCAGGACAAGGTCAAGGGCAAAAGAAACACAACTTGTGGAAAAATAAATTTATAACCAATCAAATCAGAGTAGGATAGTGAGAAATAAAAACACTTTCCCCCACCCATCCTTTCTGCCCAGGCTTAACTTTACTCCTTATTTCTCTACCTCCTCTCTCCCAGCAGATGGGGAAGGGGGGCTGTGGACAGCTCATCGCATATTGTGCCTGTTGCTACTTCCTTGACAGGGGAGATCTTCTCACACTCCTCCCCTGCTTCAGTATGAGTCCCTCCCACTGGACAAAGTCCTCCATGAACGTCTCCTATGCAAGTCCTTCCTAAGAATAGGGAATTCTTTGCAAAGGCTCCTTTGCACAGGGTGCAGTCCTTCAGGAACAGGCTGCTCCAGTGGGGATCCCTGCAGGATCATCAAGCCCTGACAGCAAATCTGCTCCAGAGTGGGATCCTCTCTCTATGAGGCCATGTTCCTGCCAGGAGCCTGCTCCAGTCCAGGCTTCCCACAAGGTCACAGACACCTATGGGCCTATGGGCCTTCACCTGCTTCAGAAATGAGTCCTTCAGGGCCTGCAGGTGGATATCTGCTGCACCCTGGACCTCTATGTGCTGCCTCAGCATGGTCTGCACCAGGGGCTGCAGGAGAATCTCTGCCTGGAGCACCCTCTCCCCTCCTCCTGCGCTGCCCTTGGGATCTGCAGGGCTGTTTTTTACTCACTCCTCTCTCCAACCTCAGTTGCTTTTGTCAGCTTTTTCCCCCTCTTTTAAACACGTTATCTGAGCAACCCTACCACATCACTGATGGGGTCAGCCTGGGCCAGCAGTGGGTCCATCTTGCAGCTGGCAGGCATTGACTCAACTGCATTTGAGAGAAGCTTCCAGCAGCTTCTCATAGAAGCCATCCTTGTAGCCTCTTCACAACTGAAACCTCACCATGGAAATTCAATGTGATGTGAAACAGCACAAAAAAAATCACTATTGGAGCTAATAAAAGAATAAGATGCTCAATTACAAAATATCATTACAGTAATAGGCCGAAGCAAGTATGTCCAGCTGGCACCTTTCTGGCAGAATTTATTCAATATCATGAACCCAGATGGTCTCTAGCTCTCAAATGATTTGAAGGACTCCTAATAAGCTTAACAACACCCACTAGGTTTCTGAGACTGTGCCTCATACGTGATTCATCCAACTCACAGTCTTGGCACACTGGTCAAGATCTGGATTTGAAACACGCCAAGGCTTAGGGGTTAAGAGGATCTGTGGTTCTGCTTTGAGCTATTTGAGACGTGAGAGATTAATTGTATAATGCAGAGCTGAGCTGGATTCCAAGTCACACAAACACTCTGGATCCAGGGCTTTGTGTCAGACTTTGTAGTGCTGGGAAGTGTGAGGGGCAGGAGAGAAAGTATCATGTTAAGCTGGCTTATTGTATAGCATGATGCAAAGCATCAGCAAACTACAGTGATTAAATACCCAATTGAACTTAGAGTATAAAGAGATATTGGTCTTCCCAGAGACCAGGCAATTCACTAAATCCTGCTGCATCTCTCTGAGCTGACATAGAAGCTTGCATAGAGAAAACAACCACATGTAGCTGTGGTTTTCCGGGCTAACAGGATTTTTCGTGTATAAATTTCTTTGTTGATGATTTGGGATTTGCACAGTAGTTTTCTAAAAGGAAATGCTCTTTCTCATGTGGACACATAGTAGTGAAGGCATCATATCCTGGTATTTCGTTGCCAGGTGCCATTAAGGATAATGGCTGGTTCTTGGCATAGCCCAACATGTGCCTGAATTCCTGGTAAAATAAAGCAAAGCCCTGATGAATCTCACTAATCCACACTAGCAAGTACAACTTGATTTTCTCCTCTGCCTTCAGTAATGAAGAAAAAGGGAAGTGCAATAAGGGTGAGTGGGTCTGGGCACTTAATATCAGGCAAAGGAGAAATCAGGGACTTTCAAGATCTGTTTTTCTCCATATAGAGCTGTGAAATTCCTGGACTTTGAACCTTCCTGACTTTTCTTTCTGACATTCTTGTCCTCCATGGAAACCAATGGTAAGGCATTTATTGATTCAAGATGAGATTTCAAATTCCCTGTTTGCCCACTTCTTTTCCCTGTCCCCATCCCTCTCTAGTGCTCTGGCTCCTGAGACAACTCAGCAAGTCTGTTTGGATCATTCAGCCAACAAAATAGGCAACATAGCAGAGACTTGCAGAGTAGAGGCCAAAGAACAGCCTTGATTTTTTTTCTCCCTGAGGAAACAGTTTGAATCTTTTCTATATTAAAGGGTGTGGAGAGCTTTTCCTCTTTTGAAAATGACTTGGAGGTGAATCTGCATAAAACATTCCTGAGGGATGTTTTGGGAACTCAGCCTGCTGACCTGCCAAAAGACTATTTAAAAAATACCCTCAATAATTTTATGGAAGAATTAATATCTTTTATTGTATAGTCTAGTGCAGTAAAACTCCTCTGCAGTATCTGAAGAGATAATTTTCTATTATCTGCCAGAAGCCTTTTAATAAAGGTGAAAAAGAGTGCTGCACTGTTTTATTGGCTGAGGTTCATCCTGCAAACACAGAGAATTACCACCTAGGGCTCTGACAAACAAGCATCTTTGAAGTGCTGTGGTATTGAAGCAGCCCCTGCGGTAGCTCAATACCCTCTCCTGATAATTTTTATTTTACATCGTGCTTCAGAAGGAGGTACAACAGGTTTATCCCCTTTCTTTTCCTCTATTTCTTGTTGGGAATAAGAATGGGATCAGATCCCTTGAGTATGCTGCTGCAATGAAACATTAGAAATGTTATCTGCATTCAGTCCTGCCTGCCTTCTTCCTTTCTTTCTAGAAAGGAATTAAGTAATTACTGTGCAGTGGAGGCCTCCCAGTATCACAGCTCAGACTTCCAGATGTAAATCAGCAAGGCGGGGAAGTGTAAAGGTCAGCAGGAAGGAAGAAAGGGAAGATAGCTCTCTGACAGCGTAGGTTTTAAGTGCAATAAACACTTGAAAATCTACTCTGTTTGAAAATCTAGAGTGTATTTCCAAACACAGCTTGAGTGACGTGTTCTTGCTGGACCTCCCACTAACTTCAGAAGGACAGAGTTTACCTCCATAGTGTATTCGGATGTGTCTGGCCCTATCACTGGGCTGGTAAAACCTTTACAGTCCATCCCTCACAGCCCTTGGACAAAGGCAAGCTGCCTTAGAAGCGTTCTTGCAAGACATATTTCTCTAATAAAGACTTTTTTTACCTTTGCATGCTCAGTTTCTGGATACTTGTAGTAAAGAGAGACAATATTCAGAATATTTTCAAGTCTGCTACAACAGCCTCACTTTTCTGAATAATCTTTCTCACACCTTAGGAACAGCACATGGACCACATTGAAACCATGGGAATATGGTAATAGAGAGCAGTAGTTTCTGTATCTGTATCCCAGCCTTTCCTGTGCACTGCCTGCACTTCTCTGGAGATGCCAGATGGCTCCTGATGGAAACTTAACCGGCAGAAAGAAAATTTGATGGTCTCTGCTGCTTCCTTCAATCCCTGTTATAAGATACTTTGTAGTACTAATGCTTGGGCTGGGTTTTGGCCAGAACTCTCAGCGCTCAGGAGGCTTCACCACCCTAAGTGCAGCAGTCCGGCTGGGAGCAGGTTTCTGCCCTCATTGCATCCTGGAGCTGCTCTTTGTGATGGCAGCGAGGTGGCAGAAAGCTTCTCCTTGCTCTCTGCTTGCAAATCCCACACTGTCTCAAAGCTTTGTTTTCAAGTTCTCTCCCCACTCTTTGGAAGAGAGGTGGAAAATTGATTTCATGGCTAAGCTTTGCTCAATGAAGTTCCTTTTTATACTTTTTTCCCTCTCTTTCTCTTCCTCTTTACATGATTGTTGTGTTTGGGAAGCAGCTACAGATTTCCCTCATGGTTTTTTGCAACATTACAGTAATAACTGCCTACACTGCTGACTATACCAAAAGCGATCTTATGGAGGTCATTTATTAATTTTTTTATACATGTTAACTGTATAAATAATGATTTGTAAAATTAGGCAGAAGTTACATTAAATTGAGCAGCGGTTAAATCTTGACACTATTTATATTTCTCTTCTACAATAATTAAACTTCCCTTTCATTTAGAAGGCCATGTACAGACAGTTGTAATATGTTTAATATTTTTATAGCAAGTAATTTAACTCAGAATTTCACTAAATTAATTGCGAAGTGTAAACTTTATTTAAGATTCTCCAAGTGAATGTACAGTTATGTGGTAGTAAAGAATTAATATTGTATATCTTTGGAAGGGCATTAGCTTGAAATTGTCTGCCAGTTTTTCATAATATTCAATGGTGAATCATTCTTTAAATGTTGGGTATTACTTCAACACATTTGTCCACATGCCAGGAGCTGAGAGAGTGCAAATTGCCTTCATGTCAAACAAGCTGTGATGGATAGGTGTCTCTGGTTTCCAGAGGCAGCAAAGCTCAGGATGAGAATGAAGGGGACAAAAGGAGGGAGAAAGGTGTGAATGTGAATATTGAATATTGAATATTGAAGAGGAATATTTTCAGAGACACACAGAACCTGTACTGAACTTCACTCTGAAGGAGGATGTAAATATAAAACAAAGCATTTGAGTGTTTTTCGTGAAATATAGAAGGTGTGTATTAATCTGTGAATGAGAGGGGGCTGTAGGTTGGTTTGCTTTAATGACTTTGGTACACTAGAAAAGACAACCCTATCTTGGTCTGAGCCAGATGTGAGCCCTGAGCAGAGCCCAGGCTGGGAAGCTGTCTCACCAAGCTGCACCAAGAAATTTGCCAATTCTGGATCATGGAAAAGTACCTGTGTGAAGAGCTGTTCCTTTTGATCAAACACACTGTCAAGTTTCCCTAAATATAAACCTGGGGCTCTGATATTGAAGGGGACAGAGAAGGGGCAGAAGAGTAGGAAATAGGCTCAGTATCCAGAATTCACACTAGGTCTTTGTGATATCTCATGGGCAATGTTTGGCTCGCAGAAATTTGTCTGGACAAGGCAAGGTGTTGAATGTGGCAGTGCTGGTGACAGCTGAGGTGATTTTCTTCCTCATGGCCTTTAGCCTAGGTTGGCAGTTCCTGGTGTCACACTTTAGGTGCCAGACCAAGCACCTGTGAACAATTACATCCAATTCAGCCTAAACTCCAATCACAACTCCAGTCTGACATCCTGCCTTCCTACAGTGACTCAGATACAGCATCCTCCCTGATTTTCCCCCTCATATTCTTTCAGAGTGTTATTTGACTCTGCTCTAAGAAATATTTCTGCCCCACAAATATCTGCATTGGCTGGTGACTTGAAATCATCTTTACTTGCAAGTGTCAGAGCCCAAAAGTTCTCTGGATAGAGAAATGCTCTCTGAAAGCAGATATTATTCCATAGGAGATCTTTGCATCTTTTGGGTTTCCTTTTTTACCCTTGCATTTCCTCAGTCTCTCACATACAGCTGAGAGACTCTGCTGCTTTTCCAGTTGAGCCTGGACATGCTCCAAACAGGGAGAGTTTTTCTACCTATATGTCTTTAAAGACTGAGAGCAGTAAAAACATCAAGTTACCAAAGAAAGCCAAGTGCATTTATCAACATATTTCCCACAGCAAAAGGGTGATGACTCTGAACAGCCTGGAGCTAAGGCTCAAGAACTCCATGCATGGAAGCGTATCCACTGATTAAAAAACCTATATGAAAATTTAATGAGAACACACCCAAAAACTTTGATGACCAATAATGCTTTATGTCCCATTTAAAGCTCAAGGTGATATCAAACATTTTTTAAATTCATTAGTCACTCCCTGTTGAAGCAGATTTTATTTGAAAGACAAATGAGTGCCTAACATACAGAAGATATATTTATTTGTGAGGAGACATAATTTTAACCTGAAAATCATAGGGTTTAGCATTTTTTTTTCACCTTCAATTCTGTAACTAAATGCTTGTGGCTATGCAGAGAGATCTACTGAATAGAATACTCAGTACTTAAAATGTACCGGAATTCCCTTTTCCCAGAGATCAGCTGCTACAGTTGGTTAATGAGAAACTGCAAATGGGGAGTGAACACATCTCCTTCTCCATGTTCTGGCACTGCACACAAGACTCTTTCCTTCTTTCCCCTGAGGTTAGTGTGGAGGAAACAACATCATAATTCAAAACAGGTGCAAGCAGCGGTTTAGCAAATTCCTTCCATTTTCAGCTCTTGACAATTGGCCGAGTTTCATATGTGCTTAAACTCTCAAATTGTAGGCTTATCAGATGCTGACACTGGTTGTATTTATATACCTGAATACTCAAGAACATCTGCTGTACCGAAATTCATCATTCAAAAGACTTAATTAAAATAATGCTGAATTGGAGACTCAGCATGCATTACCAAAGTGCGTATTTTGTTTTGCTACAATCAATTAGGAATGTATTCATGAAAACAACTCCTGCAACAAAATCTGTATGTTTAATCCTTATGCTAATCTCCGCAGAATTTGTTGTACTGTTTCAGAGGCAGTCAATTGAAGACTTTATTTTCTTTAATAAAACTGCATAACATGTTTTCATTAACTCAACAAGAGGTAAATCAGAACTGATGTCTAGTATAAACAGGGAGGAAATCTAGACTGAGGCATTTTGGTAATAAATAGTAACCTATACCTTGAGCTGGCTAAGCATCTTTCCAGTTAGGATATTACTGAGCATTAAAAAAGCTCATTAAAACCTAAGTGTTAAAAGATTCTTTCCCGTCCAAGCACACATTGTCTCTGTTATTTACTATTCTTTCATTGATTTAAGAGATTAAGAAATCTAAGCACAATCAATAACCTACTCACACATAATCTGATTTGTCTCCATCACCAATGGGGTGTCATTTATAATGTTATAGCCTACCACAGCCACTTGTATTACATGCTGTGCTTGAATTGGAGTTGCAACAGTGTGTGGCATTTAGGAGTCAATCGTTACCTTTTTAGTTCTCTAATGAGAAAATGTATGCACGTTTTCTTTCTTGAACTAAGCCAACTTTTGGAAACCAGCATTTGGAGCTACCATTTGGAAATGAAAATGTTCTGCTTTCTCAGAAAGAAATGCTGAGAGGTAGGTTATGATGCAGATAGGAGGTTTAGGAGTAAATGAGAAAGATCAGCAGTGTGGTTGGAAGGAGGAATTGGAGAGTGATTGGGATTTTTTATAAGGAAAGGCTTAAATGAGAAATTCCCAAAATATGGGCAAAGCATGTAGCTCAGGGTCTCTGCCTCCTTGTCTATGCTATAACTGTTTTGCAGATTAAAGCCTCACTCAGGACAGAGAGCAAAACTTGTGTCTAATAAGGATCAGTGATGCAGGAATTTCTTTCTGCCTATGAGACGTCACTGAATGAGAATCAAAAGGAACAAGCTGTCTAAAATCAAGCCTCAAACAACATAAAACTTCTACCCTCCTTTATAGAATCTCTGTGGGTTTTGGCAGGGCCATTTCTGGCAGCAGCTTGTGCTAAACCTGGCCTTACTGACACTCAACTCTCTGGGAAGGCAGCTGGAGCCACATGTGCACACATCTAGATGAGAGGATGAGGAAGAGGTGCAAGAGCTTTGGTTGAGCTGACAAATACATGGGACAACCTCTGGGACCAAGAAGGAGCAGCAGGAGAATTTGCAGCTTGCCAGTATTGAAAGTACCTCTCATTTTAGCAGCTGTTTTTCCCAGGTGTGCCTTGGACGGGGGTCATGTCGAGGTTTGCACTCACAGTGGCAGAGATCTGCCTCACACAACAGAATGATCCCCAGTGCGAAGTGTCTGAGAACCACTGTGAAGATGCAAATAGGAATGGCAAAGTTTAATTGCTAATATTGCGGTAGAAAACTAATGGCTGGATCTCAGCAGTGGAAATTAATGAACAACTCATAAAAGACTGCACTGGCCGGTAGTTGTCCAAGGAACCATTGCCTGCATGACTTCCATGGGATCCTTTAGCCTATCAGCAAAGCCATCCAGAAAAAAATTGAAAGGCAAGAAGGTGGCTCTCACCTTCAGGACCCTGGAGGCCAACAGGATGTGGTTCAAGGACTATATCCTTCATGCCTCCATAAAAGTTCAGGGCCAGTGACTTGAAGGCAAAATTTTGCCCTTTGGCAAATAAATTTTGATTTATTTTCCTTCCTTTCCACAATTTTGCACCCAAATTGAAGACATCCTTGCCTGCTGTGACTGTTGGAAGGCTGACATATTGCAGGCTGCCTTGTGAGGATTTACTGTGAGTAAGGTGAGTACTGGCATCCCTGCATGGAGAAGATGGTTTTCCCAGCAAGGGGAGAAGGAAAGAACATGAGCTGGCAGATAAAGGAAGAAGAAAGTTCTAAATGAAAAGAGGTCTGAGCTGTGAGTTTCTGGCTGTACCCCATGTTTTGGAGACTAAGTCAAGAGATTTATCAGCAATCACAAATTTTATGCTTTACTGAAATTGACAAGAATTAGTCCAATTCTGATCATCGCATAAAAATACAGAAGGTTTCTTTTCTATGGGGAAGATCTAAATAGCAGCTTCTATTTCTGAGCCAGACACTGCTGCCTGGAATGTTACAGAGCAAACTGCTCAATCCCTCTCCACTCATTAAAAGTCTCCAAGTACTGCCAAACTTATGATTCCCAGAGGGAAAGAGCCAGCAGCGCCACCTCTGAGGAAGATTTTCTTAGGCAGTTCTGTCTGGGCAAATGCACTGGAGGGTGTTCAAGTTTTCCCAGAAGGTCTGGCAGATCTCTGGGACTGAGTGCAGAAATGTACCTTGTTGTGGTAAAGTCTCTCTGGGCTGTTCTAATGGAATGACAGAGCTGACAGACAAGGTCCTGGGTTCAATCTAAACCACAGGGAAGAAACGCCGCTTAGGATGCAAGGATCTTTGTCACGTTAAATGAACAGTTCTATTTAGGAAGAGCTTTCCTACATGATTAGAATAATATTTGCACACTCCAATAAATGGGAAATCAGTAGGCACTAAAAAATGAAGCCTTTTTTTCCACCTTCAACAAGGTTATAAAAATGGTCATGCAAGGAAAGTCCCTCCATAACTTCTCAGTGATTATGGAGGGACTTTGTAGTTGGACCCTGGTATTTTCTATGGTCTTAACAGCATATGATTTATGTCAATTCTAACAAAGAAACATATTCTTTAAGTTCTCTGATTCCTTTCACTATATTATTTTAATTCCACATTAATGAGTGTAGATATGTAGTATTTGCCAACCTGCATCAGACCAGAAATTTATTAACTATTTCCAGTAGCCAGCCCTGTGGAGAGGAAGATCCTAAATGCTGAGAAAAGGAGAACATGACAATTATTTCTGGATCTGTATCACAGACACCATCCTGTTCTGAAGCAACTCATCCAGTTACTGGTATTATCATGCACTTAGTAGTTATTTACGGTCTAGGTAGTCAGTATTTCACCTGAAGTTCCTTCACAATGAATTTCACAGGCCAAGCTGTCCATGTGAAATGCTATTTGTGTATGCTGCAGATTTATGTACCTTTCACTTCCTTTCTCTTTTATTAACCAGAATGTACAAAGACTTAAAAAAAAAAAAAAAAGTTGAGCATAAAATCAATGGAAAGAGATCTCATTTCAAACTGGCCATTTATAATTGCTCTGGCAAGAAAATGGCTGGATAAATGAGAACATGTTCCAAGCTACTAAAGTGACAAGACATATTATTCCGGGGGACAAATGTTTATTCTAGTTGATCTGTTACTTTCAACTCCAATGCTTGATCGGGGCCCCTGATAACTCATATTGGAATAAAACAAGTAGCCTCAAGTTAATAATTTTTCTTTCTGCTAATCTTTCTATTTCAAAAAATACCAGACACTTGGCATTTTCCATCACAACTTGCAATATCAGATTGGAAAAGGATTAAGTCCGTACAGTGATACTATGAAAACACAGTAAAGACAACCTGGAACAGAAATTAAATAAAAATGTCTTGGGAAATATAAAAATAGATTTCAGCAAGATAAACAATAATAGTATTTTGGAGGATGAGTGGTTTCCTGAGTAAAGCATTAACCTTTCACCTTCAGGATATCAATAAACAGTGGGATCCTATGACAAGGATTGATTTAAACAACTTGGCTTCCTCCCTTTCTAGCAGATCCCTGAAACAAGAGAGCTCCTCAGAAGTAGTGCCTCAGAGATACAACACTCCTTCTGGCAAAAAACCACTAGGCGTTTCAGAGCAGGGTTGAAGGTGAATCATGTTATTACTGGCTTTAATTAGCACTTCCACAAGCTGCAGAATTCTTTACCTGCAGCTGGATTGCACTTAGAAAGGTGTGAAAGCCCTATTGCCTTTGTAAACATCAAAGACATTAATTTCTAATCTGATCTTTTTAACCAAGCCCTCCTGCTGATCAGAGAAAGTGAGGGCAAACAGCTCTGAAGAAAAAAAAATGAAGTGACTCTGGAATATGGGATTTATTATTTATTATTCTAGATTGATATGTATTTATTATTTAGTTTGTTAGTTCTCTGGGACTTATGCCTATCCTCTTGCACCTAGCTCTCAGTTGATGCTATATAAATAAGTCATTATTGTTAATATTTGATAAGGGTAGCTGAAAGATCACTGTGAGCAATGATCAATGAGACTTCTTGATTCTCAATTCTGCTTTGGCTTCCACCACTTTTACACCACTGGAATTTCATCTGCTTCTTTGGGAATGCTCCTGTCTTGCAGCAGAGAACCAAGGTGAAAATCAAGACATTTCTGTCTAAATGGTCTGGGGAGCAATTAATAAATATAGGCTTTGTAAACTATACATGTTGTATGATATGAAAATATAACTGACTAAGGGATCAATCCACAGCAAATCAAAAAGGAAGAAATTGCTTTTTTGTCATCAGGGCAAAGGCTGGTTTATACGAGGCTAAAATCTTTCTAGAGGTTGTTGATTGATTCACTTCAATAAAAATTACCTCCTGGGAGGCTCCTTTACTAAGATGCTTTGTGCAGTCTGTTGTATAACCAGAACAGAACACGCTGGCTGGCCAGTGAAAGGAGCACCAGAAGTCTTTGTTGTCCAAGAGCTGGGTAGAATGAGCAGTCTTAGGGTCTGTGCCACCTATGAGTTTCCCTGGTGTTTGCAGAGCCCTGGTGCTGCTGGCTGGCTGACATGTGCACTCATTTGGGAAAAAGGGCAGAATTTTAAAAGGGGTTCTCAACTCAAACAAGCCTCTTTGACTTACAGCAGCATGGCAGAGCTATTTAAAGATGAAACTTAGCCAGACCCAACACCATTTTACCTGTTTTCCCTGTCACATCCTGCCATCTATCCTTAACCCTCCAGAATCCTATCCAAGTTGTGGATCCTTTTGCCTGGGCAGAAGATGCACTGTGGCCCAATTTATCCTTTCTCTGGTGACAGTCAGCTTGTACAACGGGATTAATTATCTGGAACAAAAAGCCTCTATGTCTCCGAACATGGCTCTCTGTCAACATCATTTTATGTATGGATTGGAGGAGTCTGTGGATTTTCCTTTAAGACGAAAAAAAGAGCAGGAGCATCGAAGGTGTTGTTTGGGTGTTTGGGTCCCAGCTGAAAAAAACATGACAAATGAAAGGCTGTGCCGTGTCCTAATCCTTTTGTGCCTTAGTGCCTTTGAGCCTCATCTGCTTTTTATTCTGAACAAAGCCCATATTTCTCATTTGTCTCTCCTATTTCAGGAGACATGCTCAGGGACTTTCCGATTTGTAGCTTAGCCAGAGAGACTGGAGAGTTCCCCTGAAGACAAGATCCTCTCTGCTTTCTTTCACTGCCCTCAGTTTGGCATGTATTTAATTAGAGAGAGAAAAATTGTAAAAGCATCTAACACAATATGGGCAAAGGCCAAAACCACAGATAAAACCAGAAGCTTTTCTGAATTATTCATCTCAAGATGAATTCTGAAAAGCAAATATTCCCGGCCTTTGTGGCCCAATGGGACCCTTCTTGGATAATTTTTGGAGTCTTTTCACCAAGGCTGTTTTGAGCACTGAGTGTAAGGTGACCAGCAAAGTGGGAGCAAAGAGAAGGACAGAAGATCTGGCTCCTGGTAGGTCTGCTCCTGCTGGCTGAAGACATTTTGATCAGGCTTTCTGATGATTATGTCTCTCACCTTAATGAGTATTTGCTATCAAACAAAGAAGCATTTTCCATGTACTTTCACTGTTTCATTTAGGAAGTTGTTTCTCTTTCACCGATCCTTGTTCTTCTGGGCTTTTTTGAACACCATGCAGACAAGGAGAACATGAAGTTGCCAGTTGCTTGGTAAAGCCCTTTGTACTCAGGGGAGAAAATATACTTTTGCGAGCTTAATTCTCTGAGCTGTTTACCCAGTTTGGCTGCAGCAATTCCCCAGAGTTAGCAAAGAATTTACTTTCCTACCCATTTTGTCTCTTTCAGGAAGCCTGGGAATCCCCTGAGATTTGTTTTTTGACACACACAAAATTCACCAATCACCAAATATCACTCTCAGCAAGAGTAAGACAAGAATCTTTATGTGTGTAAAAATACTTTTTTCCCTTCTTTGGTCTTTCCTCTTTCTTTTTTTTTTTTTTTTTTTTTTTTTTTTTTTTTTTTTTTTTTTTTTTTTTTTTTTTTTTTTTTTTTTTTTTTTTTTTTTTTTTTTTTTTTTTTTTTTTTTTTTTTTGTTTGTTTGCTTGTTTTTTATAGTTTTTTTACTTTCCCCCTCCTGAGTTTCCAATGATCTTTGCACTTGACTGAAATTGGAAGGACTGAAACCAAGACTTGAATGAATTAACCAGGAGGAATTTCCACCTAATTTTTTGATGCAGAAGATTTCATACATATGACTAATTGGTCAAAGAAGGAGTGCAGCACACATGTTTTAGTGCCTCGTTGTTCTTGGGACATATCCTGTCCTCATTCCTTTCAGTGGAATTTCACTGAGAGCAGTAAGAGTTTTGCACAGATGAGAGTCTCTGTTGAAAGGGTAAATACCAGCTATTTGTCTGTAAGCTGTTGGATGTGAAAGAGGAAAGACTCATTTTAGTGGAAAAAAATGTGACACGTCCTGCTTTTACTAGCTGGGCCATCACATGCATTTTACATGATGGGGAGAGACCCCACAATTCAGTAGGCCAAGGAGAGATGCCCTCCATTTCCTCAATCTATAATAACACCATTCCAAAGTGAACAATCAGTGACGAGTGTTTTTTGCATTTAAAACTCACTTTCAGAGGGATCCATTATGCTGTACCAGCCACATGGCGTTAAACGGCATTAAGCAGGTGTTTGCAGAACGCCTCAGCAAGTGATGTGCTCCACAAACCTTCATCCCCTTTGTCAGGGCTGACAGCTATGGCTGAAGGATGGGGAATGTTGTGCTGCCCAGAGCTCTGCTCCTCCGAGCTGCAGAAGCAGGCAGCATTAGAATGTGAAGTTGCAGAAGCAGTAGGATGCGGTGACTGATAACTCCAAAGAGGGCCCATATGGCAGGATGGCTGTACTTATAAATATTTCAAATGTCAATTCACAAGGCTACAATCATACCAAGCTGTTTGTGTTATTCTGAATAATTGCTAGCAAACTATAACAAAATATTTGTCATTCTAGAATAACACATATAAATTTAACTGCTATATGCACCAAGCCTTTTCTCCAGATAATATATTTTATTAGGTTAATAAAAACAACAGAGGCAGCATGGTTGCAGGGAATTTGCAAATAATTACCTGTGAAAACCCCTTCATGCATACCTTTCCTGCTGAAGAGATTATAGAACTTCATGTCTTTTCCCCAATGAAGACAGACTAGTGTGACAGCAAGCCAAGATCAAGGTAATCAGAGCCTGCTAAGGCATTACTTAGTTTTATTTTCCTCCATTACCATTTGCACATGTACTTATTTGATTTTATTGGCTGTCATCAGTTATTACTAATGCACAGCCATGCAGATGCAGTGACAGAATGCTGGGAATATGGTGCTTTCCACACTACTATTCTTGAAGAACTTTGGATGTTTTGTGCAGCTCGAGTCCTGGGATGAGAAGAGCTGAATTGAGTGAGGCACAGTTCACAAACAACAATTTCCACAGCAGCACTGGAGGGGGTAAGTAGAATCAACTGGAGCTCCCCAAAAGGGCTTGCTGCTCTGTTGCTGATAATGGGCTTACTTTAGCCTCCCCAGCTACAGTGCACTCATGGAAAGGTTAAGCAATTTGTGATTGATTTACATAACATTATACCCCCTCCCCTCGGCTGGGAAGTGAAAACAGAAGAGGATTTTTGGAGTCATATAACATCCATGGCATTTTGAAATAGGCTTTAAATGATTTTACCTTTCAGTTTCTTATTATGACCTCTAAACTGCTGACACTTTTATAAGAATTTCAGTACTATTCCAGAAACTGAAATGATAGAATTGCACATGGAGCCAGCAAAATTCAGACCCATTCATGTGATAATCCTTCCTGAGCAATGCTGCGTATAATCCTAGTAATTCTGGACAAAGAGGAAGGTATTTATGTCTTGTCAAGCTTCCAAGGCTATTTTCTTCTCTTCTGACAACTGAAGGGTCAAACAGTCATTGACTTACAAATGTAGAACAATGTCTTACAGCAAGAAAAACTGGTGTTCCTCACCGTGCTGAGGATAAAGACGCTAAACTGTTCACGACTGCAGATATGATTTAATGTTTGTGCATGGCTTGCAGTGTTTTGCATACTGAGCAAGGAACCTGCTCTTAGCATGTCATCCTCTCAGCTCCCCTTAGTTGTGCCCACATGCCCCAGCGTGGCTTACTCCTCTATTTGTGCATGAGCCTGGACCTTAGCTCAGGAAAGAATTGGAGGCACCATGCAACACCACAACTTTCCTCCAGCCAAAACCTTGAAACGCAGTCAGCAGACCTGTCAGGTAGCTTCGCATGGGAGAACTGCAGAACTATGTGAGGTCAAAGACATACACCTGGCAGAAAAGGTTTGTGCAGAGCAGGTAGAAAACAGGAGAGCAACTGCAGCCTCATGGCGAGGTGAAATTGCCATCCTGGAAAAGGGTTCTGGTGCTGGACATATGGGAGGGCAGAGGAGACTGGTTTGCCATGCTTAGCAAGGGACAGTGTACAAGTAATCCCAGCCTGCTAATTTTTCTAGCTATTCAAGGCTCCTTTGTGCAATGCTTGGGAGAGACCAGAGGCTCTGCCAACAGAGTGTACTGCTACTCTTCCTGTGATGTAGGTGAGAGTTCACAGAATGAACAGCGTTTGTTCAGCTTCACCAAGGTGAAGCAGAACAGCATGCAAAGCACACAGAATATTTAGGAACAAACATTTTGGGATGAACTTCTCAACCCTGACCCATGTTCTGAACTAAAGATAAAGACTGGAAGAAACCATCCCCTGTGAAATGTCTAGTAGATAATATAATGTTTTCAGTGGCAAGGACTGTGAGGCACACAACAGATTGTCTGACAAGATTATGTAGTCTCCAGCACTGGATATCTTTAAGGGTAGATGAGACAAACAGCTATCAGGAATGACTGAGATGTAATTATCCCTGCCTTGAGGCAGAGGGATTCACTGGGTGAGTTTTACCAGCTCTGTTCTCTGCATCTGTGACAAGACTTTGCAGAACTGGGGTCCCAGCCCAGAGTGGTTTTTCCCACTGTCAGTGGGAGCATCAACCAGGATTCAAGGAAAAAAAACAGGATACAAAATACTACCAGACTGCTCTCATCAGCCAATACCGTGAGTGAGCATGTGACTGCTCGCCTCACCACCCTCCCACACCCTGAGTGACGCTGTGACAAGAGGAGAGAATATTAAACAGAAAATGTATATGGGGTAAAGCCGCTATATAAATGACACAAACACATTGAAGGTGGCAGTAACATGAAAAGGTTACACCGATTTAGCAACAAAAGATGTCTTCACAAGGTTGATTCAGCTCTAGCAATGAAAGCTGAATGATTGCCCACACAAGCACTATTAACAGTCATGAATCTTCTCACTCAACTTCCTTTGCCTTTTACTGGGATTAGGGTTTCCATCTCTTGGGTAGTTAAAATCTCACATATCCACTTGGGAAGAATACCATTTAATCATTTAGGATTGTGATGGTGAGCTTTCTTTCTCTGAATGTGAGAAGACTTTTCAGATGTGTTCAGCATACTGCACCACAGTGCCTCCCCTTTTCTTTTTCAGAGACAGTAAAGGAAAAGAATTATGGTGCTGAATAATCCGCTTTGAAGCAAACACAACTTCTTCCTGAGGGATCTCTTTCTGGCCAAAAGTATTCCCAGCCATAAGGTAGTTTTCTTTACCAGTCTATCAGCCACCATAAATATCTATATTCTAAAGCTGGGACTGAGAGTCCAGCAAGACCCAGGCAGAGTTGGAAGCACAAGGTACAGATAAATGCAGAGATCCCTTAAAAGCCATGTTGGAACAGTGTGGTGGCATTGCAGTCCCTGCTGCTTGTGTTTTCTGAAGTGCTGCTGAACTCAAATCGCCCAGAGAGAGGAAAGCTAGAGCCATTCCACTGCCTCATTGTTACAGGAGACTCTGAAACATCTATTGCTGCACTTGGAGGGTCTGATGTTCCCACCCCACCAGGCAGTCTGTCCCTCACATTGAGGTCTGATTGTGAAGGCCCTCATTGTCATTTTTCATTGACTTTGCTGGATTCTTTTATTGGGTGCCAACTTAAACTTTTGATGAGGAAAGTATTATTTCTGAAGGGCTGTTTACTTGAATCTGAGATTGCGGGGACTGCAGAATGTTTTGACTACATTAGAGGAAATAATGGGTATACAATAGCAGTTTGAGGGTAGGAACAAGCTTTTCTCACTGGTGGACTTTTTGATTGACATTGTGTGCGCAGATGCTAGATAATAAGTCAGGCATCAGTTTCTCCATAAATAGGGTGAGCGATTCAAAAGCAGCTTCTCTAGCATATAATTTAAAGGGGTTGAAAAGTTCCTCCCAACAACAACCCACAGAGATATGCTTTACTGTAATAAACCATATGTTGTTTCTTCCAGGAGTCAATCACCACTGCTCTCAAATTGAGAAACTTAAAATCTGCAGCCACTTACCTAGTAAAGTGCAGTAAATGTTCATTCTCAGAATCTAATGTATTATTAATACCATGAGAAAGATATTGTAGTATATTTATAGAGATATACTGTACATTTTTGTTAAAACATACGGGAAAGAGCACAGGTACTGTGCAGCTCCCTAATCAATACCGATGATCATTACAGGCTTATACAAGAGACCAGCACTTACTGCCAATGAATTCCAGCTTTTAATCGGGATTGCTGAAGTATTCATAAATCTGTTTCACCCCTAAATGCAGTGAAAAACTGAAGTCACAACCTGCAAGACATCTGTGATTTATCCTTTTGGGCTTCCAACAATGAGATCAGAGTCATTACAAGCGAAGGCAAGGTGGGTGGCTAATAAATCTGTTGCTGATTTACACACAGATCGTGGTGTTGCATTGCTAATTTGCAAAGAAAACAACCTATAATTGTGTGCTTAATGGCATGTTGTGGTTGGTGGTGGAATATTGTCCTTGACAGGATTTAAAGCCCCACAGGATGTGTCTAGTTAAGGCTAAAGCCTGATCCACACTGCCAGAAGCCAGGTAGACACAGAAGAGCCAGCTAGGATGACCAGACTACTTCTGGAAAGGAATATATGGGAGGCAGTAAACAAGAGATGGACTTATCTATAGGAATGTAGGCCCCAGCTTGTCTAGGAAAACAAGGTATGCCAATAAAGATAAGGATGTTTGTATCAGTGAAAAAGATTGGCAGGCAGCTCCAGTCCAGAGCGAGGGAGGTGAAGAGCAAAAGAGACCCTAAACCTGATAAGGAAGGGACCTGGCAGGTAATCTCATGAGGTAACAGTTATTTTAAGGAACTGAAGAACAAGGAATGGCAAGTTCTCAGGAGTCACAGGCATCATTGCACTCCATGAAAACAACAGGCTAAATGAGTTCCTGTCCTTATCAGCCTCTGTCTTGAGTTAACCAAGATGGGTTTTTCAACATCCTTAAGGCTGGAGAAGCTGTAGACAGGTGATCCCTGCTGGCAGTTTTAAGGATGAATGTATGTCTAACTTGCACAGGAAAGCTTATTGTTTGGAATGGTTTTATGGAATTCACCTGAAATAACTTTACTTTCCCTTACAACCACCAGACAACCCTATTCATCCCCCTGAACCACAGCTGTGTGAGTCTGGGCTGACAGAAGGACTGCGGCCCCTGCCTTTCCGATGGAATAACTCCTCAGAGAAAAGCACGGCAGACAACAGTGTGATGGAGGCAGACTTCCAAGGGTTAAAAATGTCCAGAACGATCAAAGCTCACAAAGATCTCTCAGGCCCATCAGAATATGGCCTTCAGAAAAACACAGTCAACTGGGAGGAAAAAAAAAAAAAAAAAAACAACCAAAAAACCCCAAAACCAAACAAACAAAAAGACACTTACTGGCAAAACAATCCAAAATTACATTACTTCCAGATTTTCAGATTTATCAGCTATAGTGCCATTTTCGTCTTTTTGCAATGCCTTGCTTCATGCACACCAGTTTTGTGCCAGAAGAGAGGAGAGAAAAAGACTGCCTACGTGTGCCAGTGCATAGGAACATGAGTTTTGTGACTTCTAGAGCCACTGGTGACCATCTCTGGGCTATCCCAGCACATTCATTTCAAGCCAGTTGTAAAAAAGCCTTTTAGAAGAGATGCAAACACAATGGACCTACATATGTCAAAGATGCATTTCCTCATCTGTATGTCCTCCTGCCAGATGTTGAATCCTTTTTTAGAACCAGTCTGCATCCCAGACTTCCTGAAACTGCAGCCAAAGTTTTTTTTAGCTGTGCATTTCTATGGGATCACTGATATAAGAAGAGATTTAATTTCTAATATTTCTGGCCTTGAATATACCCAGGGAGCTTTTCAGACTGAAGAGTTTCTGGGGGTCTGCAGAATCAGGAGGGCGGGGGGGAGGGGGGTCTCCATGCCTTTCCCTGGGGCTGTGTGTAACGCAGTACTTTTGTTCTACTTGTTTTGAGTCACAAGAACCACAACAACCAAAGCATCACATTTGGGAAAGAGGAAAAGATTGTGGTTTAAAATAAGAATAGCTGAACCCAAGGCTGCATTGAAACTATCCATAAAATTATGCAACTCAAAATGAAACCAGGACTTTCAGACCTGCTCCCAGTTGGATGACCATCTGCAGCATAAACCCCACAGCTATGGCTGGCACTGTTTGGTGATGTCACTTCAGCAGTGCTTTGAGCCTGAATTCAGTCATGATTTGAGAGTGTAACATTCACAAGCATCATAAAGGCACAAACTATTGACCCACAGCATGCAGGTCTGCTCAGCAGAGGGGTCATCTGCTGCTGGAGGTCTCATAAGCACAGCTTCCTGGCAGTGCTCGTGGAGCTGCTCTGGGGGCACAGGAGTTCCTCAGGCAGCTGTGCTCCACACTCCACGCACTCTGGAGGTCCAGCTTCTCCTCAGGCAAGGTCAGGCAATCCACAGGACTCCTGCACATCAGACCTGGGGCAGCTTGCAACCTGGACGTACCACCACGGAAAAGCGGTGAAGGGAGGATGACTTTGAAATTAATTTCCTAAATGAACAAAAGGTCTTACTGTTGCCAGCCTCAAGAATTTACTCACCATTATTCATCCTCCTGCTTTTCTTCAAGTATGAAAGGGCCTTAAACATGACATTGAAATATACACAGTGGTGGATTTGCTTTCATTTGCTCATTTCCACTCTTTATTTGGGTGGCTACTGAGCTTTTATGGTTTGTGCACTGAAGCCTTGCCTTGTTCAAACCTCTTCCTCCAGCCACACACAAGTAAAACCACAGTGGCTTTGGGCTCCAACTTAAAGGGAGGGAGAATTTACAGTACTGCTTGAGAGGCAAGGATGTGGTTTGTCACAGAAGTTTGCCAGGTCACATTTCCCCTCCTTCCATCTCTGCCAAGCTCTCCAGACCCTACCACCTCACCCAGAAATGTCCTTTTGCCTCACTCATCCTTTGCAGGAAAGGGTCTTTGCCATGCAGAAAGTCCTTTATACCCCCTGCCAGAAGCTGTAGGAACTTGAGGGAGAATGGGTGGTTTATTGCCAGGCATGTTATAAAGTTGATAATTTTCAAAGAGACTTTTCAAATACATAGAAGAAATCCATGGCAGAACTGAACACAAAGTCTAATGTCTCCCCTCAGCCCTACTTTCTCCCTATTCAGTCACACTGCCATTACCTTGCAGGGCCTGCAAATGCCCAGTTGGCTGCAAGTAACTGGAAATGAAGGCTTATTTTGACTTCAGCAAAGCCTGAATAGATCCCAGTGATATGGGACTTCCGACAGTGTGCTTATCGCACTCAAATGAATCCAGCAGACATAACATCATATTTTGCCCAGTATTTAAAGTTCATGAGGCAATTTTCCTGAACTGCTCCCTGTATTACATAGTGAGAAGAAAGCTGCTCAGCTAACATTCAATCAACGAGCAGTTTCTAATCATCTCTTCTGGAAGATAAAACAAATAAAGGGAAATAGACAAATCCTATCTCCAGCAAACAGCCAGAATAGCTGATTTATATGCTGGGACATTTCTAAGGAGCATGGAAATACTGAGAAGCATTCTTCTTCCTTTAAGGCAGAGAAGCACTAAAATTGTACAGGCATAGAAACAACCAAAAGATCTGAAAGCACAAAAACACAGAATAAGCTGAATTGGAAGGACTCACAAGGATCATTGAGTCCAACCCCTGGCCCTGCACAGCACCATCCCCAAGAGTATTTTTCAAACACCTCTTGAACTGTCAGGCTGTGACCTCTTCCCTGGCCACGACACCCAAACATGTTCTCAGGCCCACTAGCTCTGCCATAAATTTAGAGACCAAGGTATACCATGCCAGGCTGTGCTGCATCACCTTCCAACTGACTGAGGATGTGTTTGATTCCTTCATCAAGATAATTGATGAAGTTATTAATGAGGACTGGCCCCAGTACCAAGCACTGGGGAATATCTCTGGTCTTGCCATTAAACACTGAAGCAAAGAAGGCATTAATAATGCCTCAGCCTCTTCCTCATCCTTTTTTATGTTTTTACTGTGTTTTCCCCCCACATCGGTAAAGGATGGAGATTCTCATTAGTCTTTCTTTTGATGTGAATGTATTTGTAAAAATATTTTTTGTTACCTTTTATGACAGTAACCAGGTTAAATTCAAGCTGGATTTAAGGGATTTAACCCTTCTAACTTTCTTCCTGCACAGCCTCACAACATCCTTGTGCTTCTCCAATGTTGTTTTCCCCTTCCTCCAGAGGTCTTAAACCCTCAATTTTTTTCCTGAATTGAAGCCATAGCTCTCATCTCAGACAAGCTGTTTCTGCTGACCACCATCCTTACTTCTCCAAGAACCAAAAATTATCACTGCATGATCTTTGGAAGCCAGAGGTGGCTTCTAAGCATCACATCACTCACAATTCCTTCTGTGTTCATAAACAGGTCTAAGGGGCACCTTCCTATCGTGGTTGCCCACAACCATGAGTTACATCTGTCACAGTTGAGATGGACACAACACACTTTGGAGAGCTAATCTTTCCTCATGATGCATCACACAGTTTTCTGTTTCCTTCCATAGGCAGCACCACACAGCCTTCAGAGGACTCAACTTTGTTTCTGCTGTTATTCCCCAGGCCCGGGAGTACAAAGCACCCATTAAGTTCAGACCCTACCCTTGGGCCACAACACACAGTCTTCTTGTTCCTTCTTTCTTCTGCATGACCAGCTAACTCCTCTCTATTCCTCCCCCTGCACACCCAGCAGACTCTGACTAACTCAGGCCCCACTAACCCTCTCTTTTGTAGGTTTGTCCTCATTGCTTTCAGCTGTGGCTTGTCAAGGGCAAGACCCCACTCCTCTGTAATCAGCACAGCCACCCACACCTTCCCTTGTTGACTCTTCACCAACTGTGTAAGGAAATTTTCTTCCACACACTCAGGAATTTTTCAGGCTGGTTCCTCTCTGTTGCTTTGTATTTCTAGCACGTGGTAAGTAGAAATCCCCCATGAGAATGAGTGCTAGAGACGTAGAAGATCCCCCTTTTGGGTACACAAAGGCTTTTCTCCCTGAAGAGAGCTGAACCAGAGCAGGCTGCCACAACACAGTGGGTGAGAAATGTTGGTGCTTGTGGACTGTTTTTTCATCTCAGAATGAGATGCACAAGTTATACTGAGTATTTGCCACATAAAACCATGCCAACATACCAAGAGCATTTCCAATAATTCAAAACAAGCCCCAACCCCTAGAAATCACAAAATCCCTTATGCAAATGCCTATACAGATTAGGGGCAGCCCTCAGGCTCTTGGCAAATTGCCCTTAGCAAGCTCAAGCTTGGGTCCCCCAGTTCAAAAGCAATGCAAAACACTCAATCCTTCCCTCAGGCAGCCCTTCCAGGGGGCAGAGGCTTCCTCTCAGTCCTGAATCTCATCCCAGTGTGGCAGTTCAGAGCATCTCCTGTCTACCCTCTGGACCAAGCCTAGCTGGAGCCAAAATCCCCTCCTCCACAAATGACTACCCAAGCTTTTTACCATTCTTTTCTATATTTCTTCATCAGTTTTTCCTTTTCCATTTAGAAATTCATCATCCTGCCCAAGCAGCAAGGGCTGACAGTGGAGGGAAGGGCAATTTAATGAAGGAGGCTTGCAGCCGAGGGTGCAGGTCCCAGCTCCACTGCTCAGTCTGAGTCTGTGCCAGCTCTTTTCCAATGACCCTTAGCCAAGTCAGCAAAGCACTTAAAGGAAGGTCTAGCAAAAGCTAACACCACCCATGGGGCCAGTCATGTGCCTGTTGTGTCTAATGGGCTGCACCCTCTGCAGGTACTCAGCTGCCTGTGGCAGAAAGGGCTCCTGGAGCAGAGAGCATCAGATCTCAAAGCTACAGACTTTGATCTTACCTGTAGGATTCATATTAGAAAAAAGGACACATAATTAGAACTGGATCATATGCCATTTAACAGTGATATGTTCACACTTCCATTTTGCTAGCAGGCTGTCTTGCTCAAAAAATCGAGAGGTTTTCTATCACTGCCTTTTATTTCTTCTCTTTGCGGTAAATGCATCTATAAACAATTAATAATTCCAATTAGCAGGGGTTTTTGGTAACTCTGTCAGCTGCCTTTTCACAGGTTTTCCTAAGCTGCTGCAGGGGCCAATCAGATTGTATGAATGTGCATATTAACAAGGTTTCATTAAGAGACTCTGTCTTTCTAAGCCTCTGGAAAATAAGAAAAGCAGAGATGAGCCTTAGAAGTAAATGGACTGTGTTCTCCACTAAATTTGACATAGTGCTAAAATCATCAGCTTTGTAATAATCTACATTTAAGATGTAAACATATCTCTTGGATAGGAAAATCTAATGCATGAATAAAGATTCCAAATTGTTTTATTACTTCTTGATCGCTGTTGGCAAGGGGGGAATTAACATGCTAACAGCCTCATTGAGGGAAAACCATATGCCTGAAACGGAGACTACACTGAAGTTACAAAGTTTAGAAAGATAAAGTTACACGGAAAGAGGCTCATTTAAAGTAGTGACTAATTAATGACCTCAGAGGTAACCCTACCGGCTACCACACTGGTTAGAGAGGTGAATCCTATTAAGAACCTTCTAAGAGCAGTTTCCAATTACTAATCTTTTCAGCAGCTTTATGGTGTAAGAGAAATGACTTCAGGTCCCAGGTCCCATCACAGGGTTATCTCGTTTCACTTTCACTCTGTAGTAGCGAACAATGGTCCTATGGGCAGCCTCTGACAGCCAAAAGGCTATTTTAATATTGCCAGAGCTCAGCAAGACATTTACATTTGAAATGCAGTGCATGTGAAGTGGCAGTTTGGCTCTTTTCCTCCTGTCATATCAATTCCTAAAATTGTAGAATAATTGCTTTTACCCCATGGATTAAGCAAAGAGTGAATGGTCTCAGACTGTCCTGTCTCTGATGTTAAGGCTATGGGGATAGACCAAATCTTTTATTAAAGTAACAGGCATGGCTGGGAAAAAGGACAAGATGTTAGGCAAGCCTTTGGGAAAGATTAAAGAGCCTGAAGTTGGCTCAATATTTCCAGCTATATAAAGATATATAAAGACACTACCTCTCCCTATGAAATTTGACACTTTAGACCACCGTGGCTGCTGTTGCATTATTGCATGACTCTGCTGAAGCAGTGTGAAGCTGGAAGGGAGCAGATAGGAGAAGGAAAGGGGCTGCAGCTGAGTGGCTGCGTGGTTGCTTGGTAAAGGGAGGCTGCGCCTTGTCTCACTAATTAATATGTAATGGCTGTGTACTCTGGCTCACTTTGGGATGCCTTATCAAAGGGGGAGAAAGAACTGGGTTTAATGTAGCTGTTCAGAGGGACTGCATCTGTTTTCTCAGCCACTGCAGGATTATAATTGTTTCTAGATGACAGCAGCTCACACATGTGTAGGCTTCTTAATTATAACTAAAATTTCTTTCAACCTGGGGAGATAGTTTAATTTCAACATTACTAGTTTTTTTCCTTCATTCTAACTTCCCCAACTCTTTTTGCTGTCTTACTTGCCACATAAATCTTTCCCCTTTCCACATGATTGACAGATTTTCTTTGTTCATACCTGTCACTGTTTTTTCTTTTGATTCATGCAACAATTACATAGTTCAGCTTTAAAGGTTATGAAAACTGTGTTTTGGCATTCAACCAGTCTCATCTCTGGAAACATTAGTCAAATGCTCTTGTTTAAAATTCCTTCTATAGAGGGAAACATTGCCACCTAGGTCTATGCCTGTCTTTCACTTTTTCTGTCTTTTTTTATCTGATCTTTAACAGATCTTGTTTTGTGCAATTCAAAATGCTAAAATCTCATGTTTGTGCAGGGCTTACAGTGTTATGCCATGACTTGTAATGTTCTGATCTCTTTTGGATGTCAGCCACAACTAATCTGCGCAGTATAAACTTGTTTGCATGTTTTTGCATAGCAAAAGATGCCAAAATATAAGTGACCCATTAGAAAGAGGATGACATTAAGGAGTGCAAGGTAGAGGGCCAGAAGAACACAAAGTAGAGACTCAGAAAAATGAATGTTCTCTATGACTGGGCACCAGACTAGCCAGACAGAAGACTCATAAAACTTCTGATAAGTGAGAACTTATCCTATGGGACGACCTATGGGGAGTCTTCTCCACCACCAGCAAGAACAAGGGGCTGGCCAGCCACAACAAAGTGAAACCTGGTGTGCCACTGGGTGAAGAAATGGGCAGTAAGGAGAATATTCCTATGAATCCAATAACTTTTTGAAACAAACAAGTTAAAAGCAATAATCCTGTAAAATATAGAAGAGGTATGTGTATGCATATATATTCTGTGTATATGTATATATATTATGTATATATAAGCAAAATCCATTATACCCTAAAGATCTGTTAAATCCTTTTAGGAGGGAAAAAAAACAACCCATTATTATACTTTTTCTGGCCAAGTTAAACTTGAAAGAAAGACCCATGGAGATAAGTAATTTGAGACAAAATTGGCCAAGAAAGTTATTGAAAATATGCAAGAGAAAAGGCTCCTGCTATCTTCCTGACTGGATCCTCACTGTTCAAGACTGATAATTCCACAGCTTGTAAAAGGAGGATTCCAGAGGCACTCAGGAAAGCTGTCCCACCCTGATTCCCTGCCCACAGGCCCTGAACAAGTGGGAGATGCTGGCAAGCAGATGTCACTCATGACTGGAAAAGAGTTTTGTGCCCATCCCTATGGTCATTCCCTGTCAGATGGGCTAAGGCTTGCTTGGCATGTCAGGGTAAAGACATTGCCAGAGTGTCTTCTGCTTTTCTCAGTTGTGCAGCTGGAGACTGAACAGGACAGTTCATGTGGCAAGAATAATGTCACACTCCTGGCATTTGAAGACTCTGCACCTTTTAGGTAAATCCCGAGTTACAAGCAATGACCTCAGGCTGCAGGGTGCAGTTGCACACTCTGTGGTCTGGAAATGCAAGCCAAGGAGCAATGTAGATTTCACATCAAGAAGTTTTTAACACACTTAACAACTGTGAAAGATGAAAACTAGGCACAAAAGGCTAAACATGCCTGAGATGAGCTAGAGAATTAGTTAGGCATGTGGATGAATCAATAGATGGGACTTTGAAACCAGACCTTACTTTTGAGCTAAAATCTTGGCTGGAGGGTTCAGATGAGCCATGAAACCTGCAAATACAGAATTCATTCCCTGCACCAGAGGTCACATATGTTTTAGACCACCCTCATCTCCTTGAAACACAGCTGTGGAAAAATTTATCATCCATGTATCCAAACAGCCTTTTGTCCTTTAGAAGAAGGATCCCAGGGCTGGGATTGATAGTACCTGGCATCTTTTTCCCCTCTTTGGGGGTGATACACCACAGAGGCTTGCTCACCTCAGAGATCGAATGATCCATCGCACTCCTGGACTCCCTCTCCAGAGCAAGGCATGGCATAATGTGACTGGAAGGGAGGTAAGGAAAAGGAAAGGTGGTGTCATTACTGATAGCTCATCTCAGTTCCCATGATGCTCCAGCCATGAAATGACAAATATGCTCTCAAAAAGCAGAAATTTCTTGTTCTCAAAAATGGATAATCTGAGCAATCAGAGGAAAACCAAATTTCACCAGTGAGAAAGAATCAAGAGTACTGAGGGGTACTTCACAGTTGCTCAGCAGCAGTGACCAAATCAACATATACTTGAGATGCAATTTTCATGTTGCTGAAGATCCAAATAACTGCATGTATCTTTCCAGTTGTTCTTTGGTTGAGTTAAGACAATAAAAATATAAACTACAGACATTAAGCACTCAAAAGACTGGCTCCCACAGCCCTGTGATCCTTCCAAAATTACAGTGTACATCACGGGGGAGGACAGAGGGGGCAGCAGTAGATGATGTACCTTGAAATCTGCTTCAGAAATTAGAGCAATGAGCCATTTTCTTAAAACTGGTTGATATGACAAGCTCTTGTAAGTGAAAATGATCTGCATTTCTTGTGGTGACCTTAAGGGAAGATAAACCCAAGCATCCACACAAATCAAAGACCTAGCATCCATTAGCCATCATATATTTTAATTTTCTTGTTAAGGTAAGAAGAGAGTATTATGTGACACACGGTCCTGCTGATGCTTGGTTGCCTGGGAATCACAACAAGTGATCAGTCTCCAGGGTCTAACCTACAAAGGCTGAGGTGGAAAGGTGGCCATCAGGATTCTGGTCTATCTTTATAGAATAACTAGTGATCAATCGAAGGATTAATCCATCGTTATTCCTGCTCAGCATCACTAGTGTTTTCTGTCCTTCATGATGCATACAAACTGACAGAAGCTAAGAGATGGTGGTATACTCCAGCTAGATTTCAGATAGTTTTCTTTATGTTAAGATGGATGAGCATAACGTTGAGAAGTAGCAAAAAGCAGCAAGGATGCTGAGGGGACGATTTACAGTGATAGCAGCTGACAACATTTCCTGGGTCTGTAGCTGGTTGGCTGCATAAAGCAGTTTCAGGAAAGGCTGTATGAGGGCTTTGAAATTTAAAGCAGTGCCCTTTGGATGTACATCTAGCCTGGGGCAGCTGCTTACAACACAGCCATATAATCCAGGGAACTGCCTGGTTGGGTTTTGCCAGAAAATTTTATGGAGATTTCACACAGTTGTGTGTATACATCTGCAGTAGATGGTTAAAATGGGTGTTTGGAAGTAGAGACAAGAATCTTAAAGCTCTGGGCAAAGCAACAGGAGAAAAAAAACTTTTTATTCCACTAGCTTTTGTTCTCTGTGGAATGTGTTCATGGAGCTTTGGAAGATGAGGATGGGACAAACTGGGATGTGCCCTCCTCTGAGAGTACATAGCATAAGCTGCTGTTTTAAACACATGAAAAATAACAAGAAGGGACTGAAATTTAGTTAATGAAATGCTTCCTCTAGGGTCATCCACATTGCTGCTATCAGTAAAGGAAAAAATTAGTTTTGGAAATGGAGACAGGTAGCAGGGATCAAGTAATGTAAACAGTGTGTGTGAGCACACACCGTGCTGGCTGACATATCCATGTGATGTGTGGAAGTGTGTGCCCAAAATAACAAAAATCTGCCAGCTATTTTATCTTAGCAGCTCTGTGTGGGAGGGTCTATTAATCAGATGGCAGTCTGTGTGGTTCAGCTCCAATATGGTGTTACCTCAAAACAACAGACACATTTCCATCATCAGCCTGCTTTCCCTCCAACATGAATGAGCTGCATCTGATCATGTAAAACCACCTTTTACAATGTATTTCATACTGACTGTGTAATCAAAGGTTTATTTTTGAATATGGAACTGGTAGGGAAAATGTCAACATCCATGATGAATTTTACTCCACACCTGCAGAGCAGGTCAAATAATAAGGAAAAAATATCATCCTCCTGCAAGACAAAACAGAGTGCTTTCAGTGAGCATTATATTCAAGGACACGTGTTATGGTGGCTTGAGAAGGAGAAAATGCAGTTGTACTTCATCTCTTTAGGAAAAGGGCAGACTGGAAGTCTAGGATTTTAAACAAAGCAAAAGAGAAGGAAAGTGGCCAAGTTCTGGGGACAGAAAAGTCCACCAGCAGCAGTTACATCCCCATGGACTAATAACAAAACTGTTGAAGAGGTTCAGGTAACTCTAGATTTTCCTTTGTAGTTTATTGATCTCCACTGAATCAAAATTTGCAGTTCTATCCCCTGGTTCTTACCACTTTGTGATGCAGCTGATCTTGCACCAGAGGCACTGAGATTTTATGAATTATTGTTATTCAAGACAGCTGTGTTAAATTGGTAAGTGCCTGTTGTGTAACTGAAAAACTCTTACCATGGAACTACTGAGCATCTCAGAAGAGCCACCCATTAACTTGTCCAGCAAGAGCAAGCAATGAGTTAGCTAAGAGGAAAGTTAAATTATGGAATTTACATTTCTGCTGGAAATAACACCCCAGTTAGTTCTGTAAATAGTTGCTCCTAAGAATCTTTCTTTCTATTCAGTAATCAGAACTAAACATGTAAGAAGATTTTCTTAGACATTTTCAGCATCTGAATTTTTGTTTGAAGATTATTTATGTTTGTGTTGAAGAAGGATAAATCCAAGCAATTTACTGAACAAGTGTTAACATTTTAATCAAGTATTTGGATAGAACATGCTGTTGGGATCCTCCTCTGTCTTGTGCATAACACAAGAACACATCAGGAAAAACCATATCAATTTTACACAGGAGCGGATTCCTGTCCTAGCCACATATCAACTTTACTTTTCTTTTCTCTCACTTTTTTTCTTCCTCGTAAATTTCCTGCCCAACATCCCTACTTCCCCATTTGTGCTTGAATTTTCCTCCTTCTGTACAGCACGGGCATCACCTGCAGTAAAGAACACAGATCTCTTTTCTCAGAATTTCTAAGCTTTCTCCCTCAGTAGTATCTAGCTGTGAGCTGAAACAAATTGCAGGGAAATTCTGCTCAGCCATCACAGCCACGATAACAGCACTCAGTTACTCTGTGGAACGGGATAAGCATTTATCTGGCAGATTGAAGAGTGGGCTAAGCTCAGGGCAGCTGGGCTCTTCAAATACTTCACCTTCCAAATTCTAACAAGTCTTTTATGAGCACATATTGGCTGAATTTAAAAAATAGTCACCAGGTAAATAAAAGGTGTGTTTTGACAGTGGAGGAACCAGCCTAATTTTCAAGTCTCTGTTCCCACTTGTGGTGGTTTAGCAGTTTGCCAGATGTAATTTTTTTTTTTTTTTACTCAGAGGCAAAATTAAAGTATGTTTATACTTTGTTCACAGAAATGTAACAACTATCTTTAGCTAAAGCATTCTCAAAAAAAAAAAAAGAAAAGAAAAGGAGAGAAAAATCAGCCTGAGGGCACTTCTGGCGAGAGAAATTGCATCCTGAACTTGTTTCCTCTAAAAGCTGAAAAAAAGATCTTTTAATGGAATTTGTCAGGCAGCCTTAACTACAGGCAGTGACCCAAGTGCACAGCAAGCACCTGAAGTTCATTTTCCTTGGTTATGATCTAATATGCACTTAATATGCACTGTTCTGGTGTTCTGTGCTACAACAAAGTAATTGCTTAAGTGTTCAAGAATAATTGATATGGGAATTAAGGTACAAAGTTAGATCTGTTCAATTTGTCTTACAAAAGCAACTTCCTCCTGCCCTTCCTCTGCCCCTTTATTCATTTGGTAAAGTCACTTAATGCAAAGATCAGTGTTCCCTTAGGAATCCATGGAAAATAATTTCTTTATTCCTTTTACCTGTTTAGAGTATAAAGCCTCTGAGAAAACAATTGCTCCATGCCCTTTCCTTATAATACAAGGAATAGTGAAGTCAACAGCAGTTGAAGAAATGTAGACAAATAGAACCACATTAACTGGGTTAAAAAAAATCAAGAGTTCACAAACTTTCTGAGCAGTAGAATTTACCCAGGTTGGGTCCTAACTTTGCATTGCAACTAGATTTTGACTGTTACCTTCAAATGTTATTCCCACTCTGGTATAACAGAACACAAAAATAAGGTATATTGCACCTCTATTTCTTTTTGATTGCAAAATAGTCAAATATTTCGTGTCTGCAGGGGCACTGTTGCTGGTTTAGATGAGGCAGATGTACACAGTAATGGCACCATCTACCCACAGACCCAGAACTGTCCCAGGGGAATGGTGCAGTACACGCAGCTCTGCAAGGTTTTATTGAGCTGCGACTGGCTGAAACACTGGTCTCTCTTACCTGGATGAGCTGGGATGCAGCTGAAAGCACTGGCCATACCTCCTCCAAGCTGCCAAGTCATCCCAATCGGTGAGAGAACAGGGTTCCAAGATATCTTTTGGGCCAGAGACAGGATGTAGAGAACCATCACAGTTATAAGTTGACAGTCACTTAGAAATGTGGGTGGAAAGGACAACTTGTATGACTGGAGTCCACACATTTAGAAGCAATTCTAGAGAAGAGAGAAGTTTAAAACTTTGCGAAACGTGTAAACTTGAAACTCTACCCCAGAAAGAATTTTATTTAATATATAATCCTGCTCTGGGTTCATTTAAATTTATTTTAAAATTACATTGTCAGAGGCAAACTTAAATGATAAGACAATTGTCAAAAATAAACTCCTTCTTTCCTAATGTTGTAAATCAAGGCTGTTGTAAATCAAGGATGTTATAAATCAAGGTTTTACTATGGAGTGAGAAATACTTTCACTCCAATATTTGTTCATGCCTTGATCAAAACAAAACCTAAACCAAAACAAAAAATCTGCAAAGCTGGAATGCAAAATTCCTGCACTTCATCTATTTTATTATCTTCCTGCTTTCTCTTTGCATGATGTCATCATTAGTCCCACACAACACAATTTGAACTGAAACAAAGAGCTTTGTGGTGATAAATGGAATGTTTCAGTCTATCAAAATGACTTCCCTACTTTAGTGAAAAATGTTGTTTGATTCTTCCACAGGAAGCTTTATTTTGTAAAGCCTCATATGTTCTGCTGCTGAATTAGGCATGTAGAATATTTTTTACTCACCCTTATATTTTCCTTTTTTTTAGCCAAGTATATCTTTTTACCTAAAGATACACATGGTTAACTACTCTAAGGAAATACTTTTAAGTCAGATAGCTTTGGATTGTCTGAACATTAAACCCACATCTTTTTGCGGAACAGAGTGATCCTAGTTATGTTGCCCTGAGGACTGGATGCTGTTGATTACTTCTGTATGACTTTTGCACATTTTTCCTATACTTCTTTCTTCATTGTAGTTATTTTCTTCATGATCATGTTTTAGCTAGAGAAGGCAATCCTGTCTAAAAAAAATCGGTGTTGATTTATTTGGAAAATAAAGTGATGTGTAACTGAACCCTGCAGGAGGAATTCCTTATGTTACAGATTTGTTGTAGATGACACGCCAAGCTGAAATGGAAACCCCCTGGTGTCATTGCCTCTTAGGGCTGAATTCCCCTCTGTCGGGAGAGGAATTGTGGTGGGGTTCCCAGGAGAGACACACTCTGGAGGCTGAGGGTGGTGCATTGGGGTTCACCTCCTCTGCCTCCCACAATGCATGAATCATGGAAGATTCTGCAGAGATTTTATTTTTCTTCTAAATGAGCAATAGAGATTCTTATGTGCTGTAAAGCCTCATCTTTCCTGATTTCCTTCCTGTTTAACTTGTCCTGTAAAAGGGGTAAGTGCTTCCTTACCTCCCGGGGATGTTGTGAGGGGAACTACACTAAAGATTGCAAGCTAGAGTATGAATGGAGCTGTATTAGTACATTAAGAGACAGGCAGAAGGATAAATATCATCCCCAAGGAGCAAAAATACCTGCCATTCCTGTAACAGCTGCAGAAACCAGTGCAATATATTTAGTAGCTTCCATAATAGCAATAGAAAACTGTTAAAGTAGAGGAAGCTGGCCAACAGGTAAGCTCAAAGAATCTCTGCTCAAAGGCAGGTTTTTACTTGGGCTTTGTTCCTAGTTTGGCATCTTTCCATTTTTGCTTTATTAGCTTTATGAAACACAATCAGTCTCTTATATGAACTCTAGATTTAATTCTGATTGGCTCTCAAACGTAGCATCATCACCCAGAGAAACAGCATCAGTGACATCTTGGTATTAAGGCCACCACTTGGGGTTACCCTGCCAGGTGATGTGGGACAGGTGGCAATGCCATGGGGGAAGCAGGCAGGTCAGCTGCTGGGTACCCCAGAACTGCCAGATACACAGGGAGGGACTGTCACAACCCCCATGTCAGCTACCAGGGACACTCACAGCAAAAGCCCAGGGGCTTCTGCTCATTTGCAGGTAGGACTGACCTCTGTGGACTTACAGGATTTACGGTGTGTTCAGTAATTCCCTTACATGAACTGGGGACATCCTGAAACTGAGCATAGGCACTGCTGGTGGTGACATTTGCAGAGGGAAAACTTCTGGAGTTGAGGGTGCACAAAGGCAGTGTTTGCCTCGTGAGCTACACAAAACAGCTGAGACAGACAAAGAGTGAACTCCTGGTGACTGAATGAGGGTTATTCACGGATGTTACTTTGTGTCTAGTGGAATGAAAACATTTGAGAGAATCACAAATTGTTGGTGGCAAATGTATTCCTCCATTTCTGGAAAGGAAATAAGAGTAAATTTTTCCCTGGCTTGGTACTACCTTAGTGATGACTGCAGTTCCCTGACATTTGTCCTCTCTCCTTTTTTCCCCCTGTCCCTGTGAAGTGAGTTGATGTCAGAGATATTTACAAGTGTATACAGGTGTATCTGAGCATCCAGCAGAGAGACTGGGAGAAGTGCAGAGCTCAGTGATTCACTGTCTCTGGAGTCTGTCACATCTATTCTGAACAGAAATTCTATATAACAGGTACAGTATCTGATCATAAAAAGTGTGTCCTTTATATCACAGCTCTGATGAATTGCTTTATGGTTTTATTACAGTGTTTCACACAGAGGAAACTAGAGTCATACTCAATAAATTCCAACAGCAGGAGCATGATTCAACCTCCTAGCAATATTTAGAGATCATAATCTTAATGAATGGTGGGCAATTTAGACAAATAATGGAATAATAGAAAAATAACTTTTTATGCTTGGAAAAACCACTTGGTGAAGAGTGGTGATGTTTAATATGCATTGTGTCAATATACAGACCACAGATGTTGACCTCAATTGCAAGTGAAATTGGTAAGGCACATTTTACACTTGATCCCAAAGGCAAAAGGATTTGTACAATGGAAGGAATAGATTTGGACATCTTTTACATCATCTTGCTTACTGTAAAACATGATTTAAATTGCACACTAAAATCCGGTTAGAAAAATTTGATGAGGCCCCAAAGCACACTTTCTTCCTTTCCATGCAATTTGCTGTCAAATAAATATGTCGATTCCTAACAGAACAGGAAGATACATCTATCATTTAATAACTTTGGACTGGAGGTTAAAGGGAAATAGACTTTAATGCTTCTACATGAGCACTTCAGCTCAGATCAGAAAAGCACTTTTGAAGTGAACAGGCCAGGCCCATCTTCCCCACTTAGTGTGTTCTAGTTCACACTAGAGGGGCGTTGGGGCATGCAAACCAGACTCCTTTCAGGCAAAACTATACCAGAAGAATGCCTGGACCCTGTCTAGTGTATCCCAATGCTAATGGGTTTTCTGGCCTTGCTATTGAGTCTTTCATCATTCAGGCACTTACATCTATCTGGTGAAGATTGGTGTTTTAATTTTCCTTGAGAATGCTTAGCCCCAAGATGCTCTGTGGGCTGCTGAGGGTTGTTTGCAATCTCTGTGCTCTGGAGAAAAGGGACTAAAGCTCGTTGTGGCTCACAGCTCCTCTGGATGCCCTCTCCCTCCTGAATCCCGGGACCCTGCACAGCTGTGTTTGTGTAACTGCCTTTTTGCATGCTGCATTTTAAATATGGCTTTTGCATGAAGGTGACTCTGGCTTTCAGAGACAGCTCTGCTTGTATCTTCACTGATTATGGGAACAAGAAAAGCATTGGAATGTGTCATACTGGCAGCAGGTTTACAAAAGCTAAAACAATTCTGACCAGTCAACACTGGAGAAGGAGACAAATAATTGTTGTGAGCTGGTGCTTACCTGATCCTTTCCTTCTCTGCTCAAATGCGGAGTAGCTTCAATTCCTACAGCCTAAATTGTATTCTTAAGCCCACACAGTGCTGAGACCTTTGGTTTCAGGAAGGAAAATCCAGAGAAGCCATACTGGTTAATAATACAGATTCTTTTGGATCTCCTGAAGCCTCTCATTTTGTTCTGAGCTCCAACTTCAAAGTAGGTCAGAACCTGCTTTGATGGGAAACATTGGGAGTTCAGGGTTGCCAGAGTGATAATTACCAAACACACCCCTAGTTTGAGGCTGCAGGTACAAAACAAGCATTCAGGTGTTTGGGTGAGCCCAGAGCAAGGCCATTAAAAAGCACAGGTTATGTTAGGAGAGGGGATAGGAACCAGATTTGCTCAGCTTTAGGAAGAGAAGGTCAAGGAGGTTTCTAATTTCTGCCTTTAATTCCCTAATAGAGGGTTATGGAAAATATGCAGTTGACCTTTCTCAGGAGAGCACAGCTGAGGAACACCCTCAACACCTGCAACACTCATATTTTGTTACAAGGGCAACAATTATTAGATACTAGGATTATTTTTCTGATTTTTTTTTTTTTTTATGTGAGGAAGTTTGATTAACCACTGGAACAGTAACCCGGAGAGGGTGTGAAATGTCACAATTAAATACCCTCAAAAAAATAGTCAGAGAAAAGCCTTAAGCAGCCTGACTTACCATGACAGCTGAATCTCCTTTCAAACTTGGACCTATTTTCAGTAGAAGATTGGATCAGAAAAACAACTGAGGTCCCATCCAAACTAAGTTATTTTATGATTATTTTATTCTAATTTTATTTATAATGCTAATACCAAGGGAGCACCTGGCCTGAGGTCAAATTATCAATCCGGTACCTTCCAAAACCAGGAACAGGCCCTCTGAAACCAAGATAAAACAGACATTAAAACACACAAAAAATGTGAAGGAGAGCCAAATAGAGATAAATAATAAATGGAAGCACTACTGTACCAGGATGCACCACAAAATACATCTGCTGCAGTCATTTCAAATTCTCCAAGATAACAGTAAAAGCAATTACTGTAAGAGCAACATGTTGTCCAAAATCATTAATATGTTTGCTGTGTCTCCCTTGTGTGCTAACCCAGCACAAGGAAAGAGTTTTTGGAGAACAGATTTGACGATGCCGCTGTTGTTTGTTTAATGACATTATTTGCAATCCAGCTGCGGTTTTTAGATGGACTCAAGTAGTTATTTTGCAGCTCACAGAGAGCAGTGAGAGCAGACCAGAACCTGTGGTTTGTTTTGTGACACTGTGCACTGTTGCTGCTGCAGGAAGTGCCTTGTCACCTTCACACAGCACTTGTGTCCCCAAGGACTGCAGGGTAGCTGCCGTTCACAAACCTCACCTGAGGTCACATTCACATATCTGGAGCAAAAAAGTCTCAGTCACAGCAGAGACATCTGTGACACTCATCCCTGAGCGGAGGGGTCCTTGCTCCTGTCTTGTGCCCTCATGTGTACCAAAACCCTGGCCTGTCCCTACTCCTGTGTAAAAACAGTCAAAGGGCAGTTTGTGATCAGTGTTGAAGGGCACTTCCCTCTTCTGGACCTGCAGTCCTTTTCTGCAGTCTGTGCTGAGGTGACTGAGAATGTCCTTTTCATGGGGAAAGACTGTCAGGTGTGATATTGGGCATCTCTTCAGCATGGGCTGCATGAGACAGCAAGGGCAACTGAGTGCAGTATTTTCCTCATGCATTGTAAACACTAGGAAATAGTTGAGATTCCCTTTCAGGACTCGTGTTCTTTGAAATGACTCTTAATTAAAATATACTAGCAAATCTTGATCATTCATGATTTGATATGCTGCGAGAATCGGGAAATGATTTCTGGTTTCCTTCCCTTTCATTCTGAGTTCAAATCATGGTTGCAGTGCTCTGTAACACACAATTTAATTTAGCGTCACACCAACTGAATCCAAATCCTTCATTAGGCTTGGTCTTTTTCCTAATTTAAAAATTTACAGGATTTAAGTATAGCAAATCATTAAGAAATTAATTCCATGCATTAATGAATTATTAATCCAGGCTAATAGTGAAAATGTAGTAATGATTATAGGTGTCAGTACATGCTGTGGGATGGTTATAAAAGCACATTCTATCAGCTCATTGAAACAAAAGAGTCAAGAAATTAAGGCATTTCTACATCCTTTGTAGTCCCAAAATCATGCCCTAGTATTACATTGAAGTAACATTGTAATGCAAATAAATACTTAGTAACTTCCATTTGTAATTCTAACACTACTGAAGAGGTTTCTTGGCAAACAGTGAGTAGTGCAGGCTCTTGAACACACAATTGATTTTCTCCTTGTCAAAAGAATGGTTTCTCGTTAAGACAGAATTGTGCAGCTCTACAGCCTCAGGAAGGGGAAAGATCTTGGCTCAAACTGATGCTACTCTTGAAACACCCAAACCCCACAGGTTTGGCCCTGGCTTGAAGAGACAAAGACTTTGACTGACTTTCAAGCTTGGTAGAAAACACACCAACTCAGTGTCAATTTATAGGGTGTTTTTTTGTTTTATAATTACATTTCAGTAAGAAAGGCCTTGAGACACACATGTTCAGGCTTCCACCTGAATTTCTGCTCATTTTTCTGTGTATTCTTTGACGCAGGATTCAAGTGCTGCACATGCACTAACGTATTTATTTTCCTTGTCTCCTCGTAGTACATTAAAATATTGCATTCATTTCAGGAAAACCAAGGCACACATGAGATGTTTGGGGAGAAGAGGGACTTATCATTTCCTTCCACTTTACTGACACAGCTGACATGTTGTTTTATCCTTCCACCTGGAAAGATACTTAAATTTTATTCCTAAGGAGTGAAAAACCTCTGCGAGTTTATTTCTTTTAAAACCTTTTTTTCTGTTCTCCCATTCACCCGCTGGCTTATCTCCAACATATTTCACATCTGACCTTATGGTTTCCATTCTACATCTGTAGATTACAGGGAAAAAAAATTACCAGTGCATATTTCTAAGCACAGATTACAGAGGGTTTCAACATACTGATTATTCGAGGTGATGAATCATATTAAGTCTGGTGTTTGCTAGGCAGTATTTCACTTATTTGATATGACACCCAATACCTGGGATGTGGCAATCTGATGCAACACATCACTGCTCACTGACACACCACAAGAAACACAGAGACACATGAGATAATGTGGTTATATTTGGATCCCTTTTGGACCCTGGCTTTAATTTCTTTTCTGTTAGTGCTTGTCATTGATTCCAGGAGGCTGAACCACTCAGTGATTTCATCCACCTATCCCATCTCCTCTACAAAGGAGCCCTGAATTTAACCATAGCCTACTCAGACTTTCTCTGCAGCTTTACTATTGTGCTTTAACTGGACAAAAATCAGTGACCAGTCCTGACTATTAAGGCATCGGTGTGAAAATGAAGCTCTGTCCTGCTGGTACTGGGCAACCTGAAGAAAATAAATGGGTTGAAAATAGCAGCTAAAGAAGATCTGGAATTTCAACACACCAGTAAAAGCAACTGGACTGCAGATGTGTGGTGGGATATTGCCCATCATCTGAGCAGTGTCTCCTGCAGTTCCTTTACAGATGATTGAAAGAGATTCAGGTTGTATTTTACCTTGTGGTCGGAGCAGGTTACAAGGATGCAAATAATGAATTTTAAGAGATTTGTGATAATCTCTACAATTTTCTGACCAGATAACATTGGTCTGGATACTTACAGACCCAGCACGCTCTGATTCTGATTTAAATGAGTCTTAGTGGTGACTTTATTGGAATCTGAACTGTTGGCCGTGAGCTTGAATAGCCCTCAGCAAGGCCATCAGGAGTCCAGTTGTTTGGTTGAATCAAACAAAGAGAAATACTTCTAGGCTTCCATTTCCATATGAAAATATTAACAATAACATTTTTCTTTCTTTTACTTTCCTAAAATTATAAAATTGCCCTTGCTACTAAGGAATGTGCAAAGTTTAGAACTTCTGCAATTGGTGTTTTAGGATAGACCTTTGTGAATGTCAACAGATCACCTGCAGGAGGAACCCTGGAAAAACAGTGACAATTTAAGTGTTGCCATCAAACTTCTTCAGCCCATTAAGTTGTGCAATTTTGCATATAATCTTCAGTATACTTAACAGAGGAGGAAAGCACCTGGACAAGGAATGGTAAATATAAATCAACAGATAATGATATTCCTCTTTCAGTCACACTTATTACCAAGACCATCAGAGTCTTTATGCTTATCCATTTAGAATAATATCTGCTTGAACAGATAGGGCTGGCAGTAATTACAGGATACAAACTGATGGATTTGGAGTTGAAGAATTTTTCCTATTTAAAAATGTTAAAAGCAGAGAGCTAGAGGCATGTTTTCACTTTTATTTCTATCTCTGTTTTTTTTGTTTACTTGCCTGTGCCTCTTCCTTTCTTTCTCATTTTCACTAATTTGGAGAGGTGACAGCTCTGTACATCTGCTAATCTGTCCTAATGATGCTGTTTGCATTTTTGCAGAGGTTACACAGCGCTTTTCCCCACCTTCTCTTTGATATGCAGAGATCTGATCAATGCAACAGGAGGGAATCAGAACTGATTTGCCAAAATGCAGAAGCACCACCAATTTCTACTTGTCTTCAGTACTGGCCTTATCTGAAGAGGGCAAAGGTCTCTAAAGGATCATGCATGCTACTACAGGAGTTTGTGTACCTGACTATAAACACAGAAGGCTGTTTCAGTCTACGAATGTTCCTAGTCATTACTACTGCTTTCATTTTTATTTTTTTTTTTTTCTAAATATAAAATTCTCAATGCTTCTGCATAGAGGAGACATGAGCTAATGATGCTTTGCAGAGAAGTTCAGTTTCACTGACAAGGGAGTGATCCAAATTTTACAATATGTCACATTCAAAGTTATCTTTACTGACATTTCTGAGAGTTGCTACTGGCAGTGTAATTCTGGATGTGGATTCATTTACAGTTCTTCAAAATGCTGTTTAAAATCCAGACATTGGGTTAAAAAGGTGATCCAAAGAGAAGATTTTTTTTCTACTTTTAAATACATCCTTAAATTAAACTAATGGAGTTGCAACTCAACAGCTGATCTGAATATGGCCCTAAGCATTTTTAATAACTCCACACCAAGTCAAGGCTTGATCTCTATGCTCTTTGCATCCAAACCTCCCACACAGCTGCCTCTCTCATGAAAGCATAATCAGAAAAGCAGGGGAACAACCCAAGTGCCTCAGTGTTACAGCAGTGGAAGGCAAGAACAAAACCTAAACAAGAATTAAGTTTGCCCAACTCACCACTTCTATAAATCACCTGAATTCTGGACTCTCCTCATTGCGTGCATCACAAGACATTGCACTGATTCCTTATGATACAGAGTACCAAAGGAATTGGGATGGAGTAGAATTTACTTGGATTTGAATCCAAGACTATGACAATTACAGCCATTAACCACAAAATGCACAACTGAATACATACGTTCAAAGATTACCTCAGGCTCATTCCTAGTTACAGAAAACAGATTCATGTGGTGCAACAGGCAATGCTGGATATTATATGTGTCACACAGCAGGTTACTATCAATACTTAAAACTGGAACTGAGAGATATTACTAAGGGCTTCATTGAAATTCAGAATGAGATAAATGAGTAGAAATTACTCTTTTCTTTTTCCCCAGAGCATAATGAAGGCTTCAGGGCTCATTTTGAGCTCACTGCAGTCTTATACTCTTGCAATGTCATTGACATTGGAGAAGCCATACTGGATATAGACTGTTGTAACTGATATCCAAATGAGTTTTTTAATAATAATTAAATTGTAAGACAATGTGAGAGAACGTAATTATGACAATTTGAGGCTTTATCATGCCTGTTTGTTAAAGGAAGAGAAGATAAGAGAGCAATGGAGGAAAGAAACTATATTTTCTGATTCAGGTGCAATTCAGTTTCTTTAATTCCCTCCTCACCCCTACCACCCTCCCCTACCCCACACTCCCCCCAGCTAAAAGGGATTCAAACCAGAAGATTTCTCCATAAACCCCACAGAAAATGTGAACCTTTGCAAGAAAATATGATAAATAATTTTTAAAAACCCATCTAACTTCTTTTTACTTCATCTTCCCCCTACACCCCGGAAATAATTATAGCGTGCTGGTTTTGGTGTTTTCCCAGAGTAGATGGTACTTTTTCCTCTGGCATTAAGCTGCATAAATTGAAGAAGCTGCTGAAATTTTTTGTACCACAGCACATTAAATATTCTTCACAGTGCCACAAAGGGCATAAGCAGGGTAGTGAGACACATGGAGACCTGATCTGAGGCACACGTGGGGATTGCAGACCTGACTTTGGACACATTGTATTTGTTTGGGTTTTATGCAATCTGTCTTGCTGAGGTCTAGGTCACTGCAATGAAGGTGTCTGACCTAGAAGCGTCCTCCTGAGCTCTCATTGCAGCCAAATAAGTCTTGGTCAATATCACAGAATCACAGAATGGTTTGGGTTGGAAGGGGCCTTAAAGTTCATCCAGCTCCAGCCCCCAGCCATGGGCAGGGACACCTTCCACCAGATCAGGTTGCCCAAAGTCCCATTCAGCCTGGGCTTCAACACTCCCAGGGATGGGGCAGCCACAGCTTCTCCAGACAAACTGTGCCAGGGCCTCAGCACCCTCACAGCAAGATTTATTTCCTGATATATTCAGGAGAGTTTAGATATTGTTCCCACAGTGAAATGCAGTGCCATCTTTGATTTGGAAATCACAGCTTTTTCACTCACAAGTTTTAACTTTTAAGCTGGTAAGAAAAAAGTGAGTCATCCAGGACCACTTATGGTAAAAAATCCAAAAAACCTCACTAAATACAGACCTTCCTCCTTCAGGGCATAATTCAGTTAACCACTCAGCCATTTTCTCCTTGCGAAATCCCTCTATTCAAGTACCCACAGAGGGGCCAGACCATCTAGGTGTCACCCTATGAGTTCTTCTCCATAGGACTCTCCTCCTTGTCGCTGCATGGAATCACATACATCCTCCTACAATAAAGAATATTTTGTCCTTGTAGACACACTGTGAGGTTTCTTACTTTCTTACTGTTTCCCTTGCAGCAAAGAAAAGCACAAGTGCAATTTTATTTTGTCATTAGACTGCTAAAAATATTCTTTCATTCGACTATAGCAATTTTCTCAACCCTATGGAAAATCCTGACACTGATAGCAATATTTTCTATTTGGTTTAGGAATAAATTAGTTGCCTCTGAATGAAGGATGTCTCTGACTGATCTCCACTATAGCAAGATTTACCTGGAGATTTATTGCAGCTTCGCCTTTTTGTTTCCCCATGGGAAAGTTCACAAATGATGCAGCAATCTTGTTCCAGTAATACTGTGCTTAAACACACTTCACGGATTATTTGGTATTCAGGATGTTCTTCTTGCGTGAAGAGAAAAAATAGCCGGTTGGTAAAACCAGACTGAGATTTTCAAATAGTGTGACAGTGAATGTTAAACAAAACAAATCTTGCTTCCATCTCATTCAGACAATAACCACCCAGAAAGCACCTGCACAGAAATAAATGCTTTAATGTGAGGATTGCAAAGCAATAGAAAAGGGTGAGTGGAATCTCATTACGCTCCCGTGAGGAACAGTTATTTGCATTTTATTGGTGAGTAATTTGAATCACGCTAGTTCAGTGAGTTAACCCAAGACATGATGAGACCATAAATAAGTACAAAAATCCCAGTTCCTGGTTCTTGGGTTTATTTGGCTGCTTTTTGTTTTTCTGGCCCCTCAGCGAAGATGAAATTGAGGTCACACCTTACAGCAGCTGGCAATCAGCAGGGGCATGGCACACCTGGGCTGTGTCCAGACAGTTCTGTGCCCAGGGCACCGGGAGCAGCTGAGCTGTGCAAGTGTGGGGCTGCAGACCTGTGAGGGAACTCAAGCAAGGCTTGTGGCACTGGTGCCAGCCTGGACACTGCATTCCCAGCCTTACACTACTTCTGCCTCTGCCAAAGCCCCAGCCACCTTGGAGACATCTGGGCTTCACGGCAGAGGAGCTGTCAGGTTCCAGAAATGCTGCCCACACCAGCATGCTGTATCCATGTCCACATCAAGATTAAAAAATAGGTGAAAACTTGCTATTTTCTGTGCTCCTCAGTGGACCACAGTCCCAAATAGGGGCCCGCCCATGTCCATTTTTTGATGATAATATTTACTGCAATGCAATGAGGCAAGGGTACATTTTCAAAACATGACTACAGCTGGAGCCAATCAGATCCTTTTGAGTGCCAAGTCTTCAACAGTTGGAATATTTGGCTTGAAAGTCTTTCCGTTTCAAGTGCAATAACTCCCTGGTAGTGAGCAACAAACTCAATGCCCTCTTCCTGTCTGCTTTATCTCCAGAGTCGGTGAGACAAAACAAATCAAATCTGCCAGCTTTAGCTTCCTGAAACCTTCCACCTAAGATTTAGGGGTTGTGCATTGCTTTAATCCTGGTACTTTCCAGCTCCCAATTTATGTTTCATTTATTAGTCACCTGTCTACTGTAAGTAGCTTTAAGCTATAATATCGCTTGTGGAGAATGAAAATAAAATACTTAGTCTGCAAAGAATAGCCCTCATGCACAGCTCTTTTTGGGGCTACATGAGGGCAGTAGGCTTTTTTAACACTAAATTGCTGAGGCTTTTGGAAAGAGTGGACCCGTTGCTCTCTGTGAAATATGAAGGGCCTGATCCCAATCCAATTTATAATGGAGTAAATTCATAGTGACTGACAGAAACTCAGGCATTGCTGCACCATTTCAAGCCAGGGACCCAGCTCTTGCAGTGTTGTCTCTGACCCTGGCCAGGAGCAGTTTCATTAGAGGATATGACAAGAAAGGCTTTAGAAACAATTACAGCATGACCTGCCTGTAGAGAAGACTCCTTCCCAATCTTCAGTTCAAAGGCTGGTTTGTGCCTTCAAATACTGTGTCTATCTCTATAAGCTCAGATGAGTTACTCTAAGTTGCAATTTAAAATCCATTTTCTTTCATACAGATCCTTCAATTTCAGTGAAATCAAGGTATTACATCATCATAGCAGCCATAAAGCCCTGCATTAATCTCATGAGGCTGACAGAAACCGTGGATGACCTGGCACATGAGATCTGAATGGAAAAGCAAACAAAAGGCTTCCAGGAAAGCGAGTGCGCCGTTATTCATTCCCTAGGTTAGGCAGGCTTTGTTTTACATGTGCATGGGGACATACTTGTGTACATAGCAAGATTGATCACACAGTGAACATCTGGAATTTCTGCAAATCCCTCAAACACTAAAGATCCTGTTTTATAACATTCTGCCAGCTGTGTTAAAACACATCAGACATCATATCTGTACTCCAGCTGCCCTTGTGCCCGCAGGTCTCTCCTTCCCCAGAGAGACACACACTGTCTCTCTTTGCTAAGGCAATCTGGAAGAAGAGCAGGGTACAGAAACCTCCTCCTGCACAAAGGAAAACCAAGCTGGTCATAAAACTTGTTCCCTTACAAGCAGCTGGGGAAGCTCACATACAAATCATGGTGGCTGGCTTTTGCAGAGATTTGTGTTAATGTTTCCTTAAGCTTTGAGTCACATGAATTTAAGCTGTGTTTAGCTCTGTGGTTGGCTTTGAACGATTCCCAATAGTGGGGAAGTACCTTGGGAGAACCTCTGTCCTTTCATATGGAAGCAACATGCCAAATCCAAAGTGATTCTGTCTGAGGATATCTGAGGGACTTTTGCTACAGGGAACAGAGCAGGCCATGACCAGAAGGAATTGCCTGGGACCACGTAATGGCTAAGAGGTATTAGCAGGTCAGCTCATCACACTTCTGGTCTCCCCCTGTCCTGCTTCCCAGTTCAAGTGCTGCCTTCACATCTTCAGCCTCTCCCCACTCTGTTCCCAGTGATCCTCTACCTGTTCTCTCTGATGATGCTGCACAGGGCACATGCCTTGGTGGGCACCTGCTCGCCCTGCACTGGAAGATAGAGGCAGGACAGTGGAGAACAGAACGGAAAATATCCTGAGCAGAGGACCTGCAACAACATCTGAGCAACCTACTCTTTTAAGTGGAAAATGTTTTCCAATATGGCTGTATAATTCGCAGCGCAGTGCAGGCTCTCTATTAAAAAAATCAAAGTAATCTATTGGTTGCAAAACAAATACATATCATAATAAAACTATGTTTACAACAGATGAAAATTTTGAGAATGTACTAGAAATAATAGAAATTAGAAACTAGGGATTTTAGAAAACTGATAAAAAAATAAAAACTTATAAAAAGAGGAAATGAACAGATATTAGCCTGCAGAATTCAGACTAATAATGACAGGCTAATAAGAACAAAAGAGCAGAAAAATACTAATGATGGTAGTGCTACTTCACTAGATAAAAATGAGAGAATGTATAATCTTATTCAATGAGAAGGAAATACTTTTCTGTCAATTAATATAAAAAGCATTAGATTAAAATACAGTTGAATACTGCATCTCGAGCAAAAACCTTAGAAGACTTGTCTGAAGAGCCTCTTACACTGTTGATTGAGAAGATCCAGATGGCAGAAGGGAAACTCATGTTATTTTCTTATTTGGAATAGAATAGGTGATATGACCCTGATATTCTTCCCAAACAAAATAATGGCTAGCTAGTATTGGTTTCAATTAACTTAGAAAGAAGGGAGGCTGAAATAACAAGGCTGCATCAGCTGGAAAGGAATCTTGTCAAACTGACCAAAAGCTTATTACTCTATAAACTTGGTTGACAAAGGTCACATTGCTGATATAATCTAGATGTGGAAAGGACCATAGGTTTGCTGTATATCCCCCAGTAACACAGGCAAACATGCTGTGTGGTAATTACAAAACGACTGCAATCACCTCTTCCTTAGGTAGCTACATCAGGGCACAGTCGTGCATTGGAACTGAGGCTGCACAAGTTATTTGGCTTGTGTGTTATTTGAAAAGTGAAAAGGATTATTAAAATCCACCTGACACACCTCAAATGGATATAAATGGCATATATGACATATATGAATTTCTGGTGAGAGACTGCTGAGGGCTGTTCATCTTCCTAAACTCTGGAACATTGCTGATAATCTGAAAGAGAACTTAAAATCTTTGCTGATAGATTTTGGAGATGACACACAGAATTGGAACATGACGAATAAAAAAGAAGATGAATTGCTAACAGGGACTGATCTGGATAGCAGGGTAAGAGGATTGCAGCAGACAAACTGTGTGTTTTGATACAGACAAGAAGAAAACCAGACATTCAGCCATGAAGAATGAAGGTTGTGCTTCAACAGTGGGAAAGGGTTTTGAAAATGGCTCCATGATTATAACAACTTACCAACAGGAGAGGCTATGGCAAGAGGGACAGAGTAGTACCAGTCTGAGTGCACAGAGTAACTGGAGATTACCGAAATGTTAGGTGTACTCTTGTAAACTGGGTAGATACTAAATAAACTTGAAGTAAGGGATATGATGAGAGAATTAATTATTCACTGCAACAACTTGTGTGGTTTGTTNTCTTTTGTTTCATAATCTCTGATGTCTGGTTGGGAGTGTCGGATGTTCAGGGTTTTTTTCTTCAAATATTAAATAAGACAAACTCCTGCATCTACAGCTTGCTACAGAAGCGAACACCATTTCTGAAATTGAATTAAATTGCTTCAACCTCTATATAATATTAAAGGCCCTGTTCAAAGCCCATGGGAATTAGACAGAGCTTTTTCCATCCTTTTTATTTATCTATGGGCCAGGCTTTTAAAGCAGGATCCCGAGGACATTGATTTCACCAGCCCTTGTGTAAAATACCAACATCGCGGTGTGGGCCTGTCCAAATGTTATCCATGCTACTGAGTTTGTGGTCGTTTAACATGTAAACAAAACCTTCAGCTGAATTACAGGCCACTGTTTTAATATATTCTGTGTTTTTGCATTTATGATTTTAGTAATATCGTCTTACACCACTGAAGTGTAAATTTTATTAATAAATTCTATTATCTCTGGAATTTCACTGACTAAAAAAGGAGCATATATATGGTTTCAAAATAGTTGAATTAATTCTTCTCACATGTAACAAGAAGAATTGCATGAACAATTCACACTGAATAATTTACTCAGCAAATTTACAGTTTTAAGGTGACTTTTTAAAAGATCCACCTAACTTTTTTGCCACTGCCAGGTGAATCTTTATGGGCCACATTTGAAAATGTAACTGATACAAAACCCATTTTGTCTGAGTCTTTGTGCAAGCATTCAATACTCGTACTGTGTGTTTGATGGCTTAAACAACTTTGTTTCCTCATTAGATTCGCACCCACAGCCCCTGCCCCATCCCCTGTAAACACGGGCAGCCTTAATAAGTTTTTCTGTCTCATCTAGACAAAAATCCAGGAGCATAACTGTACAAATATATTTGGATCACTGGGTCCATCTTCTGAAATTTCAGATATTGCATCTTTGAATTTCATTCCAAAGCTCAGGCAGCACACTGGGATTCCAGGGTTACCCTAACTTATCCCAATCCACAGCTGCTAAAGAATCCACTTTCTTGGACAGATGAGGAATTGTAAGTTTTGAGACTGTTACATTTAGGCTGCTTCTTTCAATTTCCTGACTCTTTGTGCAAACACTCTCTTTAGCCTTAAATCACTTCCTTCCTCTCCTAGCATTTACTTTTCCAATATTTTTACAGTGAAAAGTTCTAGCTTCTTCTCAGCCTTTGTTTTGGTACACTAACCATGTTTTTCCCTAGGATGGACTTCACCATATGATTTTAGAAATTCAATTCCTCCAACTACTTCATTCAGATTAAATTTCCTTCTTGACCCCTAGTCATAAATTTTATTTCAGATGAAATCTGAATATTTCTTTGTAAAATAACAGCAATCTACAGTCTTTAAATACTCTTCCTGAGACGCAGTATATGTACTGAATTTATTTCTTTACAGCTGCACTACACTGAAGGCCTTTATGCTTGTTAATGACTGATCTGTGTGAGAGGGATAATAGATGGGTGTAGTTCCATGTCTTAATTGATCTGATGTCAGAGCTGGTTCAAGAGATTCTTGTCATCTCCGATATTTGGATTTCTATTTATTTTTAGTGGTGATTAAAGCTGACATAGACTTCTTGCTTCATGTTTTTTGCTTCTATTTCAGACAAGGAGTAGTATTTGGTGCCCAATGGTTCCTATTTCTAGCAACTCTTCAATATTGCTTCTTATGCATCTGTCCTTCTGTTGCACTCTTGATTTATCCAAATTTTTTTACCATTTCTGCAGTTTCTAGGTAAGGAGCTCCCAGCTTGCTGTAGAAATTCTTCTAATTGTGCTTCAACCAAGGGCACTTGCCCTCTGTGTTTTTGCAATTTCTCATACTCCCTGATAGACTGGGGTATGTTATGAAGACCACAAAAATCTTCCATCTGGTATTAAGAGTCAACCTAATACCAGCAAATACCAGATTCAGTTGTAATTCTATGACAACATTTCAAAGAAAATATCAAGTCAAATTTGTCCCGAAATCTCTCTTTCAGAAATGTCACTGTCAACCTCTTTTCATTACAGTAGTTCCTGTCTCAGAAAAAAAAATCTTTTTTTTCTCTCTCTCTTTTTCTCTTTCTCTCTCTTTCTCATCAGCCTCTTCCTTATCCACATTATAATTGCTCTATTCACCCCTCACCTTCTCTATTTCAGTTCATGTGTCATTATAAAAATGCTCTTAGAAATTTAATCCTTATGCACATTTTTTCCCAGAAAATTAGCAAATGAAGAGAAAAAGAAACATCACTGAATAATATTTACTGGAACAATCCTGGAAAATGAACATATTTATTGAAAGTCTTAGGTCTTTTTACTTGGGATGACTAACTAAGTATGACAAACTAAGTTTAATAAATAACCTCTTCCCATACTTATGATGTTTTTAAGCATTTCTTGATACTTATTCCTGGAACAAGACCCAGTGAATCCTCTGTGCACTTAATGACTGCTTAAAATTAAAGGATACTTATTGTGAGCAGAGCAGCGACTAAAAAAAAGGAGCTTCTTTCCTCACTAGCAAATTGCTAAATTAAACTCTTAAAATCTGAGGAAAATAACAGCTTCCATTGGATGGTTTTAAAAAACAGCAATGCCCTTTAAATAGGACTTTGAATGCAGTCTTAAGGTTTCTTGGTCTTATTTCCCTTTAGACATGAACTCAGTCAGGGGGCCAAAGGTTTCTTCTGAGCTCCTGAATTGACTCTCAGAGTTTACAGCTATTCATTAACCTAAGGTTTAAACCTTCCATCTTTAATATGTTTTGCAGATGATAGACTATTACATCTGCACAGCAGTATGTCCTGCTTAACAAACATGCCTGGAGATAGAGTGAGCAGAGGATAGAGACATTTAAGCAGATATGTGGACAAGTGGGTAAATATTGGAATGCATGATTGTCAAAATTCATTGCATGTTTTAGCAGAGGTCTCGGTGAAAAACATCCTGTATTTTGCACAGAATCGCTTAATAATGATCACAGACTGGCTGAATCTCTCAAAGTTAAGGCAAATCAGACACAGAACTCGTAAAAGAAACATCTCAGGAATGAGAGCTCTCTCAAAACAGCAACCCTATGCCTTCCCCTTTTTTTTTATTTTGTTAAAGGCTGCTTCCTGAGTTCTTGAAAATAAGGATTTCATGTCCACCTGCTCGTCTATGGCAAAAATCAGCTTTGTTTCCCTTTTACTCGGATTACTTTTTAACAAAGAATGAAAATTTGAAATAGGTAAATGTAACTATATGTAGATTAATGGTCTTTTATAAATATTCACTCTTCTTTTTTTCCCCCAAGCAACTTTTCACAGATGATTTGAAGCACAACCATAATGCTTTGCCTTCATACTAATCAGGTTTCCATATTTTGTGTGCTTGTTTGCTCATTTCTTTTTTAGGGTAGGTATTTTCTCTGTGATAATATCCATTGATCATACAGAATTGCAAAAATATGTCTCAGAACTGTTGTCTGATTCCTTGAATTTTGACTGGCTTCTGGTCATGTTGAGCAGAATTATTGGACTGGAGGAGCCTGCTGCCTGACCCTTCTCCAAGAGTATTTGGCTACCTCTCCAATAACCCTTTCTTTCCATGACTTTTCAAATGAAAACAAAAAATGGACTTGGCTAAAGTATTAATCCAGATTTTATTTTTCCTGAGAAGTGCATAAACATAAAGAACACTTAATCAGGCATAACAGACAAAAAAGTTGTTTATTTTTCTGAATGATTTATAGTCAAGTTTCTTCTTCCGTGGTTGCAGGAAAGAAGGAGGAATCAAAGAAGGGGTTCATTACTCAAAATGGCAACAGTCCCATTAGGGAGGGACAGCAGAAGGAAAACACAACCATAATTTTACTTATTTTATGGGAGATGAGCTCTTCCATACTTCTCTGAGCAGACAATGGCAACTTCAATATAAAGAAATACACCACCAGTAAAACAAATATGAAAGAGAAGGATTACTGATATTGTCTCAGGAGCATCAGATAGAAATAAATTCACTTTCTGTTACATTCTGGTGTGCTACTCACATATGCACAAGTAGAAGAGCTGAGAGGGCACAGGGTGAAGGAAGGTGGAAAGGAGGTTTCAGCAGCGCTCACTTGTGTAAAAGGATGTTTTTGGGGTTTATCCATGCCGGGAGGCAAAGGGCAGGTTTGGGCATACTGAGTCCAAATTTGCCAGCTGTTGGCTTCAACTCAACAGTAATTTTCCTGCAATATATAATATCCATCCCATATGTCAAAGAACTGTGCTCTTTCCTAATGCTGCTCTCTGGTTTCCGTGGTATTTTCACCCCAACACAAGCCATAGATGGATGAATACTTGCACACATCCACATCTTTGCAAAATGGCTTTTCTGGCCAACAGCTCAAGTCACACAGAAAGTGTGTCAGCAATGGGTTTGATATTCCAAAAGTATATGTTCAAAGGATACCGAGACTTTTTCAAATTCTGCTCAGATGGTGCACAAATGGCCTATTAAATGCTTACAGATCCTTCCTTAACACTTGCAACATATAGCCTGAGTGCCTTTTGAAAACTGGTCCCAACACAGAGGTGCCTAATACAGAACAGCAGCTTTTCATGGGCTCCCTTTGTTTGTGGCTACTCCCCACTTCCCTGTGAGCTACAGTAGCCAGAGACAGACAGCTCTTTAACAAATTTCCATAATTTCATTAAGCTCAAAGATAATTATGTAAAGTGTTAAAAATACTTCATTTGGCTTGCCTGAAAGCTGTTGTAATGGAGGAAAGAAAGGCATAAATAATACGCTTTGTTTCCATTTTCAGTCTGTTCACTAATTGAAAAGTAGCAAAAGGGTCTAAACCCCCCTTATTTGATCCAGTCATTGTCTGACAGTGAGGGAAATGTCCTTGGGAGGAACAAAAAGTCGATCTGTGCATAAAGACAAAGCAGAAAAAATTGCAGCTCTGATAAATAGCTGAAAATAATTATGAAAATTGAAAAATTATAAAAACCCCCAACATGATTATAGTCTAAGCAGAGAGCAAACGTTTTCAGGTTTCATCAGCAATGTAGGGAGTATAACAGGATGCAGTTGGCTCTCAAACCAGCAACTCTGCATGATTCCTTGATGTAATTTGGAAGAAGCAGGATAACCTGTGATTTACGAAACTCTAGTTAGCAAATCTTTTCAGGGGTTCCTAAGATATCAATGCGGTCCTACCTGTGTGTGTCAGAGGCAGATTATCCTCTCACTCTGCTACGAGCTGTGAGGATATGTGTGTGCACAGCTCTGGGTAAAAATCCACCTCTGCCTGCCCAGGTAATGCACACATCAAACCAGCCCCAAACTAACTTAACATATAAATACACACAGACATACATATATATATATGGAAATAAATTATTAGTAGTGCTTCTTGACTAGAAACAGGCAGTATTTGCAGGCAGTACAGCAAAAGCAACATTTCTAGTGCTGGGTGCTGGAATACTGCTGGGGTTGTTTAACATAAATGGAGAGATGTTTTTTATTTTCTAACAAATTCTGTTGGTTGATTAAGGAAAAAAAACATGACCCAACTCAAACCAAAGAGTGTTCAAATAAGCTACAAGGTTGGAATCAGGGAAAAGGAGTCAAGAACCAAACCCGTCTCTTGTTTATGCTAACCTTTTCAATACCTGATCACCCTTCCCTGGAAATAGTGGATTAAGAAACAGTTAATGAAAATGAAATAATTGTTTATTGTATTTGTGTGGTTCTTAATCACTGGTCTTGGCACAACTGTTTTATCTTCAGGAAAGCTGAGGTTAAGGAATTGTCACTTATTTTTCAGCCTACAAGAAAGAATTTGTAAGGTCATGTATTCATTTCTGTCTTGAAAACTACTGTGATGTTGCTATGAGAATTATAATTTTGTTATATGATCAAACAACTATGAGGATTCTTAAAGCAGGAACTAATGGACTAAATGGGCTTTAGAAGTTTCAAATCATCCTACACTTCTATGAAAAGTCTGACTGTACATTGCTTTGGTGTCTCTAAATTCTTCTAATAAAATCTGTTTAAGTAGAAATACGTGCCTCTAAATTACCAACAGTCTGGACCCTTTTTATTGAGGGTTTCCCTGGTTCTTGTGAACCACGTAACTGATATCTGGTGAGCTTTTATGCATGAATTACCTTGCTGAGCAAATTCATTACCAATCCATCATGTTGGTTGAAGGAGGTTTAATTGTTTGGTGACATGTTATAAGCAATGGTAAACAATCACCCCCTCCTCTTAAAATACAGTAATAGGATGCTAGGGAGGGAAGGAAATGTTCCCTTGAGTTGTTCTTAAAAGATAAACTGTTGTGTCTGGCCCAAAGGATAATAAAATATTTACCCTTCAAGTGTCAATGCCTGTTCTCCCAAACTGATTGCTATAGGATATTTACATTAAATGATGGGATATCTTATGCTTCTCCATTGCTTTCTCCTATTCATTTATATTGAAAGATATACTTCTCAGAACTTTTGCCATTCCCCTAGAAAAAAAATGATGGGGATATTACAGCTAGATAAAGTTTCTTTGTTGCAAACACAGAGGGAAAAAAGGAGGGATATGAAACAGCAACAGGGAGAATGAGGCAGTCTTTCTCACACTTGCAGCCTTCTCCTGCTCTTGGCTGTGGAGTCTGACCACTGGCTTCTGGATGAGCTTGAAAGCCCTGTGGGCACACAAATTTTCACAGCACTCTTCCACGGTTCCATATGAATTCCTGCAAGATAAACCAAGTTTTATTTTGATGGTTTATTGTCAGTGTGCCCTTAAAAACCTGGCAACCAAGTTTTATCTTTAAAAGCAATATCCATGCACATTTCATTTATTTCCCTGTGACTGGTTATTTTCAGTGAAAGTGTCATCTTCAATATTTATCTGAGCTTAAAGCTCCTTCCCTGCAAATACAATAAAAATGAGCTGAGATGACATGGTGAGTTTGCGATGATTTATCTTCCACAATAGTAGTACTTAATCTGTTCAAATGCTGGCCAATAAAACGCATAGGAATAGGACTGAGTAATCTCCTTTACAGCAAGGGAGCACTTTATTACCCAAGTGTCAAGTGGCCTTTTGACTTCAGTGGAACTTCTTGTTGGGTAAAATGCTGTTATTTAATACGAGCAAATCATTCCCATCATTATTAAATACATTATTACATCCCATAACCACACAGATTCTTATCTGGCCAAGCCAATTTTAAAGGGGCAAAAAGTTCAGTTTTAGGGAGGATAAAAGAAAACAAATGCTGCAAGGATCAAATATGCATCCAAACCCATTCTGTGAACACTGGTGGGCCCGTAGACTACTATAGAATTCTGAGCTTGGACCATTATACACTTTGACTCTTAGATGAGAAGAAAGATAAATTTTAATGCATGTTTGGCATTTATTTACTGTTGCATTTGCCTTGTCTAGTGATTGACAATGCTAAATTGTCAATACTTTTTTTCCTTTGGAAAATGCTGGTAATATTTAAACATTTCACATGAATACAGCAATTTCAAGAAAGCTTAATGGATATTGTTGCCATTTTTTAAAGTTCTGGGTTTTTATACTTTCAGATGACATGATATGCAATAACCAATTTGGAGAAATTTTTAAACTTTGACCTCAGTTTGGGATTGTGTTTAATTTCAAAATCTCAGTATATTTTAAATTATGTACGTTTTACCTTTTAGACTACATCTAACACAGAAAGCTCATATTTGCATTGAATTGTCTAACTTATTCCCTTAGTCAGGTCTTAAGAATTCACTGGGATATTTCTTTAAACCTTGACCTCAGTTTGGATGTGGCCTTTACGTCATGCATTAACTTTCTTATGAAGGAAAGTGTGGCACACAGGGTGGTATATAAACCAGTGGCTGATCTCTCTCACCAGAAAAGCATCAAGTCTCCTCAAATATGCTGCACAATTTACAGACACATAGTTCCAAATATTCTTGTCCAATGACTAATGGCAATTTATGATACCATGTATGGAACAATTACCGTGTTCATTTTATACTGGGAGGATTATCAGCTTTTTGGATTTAGAATAACAGAAACTAATTTCATGGAAACTGGGGAGGTGGAGAAACGTTATCTCCTCGTCTGTGTTTATTCAGTGATAGCATTGTTTAAAGCCCATGATCCTGCCTGCATCTGCCACTGCAGCTGGCCCAGCCAGCTCACCACTCTTTATTTAGCTGGATATTACAGCAGTAACATTTCATTACAGTTGTGCTTGGGAGAAGTCATAGTCCATTGGTTTTATTGAAGCTCACTTCTAGTTTACTTCCATTTCAGGGAAAAGGACAGCTGTTTTAATATGTACTTGGAGAAACACCTAAAGGGTTTTAGTGTTAATTAAGTTGGGAGGAGCTGTTTTTAACAAGCACCTTTTTGTAAATGTCAAGCAGCTCAATCATGTTTCATTGTTATTATTCGAGTCAGAAATCAGGCAGTGCAAGCATTGGCAGGCTTAGAGCATCATGCAGTATTTTGGTGTGAGGTTTTTGGACTCCGAAGAGTTGGTTAAAAGTGCTGGGCTCCATGGAGGAGAGGCTACATTTGGCTCAGAGTACATTTCCGTCTCCCTGCTCTCTCTGGTGGGAGGACTGAGGAAGTCCTTATGCAATTCTTTTTGACCCTTGTGAGAATGGGTTGGATGTGAACAAATTATTTCACATATCAAAAAAAAGTTTAATAGAGCAAATCCAGCTTAATTTCATCGTGAAACAGATCACAGAGGGCTAATATTGTTCACTTATCAGCCCTGGCAGAGCCAGAGAGCAGGCACACACCAGAGCACTTCCTTGTCTTTTAGCTCATCTAAAGCTTCAGCCTTTACCGCTGCACACTATGCTGAGATACTTGCTGGTTTCAGCCCCAAATGGGGTCAAAAGTGTAAATACACCCAAAATTTCACAGAATACCATCAAGGCCCAGCAGTGTGGTTTGCCTCGACAGAGATCCTCCTGCAAGCCTTCAGCTCATGTGTCTGACTGTCCCGATGCCCTCTAGACTCCTCTGCTGAATCCTCATGGGTTTAGGGGTGCAAAAAGGAGCAGCCACAGATTTAGGCACTCAAATGACTACATGAATTACATTTTTTTTCCCTCCCCCTCTTAGCCACCTGATGGTGTTATTTAAGAACGTGAGAGGACAGGCTAAGAGCTTGGAAGAAGGCTCACTGCCCCCATTCAATAAAAACTAGAGATGTACACGGGAGTTTTGCCTAAGTAGTAACTGCAGTTTTGACCCTAGGATTTGGTGCATGACCACGCATTTTTATTGCTTCTGCATAAATGCATAAAATGTCCACCTTGTCTACTTAATCACATGAAGCACTTAAATCAGTCATCCCCTCCTTCAGGTTCAGGGGAAAAAAAAAAAAAATCACATTCACCCACAGCTGCATGAAATTACTCCACAAAGCAGCTGTATAGACTTGCTTTGGTGCTGCTCACGTTGGAATATTTTTATCGCTTAAATTCCTGTTTTATGACTAAAACCTTCAAATCTGTTCTCATTTTACTGGAAGAGATGAAATACATTATGTGTGTTGCATCAAATCACCTGATCACAATTTTATTTGCCTCTAATTGCTGATTCCCACTGCATTTCCACAGCATTAAGTGATCAGGCTTTGCTTCTGCAAAGTGGTGTAATCACAGAGCTACAGTTTTCCCAGCTGCTTAGATTCTGGCTCTAGTGACAATGTTGAAAGGGACAGCACACTTCTTGTTCACTGTGCAGGTTACGATGCATCATTTATTTGATAATTAAGTTATTTAATGGGTGAAATAATGGTTGTTTTTAGTGTAGTCTCAATTTAGCATTACCATAACAGGATAACTCAAGACATCCAAAATGACAAAAAGCAAGTTGCCTTTTGGCAAAATTGGAGAAAATTTCCTACTATAATTTCATCATTTCATCCCCTGTGTATTTATAAGCTTCATATCGACACCCAGCTAGGCAGTCTGAGGAAATAATAATCTGTTTATGTTTATGGTCCAAAGGCTTCTGCTCACTGGGTTAAGAGAGCTCTGCCCAGGTCTCAGCATTGTAAGGTAGAATTTTGGAACATAACAAACTGTTTCATTCCCTTTTGCCTCCAGAATCTACTTTATTTCTGGAGCTTTCAAGGCATTTCAAAGCATTGAGCATGACAGACAAATAAGGATATGAATGATAATATGTTCAAGTAACTGCATCATCACTTTAGTTGAACATAGATCCAGGACATTCATGTAGATGTATAAGTCAGGCTTTTCTTGAGTAAACTGGAACTAAGTATAACCATTTATTCCTAAAATATTCTCTATTTTCAGGTAGGAGCTGAACTGCAAATGTTTTAGGAGTGCATGCGGAGTGAAGGAAGGTTACAGCATGAGCCGTAAAGCTGAACCAGCGTCCTTTCAGCGCATCATGAGCACACTGTGCTATTGCTCATGTGTTATGATATGACCTTGGTCTTACACCATAATTTTTTATTATCATATAAAGTGATGTAAAGCTTACCCATCTTTTTGAACACAATCCATCAAATAACAGCCTCTGTCCTCTCTTCACATTAAAATCTACAGTGATTAATTTCACAATGTAATGAAGTTTTGTAAGAAACTTAAAAGCAGAACTGGTTTATCACTTGGATTATCAAACCGTTGTTAGTGCCCTGGAGGAGTTTGAGAATATAAATCTTTGAGAAGCAGATAAAACAAACAAATCATAATAATCTAAGATCAAGCAGGGATCCACAACCTAGGACAAATAAAGTCATCTTGAAGATAAATACACAAGACTATCATAAATATCACTTAGTTTGTTTGAAAAGCTAATACCAGGGATTGACAACTCCATTTTAGCTTGAAATAAGCAGTGATCTAAAACTTCAAGGACAGCAATACTAGTCTTCATTGATGGCCTAATGAACAAACCAAAACCAAGATAGGGGGTGTCTTGTCCCGTTCTGTCCTTTCAACTTCTAAGAAAAAGATGTAAGGTAAGATTCTAATGAAAGAATTAACCATCAAGTGAGGAAGTCTCAGGGATCTCAGTGAGAAATGTCTTTTCTCTACTTTAGAACCAAATAATTTCACTTCTTGATCTAAAAAGTCCCATCAGAATAGTTTAGATTTTGTTCAAGTTGTTGCCTTGAAGCAAAAGGACTACGTGCTTTTAACAGAGACCCAGGACTCAAAACAGCTCAGAGTTAAATCTGAAATATTCAGTCTGATTTCTTGCAGAGTAATTTAATGTTGAACTGCATGGAAATGTGATCATTCTTATACTCTGTTGTCCCCTGTGCTGCTCTCCTTTCACCTCAGCTGGAGTGGTGTTCTGCAAACATGGACTCGCCAGACTGAAGAAGGGAGAGGAGCTCACACTCACTTCCTTATTATCTCTTCCTAAAGCATCAGCACCATCACACTAGTCTGAGCTGGATAAACATTTCAGGAGACCCATAGATGATGGCATTCATTTTTCTCTTTTGAATTAACTAAAGAATCAGGGTGTCAGCAGTGAAACCCGAAGCTGCCTCCTGACAGATTTTTGCCAGCCTTACATTTGGATCTTGCTGTTGGTCTCTAAGCTTCGACAGTGTGAAATGAGTGAAAATTCTCAGAATCACTGAATTGTTGAGGTTGAAAGGGATCTCTGCAGATCATCTGGTCGAACTGCCCTGTTTAAGCTGGGCCACCTAGAGCAGGCTGCCAAGGATTGTTTGCAAATGGCTTTTAAATATCTGTCATCAAGGATGGAGACCCCACAATATCCTTGGGCAATCACTGCCAGTGCTCAACCAATATCACAATTGATCCAGAGTCTACAAGTTCTCTCTTCAGCCTTCTATTTCTAAAAATAGAGATTTGTGATGGAGTAGAAACAAACTAGGAAAAGCTACACTAAAATAAGTACTTGGCAAAATTTTGATTCAGTGTTTCTCACTTGAAGAAATAAGTTCTTGGTCACAAGTCTTTAATTACAATTTCAGGACCCAAACTGAATGTCATAAGCAGAAATTTATTGATACCAGAGCCAAAAAGCCTTAACTGCAAGTGCTTTGCCCTTATTAAAAAAAACCACAACAAACAAACAAACAACAACAACAAAAAAGCTTTTAATAAGTACACTGTGTTTTCAACTAGCTGTACATGAGACTTTTGAAGAAGAAAAAGATCATTGTCTAGGACCATGGAGAATGTGAATATGGACCCAGAAACTAATAAAATAACACCTGCATTTCAAGACTTAATTATGGCTTTGTTACGAACTCTTCTCTCAGATTTACGGCTAGAGATTTATAAGAGCAGCTGTGTAATGAAAAAAAATCAAGAAAGATGGGAAAAGTTGTTAATTTATTGCCAGAAACTAGTCAGTGGGAAGTAAATAAACTGTTTTCTTTCCATATGAGCAGTGGATAAGCTCCCTGTATTTGTGTTCATCTTTGACCACACCTTTAGCGGTTCCCTTATCCAAAAGGGGAGCTTCCCCCCCCCCACCCTGTAGCCCAGCTCCCAGCCTGGCTCATTCTGCGTGCACAGCACAGCAAGGACAGGGAACATCCAAATACCTCAGCCACCTCCAGCTGCCAGGGGAATTTGAAGTAAGCCGAATGCAATTTGCACACTGGAAGTTGGCCAGCACACCAGGACTATTATCTCCAGTTTTGCAAAAAGGTCTGGGGGAATGTTAATTAACACAAGTGCCCAAGACCTTTTTTTTATGTGTCTTCTGGAGGAAGGACACGGGGCTGGAGAGAGGCATGGAATTTCTAATGAACACAGAGGGTAGTTAAGTTGTTGGCTTTCAGCTGCGATGGTTGTGTGTGCTCAGAGGCATATGGCAATTTTCAATGACGGGAAGAGAAAGGAAATACTACTCAGAGCCATGACTGCCTCATTTTATAGCTGATTAGCTAGGTGATGACTTACCTGCAAGTCTGAAAACAAGTAGCTTGAGTGGGAGTGATTTAGACAAGTGATTTAGACACTTATCTGAGCATTAGCCACCACTCCAAACTATGGAGTACAAATGGGGTGTATGCGACAGAGAGGCAGTTCTGGCTGTAACTCTGTAAAGCTTCCCAGCACGTCTGGTGCCCAAAACGTTTTTTTGTTTTCTGAGCTGTTTCCACTCTTTTGAAAAAAAATGAAGATATTCACTACAGAGCTGTCTGACAGACTTGAATTTTGGCCCCTGTCTCGTTGTTTCTGCTAGCTTACCAATAGAGTGATTTTAAACTGGAAATCCACATTTTCCTCCTTATGTATATCATGATTTTCTGTATCAAAACCAGAGTTTGGTACAGAATTCAAGCAGACTTAAAGCAGGAACACAGGAACAGGAGACGTCTCAAAATAAAGATGTGTTCATAAATGAGCTCATCTCCCCTCCTGACTGAATTATGTTCTGGTCCATGACAAATGGAATTAGTGCCATCCATAGACTTGCTGCTGGAGAATGGACACGTAGGTTAAGCCACTAGAGGGAGATGCAATATGCATTTGGCTGGAGTGAGGAGAGTCCTTTATACCACAGATTCCTTTGCAGCAGTTATAGGTAAACACTATCAGTGTAAGTTAAATGAGCAGGGATTTTACTTTTTTTTCCTACAGTGTAAAACACGCACATCTGTAATAAATAGAAATGTATAATATGTAACATATACAGGCATGCTTGACTTTAACCACATCTTTGAGTACACATTCATGCCAGATTATGTTCACATAAACGCATGGCATTGCCAAGTAAGGCTTGTGCGCCAAATGGCGCATTAACACAGCTTGCAGCTTCCACTCTGTGTCTTTGTGGGGTAACCAACACTTCATTGTGATGGTTTCTGGGTGAGAAAAATTCCTTAATGCTAGATAAAATGTTGACAGCCCTGGGCCTGGGCCATGCTGCCCTTTTCTCTACACCCAAAGCCATCTGTATAGTGAGACACTGGGCTTCTCAAGAACCTGAGTGAGCCATGATTGAAGCTGACTTTCTTCTCAGCTTTCCAGGGCATGTGACAGGTGTCTTTTAGCTCTTGGACATACACTTTGTTAGATGATTTACTGGTTAGGAAGATTACCCTCTAATTTGAAGCATGGTGGCAGGTCTTTAATGGGTGAACCGAACCGCAATCATTTTGAGGGACTGGATTAGAATTTAAAATCTGCTTGACAAATGGGTGAAATGACCTGAGAAAAACTGGACGTGGTTCAATGAAAACAGAGAAAAGTGGACGCTTCTAAGTGGAGATAATGAACTGTACAAACACCGGATGCAAAACGTCTGCTGGGCAACAGCCCTGTGAAACAGGATCTGAAGGTTACCAAGGTTCACAGACTGAGCTTGAGTCAACATTGTCACACGACTTCAAAAAATAAATATTAGAGTGGGCTGTGTAAACAGGGCAGTTGCACATAAAAGTCCTGTGAAGTAATCCTTCCATGAAGCTACGAAGAGACAGCGCTTCACACCTGATATCCTTGGCAGGGTGTTAGAAAAAGAGGTGGGCCAATGAAAGGGCATCAAATGGAGAGCACAAAAACATTCAACAGTCTAGAAAATCAATTCCTTTTGGAAGAACTGGGTTGCTTCGGCTAGAAAAAAAAAAAGAATATAACAGACCCCAAGTGTGTGAAAATCTGCTGCACAGAGAGAAGAAACTGTTCTCCTTATCCTTTATGGCTTGGACAAAGATTCATGGGTTATTGTACAACTTGCAGGAAAGGAGATGTAGAGGTAAACATCAGGGAGAAGCTGTAGATGATAAACAGCTGGGAGATTTCCATGAAACATGGTGGAATTTTCATCGTTTGAGGTTTCCATGAACAAGGTGAACAAAGGAAGTTATTTGATCCTGCTTTGAGGGTACAGAAACAGACTGAAAAATCTCAAATCTACTTCTTGACAGTAACACAGATCTTCTTGATGAAAAATGGTCTTTGTCAAATACAGGTGTGATGTAAATATTATAAAAGTGGTAGCATAAAATTGGAATTATTTTTTGCTGTACAGAAAAAAATCTTCCTAATTATCAGCAAATAATATTCCAGATTTTTTTTTCTGGCATGCAGATGAGTCACAGAAATTAATAAATCTTTTGTTATCTAAATTCTTCAACAAGGTGATCCCAGCACATTTCTTTCTTTAGTGAAAGTACTGGCTTTTTGTTTGTTTGTTTTTGTTTTGTTTTTGTGTATCTGATTTGAATTTAAAGCACAAACGTCCTGGCACTGCTGCACCCTGGATGTGCCATACATTCTCTGAGAATAAAAGTTCCACGCCTCCCTTGTTTACACCCCTTCCTGGCAAACTCCCAAGTGCCTTGAGTCCAGTCCAAAAGCACTTCAAACAGAAACCATACGGATATGGAGGGAATATTTTTTCTTTAATGAAACATTTCTATGGTACATTTAAATAAACATTTTTTAAGTTTTGCTATTAAATTTTATTTGCATCCTACTGATCAGTACAGCCAGTTGGGCTGCTCTAAGTGGCAAACAAACAAACAGTCTATCGAAACAAACAGAAAGCCCAACAGGACATATTCTGGGAAAGATTGTTCTGAATGGGGCAGGCACCACTGGTAGGGTTGCAATACTCCGAGCTGCTACATCCCGCTGTGCAAGCTCTGAGTCCTGAGGCCTTTTGTGCTTCCTCTTTTAAAAATAATTATTCATTGTGTTTGTGATTAATGAATCTCTTCATTTCGGGATGTCAGTATTTGTGGTTCCATTATATTCTGTACAGAGAGATTTGTTTAATGACTGACAATTACAATGGGATCATTGTCTCAAGGAATAAAAGGCAGAAAAAACATTGTTCAGATTTTTACTTTTTTTTTCTTTAAGATTAGTAATGGAATCCAGAAACATAGATCCAGACAACATTCTGATGGAAACCAGTTTAAGATTGTTATTAGTTCCATTCAGTCCCCTGGAAGGATTAAAAGGTCATTTGTTTTATGTTACAAACCTCTCTCCAGTTTCTGTACAAGTGACACGTCGAGGAGGCGGCTGGGGGGATGAGGATGGATGTGAACCCCATGAAATGGTCCTGTCAGATCTGCAGGGTTGGGAGCCCCTGCTCAGCTGGTGCTTGGATCACCGCTGCCCAAGCAGGGTCCCATTCCCACTTGGGCCCTCATCCTTTCCCTGGGGGAGTCCAGGGACCAAGTCCAATCCCGTAGTTTTGGGTGAGCCTGAACCCCAAATGCCACCACCACTTCAGGGCACAAAGAACTCGCCCTAAGCTTCAGCTCAGCCTCATGGATAAGATGTTCCCTGGGAGGCTGGGCTGTCCTCCCTGAAAGGCACAGCTGGGAATTTGATTCCAGAAGACTGCCCTGGATTGGAGCATGACCTCGTGAAAGACTGAGCGTGGGCACCAGGACTGACATTGCTTTCACACTGTTTCTTCTGTTTGGGCATCCCTTCAGAAAGACTGGAAGTTTGCCTTCTCTGTCTGTGGGGTTCTGGATGCCTCAATAGATACCAAGCACTCAAAAAGAAAAGATAATTAAAGAAGAAGAAAACAGGCATGCTTTTTCCCTGAAAGCATCTTTATTTCCTTCAGTGAGAATATTAACTTACTGGCACTAGAAATTAAAACAAAACAAGAAAACCTCCAGAATTCAAATTTTAATAAAATCACCCTTTTCTTTTTTAGAGAGAAGTTTCCTCCCATGCCTCCCCCAGCTTTTATTTTCATCAGAAACACAGCCAGACAGCTGCCAGCCATAGAACTACACTCAGACCAGCCAACTGATTTTCAGATCTTTGGAAATGAATGTTGGAGATGCTTTGTTATGCTTAGCTGATTTATCTGGGCACCAAAGGAGTGCAGGCACTCTGATGTAGATTAAACAGACATTTTGGTGGTTGAGATAATTTCAATAGTGCAGTCATGGGATTCATTACTTAGCGTTATCCATCAATTTGATGATCCCAGAACTAGGAAAAACAAACAATCCCCAATATGAAAGAATTTCTAAAAAAAAATGGAAAGGAAAGGAAAGGAAAGGAAAGGAAAGGAAAGGAAAGGAAAGGAAAGGAAAGGGACAAGCACCTGCATCACATCACACTTTCAATTCAGCCTAAGGATTTTACTTCAGGTAATGGTTTGAAGCCCAGCCTTTCACAAAGTAATTTTCTCAGGCACTGTACTGACTGCGCTGTGGCAGAACAATCTCATCAGGGTATGAGAACAGTGAAAATATTCTGTGCTGGCCTTTTCTGAATTACAATGAGGTGCAGAGACGGAGCCCTGCTGGAAATCACTCTGCCACCTGAGAGGGGAGAGCAGGTCACTCTCTCAACCAGGGGAACACTGTGGCATCACATGAAGAACCAAGCTTTTGTATCTCTAACAGTTATCTACTTCCCTGGGGCCGCCTAATTGCCACTGCCATCAATCCCCTTGTCACCTGCAATTTCAATCAGTCTCCTAAAGGTTTTCCTACCCGGGTTTTTCCTTTGGTGCTACTTTCCCCTCACCAAACGATCCTTGGATATCTGTCAAGACAAACGCTTAAGTGATTGTTCCAGGACAGCCAGGGAGCAGCAAACTCTTTGATTATAGATGGCCTGTTGTATGTGAGATTAGGTATCTGCTCCACTGTGAAGCTAAATGATACAATGCAAAGGCTCAATAACTCCTTTCAGTCATGGTCTGAGGTTGCTGTAATCCTTTTTATTTTTCCTAAACTGTGACTAGCCATGTGTTTTCAGTTACAAGTAAATGCAAATCAATCTGTGTGATTTGGACGTTAGGGAGTAGTGCAATTTTCTTTAATTCGTATTATATTAGCTTTCACCCACAGGATAACATATGCACATGAACTTGGGCCAGGGAGAAAGGCAGGGGGAAAGGAAAGCAGCAATTAGGCCTGCTGCAATTGCTCCCCCATAATATTATGGCATGCACTACTCTCGATAACACTGCAACTCCACAGTAGTTATGATTTTAAGGAGCATCAGTGTGAGCTGTGCCACATCAAGCCCCATGTGCCTCCCCATGATGCATTTGCCCTCCAGAGTTCATCCACTTTACAGAGGGCATTGCTTTCCAAAACTTACAACAGCTACACGAGGAACACACTGACCCTGGGATGAGCTGATGTGTTCCGAGTCTGAATTTTGGTTGACAGCCACAACACAAGATTACTACCAAACAGTAAGGGTTGTTCCAGTTCTGGGAATGCTCCCCAGGAAGCCAGAACTGTAGACCTCAGCAGTTCTGAGAGAGACAACACTCAAACTCTCCCTTAGAGGAACAAATTCTGAATAATTTAATGGAATAGCTGTTATTTAGTCCACCATTTCAATTGTTTTGAGCACTGTAATGAAGGAATAAAATTATAAGCTTGACACTGATAGAAGTGAGGTGCTGAAGCTCCTGTGGTCTGGTAGAGCCGGACAGATATTTTCTATCCAAGGACAACATCATAGAAATATTGCACTTCATGCTTCTCTTTGGCAGAGCCTTGCACCAGGACCAAAGTGAAATGCAGCATTTTCAGGCAGTGCTTTTAATTCCTTCTTGAAAGTGTGGTGTTCATTTGAGTGCCTAAATCAAATAATTGAAAAGGGGTAGAAAAAAGCACCTAGGACTAATAACAAAATATGGGGTAACGTCTGTTCCTGGAGCCCCTTTGCTTTGCCAGGGGCAGTACCCACAGAGCACACTGCAATTAGGTCAGTGCCGTGATGAGGTGTGATAACCTGCAGTGGTGTGAATAGCACCCAGAATCCCGGGAGTTCTCTCAACCAGGGTTCCTCTGTTTACCCAGTTGTCTTCAAAGAAAATAAAAATGTTTTCCCACTAGTATCCTCAATTAAGTGGATAGTGAATTAAGGTATTAAATTATCAGTCCACCATCAAAAAGTATCTCCTTTTCTGTTTTAAAATGTCTGTAATTGAGAGGTTCCCTCCCTAATGCTGACTTGGCTTGGTAAGTCCCCACACATGGGAATAAGGATGATTAGTGCAACTTCCAGAGACGTAGCAGAACTTCATTCAGCTTTCAGTCACCACGGAATTTGGTCCAAGGATATCGCAGTTTTGCATAGTAAGCAAAAGAAACCACCAAATAAAAGTAAACAGAACACTAAGCTCATATTTATTTAATATAGTCATGGGTCTTAAGAAATGATTTTATTTCCAAGAGCGGAGTTAGGGGAAGATGGGAACAATTTTAATGTAGTGATTGCCGGGATCTGGGGTGTCTTCACGCTGACAGGGTTATAAAAAGAAGGTCAAGACTTTGAGATTTAAAGATAAAGGGAGAAGAACTAGAGCATAACGAGATGGAAAGATGATCTATTAAAGAGAGCAGGGGACTTGTATAAAACTGTCACTTCTGTAGGAGAAGGATAGTGCACATGGCTGAACAAAACCTGCGACCCTCTGAACAGTGCCTATATCCAATAAGGTCAATGTTAATGAACAAATTGTGTTCCAGTGATGCAGGAAATAAATATCTCATGCTTTCTTCCAAGGTGGAAGGCCTTAGCTCCTCACTATTAACCACCTCTGTGGCAGGCTGTGCTCCTTTGTTTACTTAGCTCTCTCCCACGAATCCCAAGCATCAAGTGATTCAATATTGCCCTATCCAGTGAGTAATCCTGTGTAAAGTACATACAAACAGGCTGATTTTTCAGATGGAGCCACACAATAGTTCCTTTTTAATTGCATTTGACATTACTGGTAGCGTTCTGTGCAGCTCCATGCATAACACACATTTAATTGTACCTGTGCGGTAGTGATAACGCTAGAGCATGGTAATTTTCTGTATTTGTAGCATGTGGGAGACAATTCATTCTGCGTATTTCAATGCAGTTTATTAACTGGGAAGATTGGGTAACTGGAACCTCCTTTATTAAAGTTATTGGCTGCCCTGTAGCAACGGAAATAAATTGTGATAATAGCCAGAACAAATTAGCTTGCGTATGAATTAGCCCTTAAATGAAAAGAGGAGGGGGAACTAACATTCTCTTGGTACATAAAATGCCTTTATTAAGAAAATACGAGTGTATTGACAAATAAAATAAACCTCTCTAAGAAAAGAAATTTTCTCTTTCCAGACACCTGAACAGAACAACTTCAGGGTTGAGTTCTGATTTAAGCCTCGTGGACTGGCACTGTGGGGGACTAGGGGGACTTGCACTTCAGACAACCTGTACCCCCAAGGGCAGTGCAGGTCAGGCTCTGCCTTGGGGAAAGCTGGCCTTCGGGCTGAGGAAATGAGAAGAAATGAAGAAAGTCTTGCAAACAGAGTTCTGGAAGCAATATAACCATGTCAGTTAGTGACTGAAGCTGAGCAAAATCACCAACACTGCTCCCAGCCCTAAGCTGGTGATGAAACTAGAAATCTGAGTGATCTGAGTGATGTAAATAGAAATACCACTCACTGGTAGGCAGAAGATCTCTATGTTTTACTATTTATTGTAAAAATCTCAATAAATGGAAAATCGTTTGTGGCTTAGATGAGCCAGAACTAACTTCATTTTAACACCATCACTGATTTTTGTTCAGCGGTTTGCTGTATCTCTTCAGAGATTTTGGGCAGGGATTTTGTGAGCTCCCTTGAGGCTGATGGAGAAATCCACAGGGAATGACTCACAGAGCTCAGCGCCGGGATTGAGGGTTACTCTAGGCTATCCATCCTGCAAGGCTAACCACCCTTACTTCAAATCCAGGGGTCTATGCCACATTGCTGAACTTCAGGCACTTCTTAGTGCCTGTTGTGGTGAACTACAACACCACAGAATCACTGAATTAACAAGGCTGGAAAACACCTTTGTGATCATCAAGCACAACCTATGACCTGATCAGCTAAACCAGGGCACTAAGGGCCACATCCAGTCTGTTCTTAACACCTCCAGGAAAGGTGACTCCAGCACCTCCCAGGGCAGCCCATTCAAATGCCCAATCACTCTTTCTGTGAAGAATTTTTTTGCTAATGTCCAGTCTAAATTGGTCTCTAAATTGACAGTAGATAAAACCATCAGACTGCTGTCTTTCCAGCTGTAAGAGGCTGTGAATACACACAAATATTTGGTGCTCTAGACTCTCAGTTTGCACAGGAAAATGTAGAGGGAGCAATCTGAAATCCCCCATAATCACAGCAGAATAAGCTACTTTTTTGTCTTATAGACACCTGAGGTTCAGAATCGATTCTGACACTGCTGAGTTAGTCTATGTTTTCACTATTGCATGAGTGCAGTGAGTACCACTGAGCAGGTTCTCATGGCTCAGAAGGAGCACAATAGTAGGAGAGAATTTCAGTGTTAGTCATCTCAGCTTATTTCTTATATTTTTTTTTCAATTGAAATCAATTATTTTGGACCTAAAATTCAGAAAATGCCTAGCAGGTTGTGAGAATTTTTTTTTAGTTTCTTGAAGTAACATGGGAGCACATTGAAAGCCAATGGCTAGATTTTGCAAGAAGGCTCCTGCCCAGCCTGTTGAGACTTTTTTTTCCTGAGCTTCTGAAAATGTCCTTCCAGGAAATAGCAAGATCTGTGATTTTCCTTGGGCTGTTTGGAGAAAATCTGCTAATGACAACACAAAACAAGCTTCAAAGAATGACCCCTGAAAGGATTTAGCTGGGTTGATTGGGGAGGAATCTCCAGAGCTTTCTCTAATGCACCATCATTGTGCAATACAGGATAGTCCAGTCAGAAGGTACTAATATCTAAGGATATAGGTGGAGGCTGATGTAAGTCTGTTATTTTCAACACTGTAAATGTCGAGAGATACCCGTCTGAAATCTGTTCAATACTTCCCAGCATCGGGCACAGTATAATCACAGAGTAGAGGACATTCTGTAGGGCAAAGAACAAAATAAAACCCCGAACAGCTGGCAGAGAACAAAAATGACCAGGAGAGGTCACCTGACATTTGGTCAATGACAACCAGAACAGGGATGGAACCCCAGGCTCAAACACCCCTCATTTGTACAGTCAATCAAACAAGAATTTGCTGCTTCCCAGTGACCTAGGGAGAATTGTGGATTCAGTACGAGACAGAAATCTCTATGCAGAAAAAGAAGATATTGTCAGGGCACCTTTACTAGCAGCCTGGAGGCCATGAGGTCAGTCTCACTGATCGGCCTGCTGCTCCCCTCAGAAAACAATGGAATGCTTCATCTCTACTCATCACCTCATCCAGCAAAGCTAGTTTCAATTTCATGCATCACCCATTTTTCTTAAAGCAAAGATAAAAATCTTGGGGTTTTTTCCCCTCCCCCTCATTTTCTTCCATTCCAAAAGATTTAGGAATAATGCTTAAGTGGTGCTTCTTTAATTTCAGAATTGGTTAGTTGGAGTGAATTTCAATTTGCTCAGTCTAGGGGAAAATCCACGGGCAAGAGAAATTAGTTTTCTGAATGGTAAGAACAAAAAGGAATTGTTTTGTAAAATAATGCAAGTGCTCAAATTTTAATCAGAAGAAAAAAAGAGAGAAGGAAACTGGTATTTTGTGCCACTGAGATGGGTCAGAAGGACCTTGAGGAAGTTCTGAGTCATTGTCTACAGCTCCTTTTTGAGGCACAAATGCTCCTCTGACATAATGCAATTCTACTTTCTTTCATCTGCCCACACTTTCTTCTTTTAAAATAGAGATACTGGGGTGTTTTATGGCAGGATGGGGATTTCTGCCATTTGTCTGACACAGAAGTGATGGAGAAAAAGCATTTGTTAAGAGAGAAATTTATTAGGTGGCTTGAATCACAGTTCTGAGATCAAAAAAGTTTCATTGCCTCTGAATTCTTTTTGAGGAAGCTGAAATATGGGGCCTCAGCCTTGACACGAATATCAACACATTTTGTACTTCCTTTCACCAAATAGGTTCAAAACAAGGTAAAAAGAGGAGTCCAGAGTATCAAACATTTCTTGCTGAGACTGAGAAACTGTAGGAATTGCTGAACTTCCAGTATTCAGTAGAAATCATGGTGGCTGAAATTGTTGGCAGTGAAAATAAATGTGTTCATTACTGAGTGAGGGGGGTTAAAAGGAGTCACCCGAAAACAACTCTAAACTAAAGGAAGAGCAAGGAAACAATATTGCTATCATAAGAATATGCAAAACACTCCAGTTTAGGCCTAAAATAGTCAATTTCACATCACAATGTCACCATTGTGTGTATTTCTGCTATAATTCATGTCAACATCAGTAAATGAGAATTCAGCTGACAAAAGAAACATTTTTTGAACAGAAATTGCTGCCCAGCAGTGTATGCTAGAAGATGTCAGAAAGTTACAGGTTGAACCAGTATATACTGTACCTTTTAAGTGATAATTTTCTTTGCATGATCAATTGGCACATTTTATTAAAAATACATTAATTTTTAAAATAGGGTATTAAAAAAGTTAATAGAATGCCACAGACAACAGCATTTATTGGTAATAAGAGTAAAGGAAGGGCAGTCATGCAGAGAAAATGGCTACAGGAAACAGAAATTCAGAGGAATGAGTATGCTGTTTTAGCTAGCTTCAGCATCATTTCTCATTAAAAGTGTCTCTTTTTCACTGTCATACCAGTTCACACCCTTTTTTTTCTACCACATCTGCCTCTTCTGGCTGTACTAAGACAGCAGCTACATGGCAGACTTCACAAAAAACCCTGTAGACTTCAGGAACAGATCCAAGGAGAGATAATGGAGATTGCCTGCTTTGCTGGGCTCTGTAGTGCTTTGCTGTGTGCAACAGAGCAAACATCCTCTCTTAGGTTTAAAAGTCCCAACAAATTACATGACAACATTAGGAGGTGCAGCAGAGGAAAGGTAATTTCAGGGTATGGCTCTGCAAATCCATTCTGCTCCTCTCCCATGGCAGGGCAAAGGAAGGGTTAAACCCCAAATCTCCTGGCAGCTTTTAAAACAAGGAAGGAATAATCTCGATGATGGGCGGCATTCACTCTTTCAAAAGCCCCAAGTTTGCCAAGCTGAAGGTGTCCGGGGAGACTGATGACACCTCGGTCATCTGCTGGAGCCCAGCTGTAGTCAGTAAATCATTCTTATCTAACAGACATCAGGCAGCCTCTGTGAAGTGAGTAGGTCTCTTTCAGGGTCCCAGCGGGCAAATATTCACCCTACAAAACTGCTGGTGTAATTGGTGCTAATTGCCAGCGTCAGCAGAGGCCGTGAGACGCTCACTGGGTGTCAGTGCTGAAGAAGCTAGGCAGAAAATCCCAGTGAATGCTCAGTGCCCTGCAGCAGACACTGGCTGGGCAAACCTCAGTTATCAACCCACAGGCTTCCAATTCTGCAATAAATAAGCAAATAAACTATATAAAACTAAGAAGTGAAAAGTTCCAGGCTGCTTTTGAGCTCCATACAGATCTATAATGGCAGAAGTGTTTCGCCAGAGTGAGTGCATGGGAAATGCTATTGAGTTAAAAAGTACCACAGAAAATCCAAGACTTTCTGACCAAAGTGTAAGTTCTTCCAGGATTTGGAACAAAATGCTAATTCAAAAAGCAAAATCAGAATGGCGTCCTGTGAGCAGAAGCATTTTCCCCTGTTACTTCATCCCATCAGTTTTGAAATATAGGGAAATAGTGTAAGGAGCTTTGACCTGCTAAAGCTGGAAGGATGCTTATTATGAGTGACATGAGATAAATGGAAGATAAATACAAAAATCACATGGGGTATAACATTAAGGCCTGCTGAACGTAGGGTGATCTAGCCTGTGAGACACAAAACTGCCTCCTTCTCTCCTGCTGAATGGAGCAAAAGGACAATATCTACGACGATTCTGTATGGTTACAGCGTTGGTATTCACCTCCCTTCTGACCCCACCTAACACCAGCTACTGTGCAGTACAGCCCCAATCCAACACAAGCAGCTTCATGGTCAGTGTCCCTTTGCTGACAGAGTCAACTCTGCCTTGCTGAGGGGAAATCAATTGTGGTTTGTCAGGTTCTGGTCCCATTCAGTCCCTGCAGGAGCACCATGGTCTGCAAAGAGTGCCAGTATGGCTAGAAGAGGTGTCTTTCACAGAGGTGTTAAATTATCATCATTTTTGAAAGGTATCAAAGTCATTATCAGATTGCAGATACTATTATCAGCATAGAGTAGAGCTGCATAATGACACCCTGGGGCAATATAGAACTTAGATCTCTCCAATAAATAATGCAATTTAATTTTATAGGTTCCTCTCACTTGCCTTTGGCCATGTGTCTTGCTGGCTGGGGCATTTTGGAAATGGTTTATACGATTGTGTAGGTGATTCTCAGCTGGCAGAGGCAGCAGCATGGCTTTTCCACAGTGGGCACTGCATGGCCACATTGTACGGCTGGGTTAGGGAAAGAGCATCACAGATTTACCTGGCTGATCTAACCATCACAGACCTAACCTGGGCTTGCTGTGTGCTGCAACATTTCAAATCCATGAGAGCAGTAGGCAAATTTGTCCTAAAAGGTGGTGGGATACCAGCTGGCATCATAAAACTGCTCCTTACCAGGCTGACAGCAAAATCATCTGGCTCTCATTCACATTCATTGGGGCTCTTTTTAGCTATTAAAAGCAAGGCTCCACATCAAGTGGGATCCTAATGGTGCAGAAATTCCGTTTCCCACTTCCACAGACAACACGCTCTGTGTTTGTGAGGTCTGGTCAGAGAGCAAAGCAGGGACAGACACTGGTTTATCCCTCCTCCCCCTGTCTCAGCTCTGTGCCCTTCACACATAAGGGTTTGTCTTTGTACACTAAGCCATAAGGAGCAGAACTGATAAAATATTCAGGAGGATTTTCAGTGACCTCTGCTGTAAGACTCCCCTCCACCAAGGTAACACAGGTTCAGAAAGAAAGAGTGAAGGATAAATCAGTCTTAACGATCAGCTTTTCTGATCAGCTAAATAAATGTAATTAGTTAATGCCCCTTTGAATGGAGAAATGTCACTGTGTGTACAAATACAGCCTTTAGGTGTCCTGTACGCTTTGTTCACAGTTTGAAGGAATGAGAAAATGCATATGTCTTTACCACTGCTTTTGCCACTGCCGAGGAAGAAATGGAAATCAGTTAAGGAGCCAACTAAGTGTGCTCGGCTTTAAGAAGAATCAGGATGCTGAGGAAAAAATATGTTGCAAAGCCCAGCAGGGCTTTCAGTCTGCTGGAATAAACCATTATATAACTTGAGAGGATGCTGATTTTGTTTGCTTATTTATTTTGACCGGTTTAAAAACTATTTTCTTTCTCTTCCTTCAGGAAGCAAATCTTCCTCTCATGACATTCAGCTGGAGAACATACAGAAGTTTAGCTATAGAGGGCTCGGTTTGTTACCTTCCAGGAAGGCTCTACTGGGAAAGTAGATTTTGGGCTTTTTTTGTGCCAATGACTGCTAGAAGACACATGACAGTTTGTGCTTGTCAGCATAACCAGTCCCTTTTCTTAACTGCCCTGCTGCTCAACGCTCCTATTTCACAGTGTCAGACACTATGAGCACTTTAATCTGTTAAAAGGGCTCTTTTTTCCTTTTAACACTAAACCCATGTTTTATTTATCAGTCTTTGATATAGAAACATTTAAAAGGCATAACACGTTTTCTAAGATGGATGACTTCTCGGTGGCTGTTGTGCCTCTGTGTGTGTGAGCACACAGGTGTTGTTGTCGCTGCTGCATGTCCAAAGGAAAGCATCTTTATAAAGAAACACTCTCTGGCATGTGGTCCAGAACTCCTACTCTCTAACAGCAGCTCTCTGAGCACAGAGACCTATAAAGCTATCCTACAAAGGGTCAGGTTCAGCTCTCATTGAACTCAATGGGAGTCTTTGCCTTGGCTTTAGTAGGACTTTTTTTCTCCAGGTCCTGCTGACAGAGAGAGAAACAGTGGTGAATAAAAGGAAACCTAAAAACTGAATTTTGTTTATGGGCTGTTTTAAAGCCATATGAAACCAGTTAAATGTATTATTTCCAGCTGATAATATGAATTTTGGTCAGGGGTTACAGAAACTTAATTTACTAGCTAGTGAAATCTAATCCCACTCATTCCCCTGGCATGTTCAGTGTTTTTTTGGGGTGAGTATATTCCAGCCCCACAAGCTGCTCCTGTCCTCCAGCCTGCTCGGCAAAGGCAGGAGCTTTCCCCAGCCCTCCCACCACCCTGCAGGAGCGCTGTGGCCGTGTCAAGAGAATCACTGGAACCTCCTTCTCCTCATATGCAGAGCGGAGAGCTCCATGCTGTGCCTCACCATGAAAGACCTCACTGGCTACAGATGTTGTTCAGTGATGATCCAAGAGCAGCCAAAAGCAGCTCTTTGACTCGCCAAGAGCAGGAGAGCTCAGTTTGCAGCATGTACAAGTTGCTGATGCAGACAAGGAGGGCCTTTCCCACTGCTGAGGCACAAACACAAACCCAGAGCAGATCCAGGAGCTGCCCAGCACCTGCAGCACCCCTGCCTGCAGTGCAGATCACGTCTCTGCTACGTTCCACAAGGAGCACACATGTGCATTCCCATATGTGCTCTCTGCACTGCAAATACCTGTACATTGCAGCAGGATCTTCCCTGGCTTTGCAAAATCCTGAACGCTGATCTGTTCATAATTAGTGTTTGTTTAATTATGGTCTGGAAAAGAGAAAATACATACGTCTTCATGAACTGGGGGGACAGAATGTCTGCTCCATCACAGGCTAGCCCTGTCACAAAGTAATGCAGTGTGGAACCTGTCCCTGGGGCCACAGAGGACCACAGCCTCTCTAGAAAGCAGCTGGGAGTAGAAGATGAGTTTTGTGTCTCCCTCACAGCAGCTGAGGTCCCGGGGGTAGGGGCGATCCTCTCACACCTTCTCCTCTCAGTGTGACCAACCAGGGTCCCACATCTGCAGACAGGAGGGCCATTATTGTGTTGCTCTGAGCTTTTCCAGGTAAGAGTGAGCTCGTGTCTGATCTGCTCTTAACCAGCAGGGTTGAGAACTCAGGCATCACTCTCTGCTCACCCTTCACAGTCAGTTCAGGATCTGTGATCAGTTATCCTTGGAACAATCTAACAAAACACCCTCACTGCACGCAGGAATTGAGCAAGGTGTGAGCAAATCCCAGGAATTCACGCTCAGGGACAATAAGCTCCGCATTCTCAGAAATCAAGCAAGTTCCAGGTAAGAACAAGCACTAGTGAGATCGAGATACTTGTTACTGAGGTATCCTGTGGGAAAATTGGCAAGCCAATTCACTTGCCCTTCAAACACAAACAAGGATGGCTCATGCCAACCACTGTGCCCCCGTTACTAAAGCCAGTGTATTTTAAATATCCAAGAGGAAAATTGCTGTGCTATCTCCCAATTCTTTGAATTGTATTTTGTTACCACTGTCCTTATTTGCAGCTTTTTCTCCTGAGACACTTCAGAAACCGTTGGGTTTAGGGCTGCATTGAAACAGGAGTTCCCTGAAGCTGGGGTGCCCCCTTGCTAGCTCAACAGGCACTCAGTGCTGCCAGCCTGGCAGCTGCCTCAGGGTCGGTCAGATGGTCAGGAGGATGATGAGATGTCTAGACACCCCTGAAGTCCTGATGGCTATTTCACTCACATTTCACTGTGAAGGAGCTGTTAATATTTAGTTGCTTAAGGAGAAAATTCTGTTCAAAACCCTCAGTCGACCCAAGCAGACTGTGCATCTGTCCCATCCCAAGCAGCAGAGTGATATTTTCCCCCTGGAAATATGGCTCTTGCTCAACAGAGACAGCTCCATTACATAATCCTGTCAATCAGCTGCCAATCACATCGCTATGGCAACTGGGTGCCAAATACAATACTAAGATAAGCATTAAATAGCTGCCAACTAGGGCCCCCTGTTCTCACCATCTCTAGACCTTCATCTTCCTTTTCTCCTCCTCTCTGTCTGCTCTTGATGTGCAGTTTGCACTTTCCTAACAGGGTCTCTGCAATGACTCCATGCTCAGTGTCCTGCAGCTATTGGGAGAGCTGAGGTTGGAAAACAGGCTTGTCTGAAATTTTTTTTCAAAGAAATGCAAACCAAAGAAACTGTACTTTTTGTTGTTTTGCTTTGTCTTATTTCATTTGGAGTCTCTTGTTACACCCTTCATTTGCAGTGGCTGCTGTCCAAGTTATCTGACAAACCGATAAGGACAAGATGACACCAAGGATCCTCCAACCTGTTATTCTCCTCCAACAGCAGCAGACAATTAAGGAAAAGCTATAGGAAGCAGAGGAAATAGAGGAATTCTTCCAGCAGTCTGTTGCTCAAGGACTTCCTGAGCTGGAAGTAACGTCTGGAATATCATAATTGCCCCTGATAGACTTCCTACATCAAATCTGTTGCCCCCAATTTGAACTCATTTGCAATTTTTACAGTTTTGGCCTCCACAACGTCCTGTGTCAAAAGGTTCCTCAAATGTAATTAGTGCAGGGTGTGTAAATTTCTCCTTTGTGTTTGGGTTAACCCCTCTCTTTGGGCATTTCCACCCACTGCCTCCTTGAATGTTATACAATGGGAAGTACTTTAATTCCCATTGCTCTTTCACTATTCCTGGATCTAGCACCTGTTGTTTCAGTTATCAAAAACCACGGAAATGTTTTCTTTTTCCCTGATTATTTCCACATGCTACAGGTTGAAAACACTGAAATGTTTCCATATTCAAAACGTTATAAATAACCCTCTTGGAAAATTCTCCCTGTGGTGATTTGAACCCAGCCAAAGCAGAAGAGAAATGAGGCTTATCACTTCATGGGAAATCCTGCCATTTTGACTGCTTTTTCAGTTTGAAAAAACAGAACAGGTGCAATTTTTGCCAAAATTAAACCCAAAGTGACTTTGGAGAGCTCCATTTTATTGCATTCCAAGTAAGAAAATGTGCCCAATTGCACAAAAGTTGAAAAACAAACCCTGCCTTTCAAGCAGGCATCTTACAGTGAAAATCAGGGAAAAAAAAAAAAAAAAGAAAAAAAAAAGTCTCAGTGCCAAATATTATACTGTGAAATTTGATGTTTTGACAACATCTGACACTTTGGGAATTTTGCCTCTGAACTGAAGTTTCATCCCCTCTACATAAAAATCAGGCAACATTTACAAAATATAGCTATTTTGAAGGAAACCATGCTGGTAAAATCTTTCTTCTGAGGTGCCACATCTTACATCAGTTGGTCTTGTGAAGGAGAACAGTGACCAGGATTTTATCCATGACTCTGCCCTGCTCGAAAGGGCTGGATTCACAGGCTGGGTGTCAGCTGTCCCCCAGACTCCTGCTGCAAATGAGCCCGAGCTCACTGTGCCTGGAGTTTGCAGGGACCCCGTGGCCAGAGGGGCTGCTGTGCCAGGGCACCCCTCTCACTTGATGCCAGCTCAGATCTGCCATCCAGACCATTTCTGGGTCCCACCAGAAACCCCAGCCAGCTGTCCAAGGCTGGTGTCCTCTGGAAATCAGTTGGCTGGTGGTTCCCCAAAGCCAGGAGCCGTGTGCGCCGTGGAACTGGGAGGACAGGGAGGTGTTCTGCAATGGAGAAGAGTTTACAGGGCCACCGAGGCTGATTTCCTCTGTGCCCCAGCAGCTGGGCCACACTCATGAGTGGGCACCATGCCATCCTGACAGGTGGACTGAAGTGTAGGTAGCCAAAGGGTCACATATGTCACATATGTCACATAAGTAAAGAAAGCAGATGCTGCAAGCCAGGAATAAGAAATAGTCTGGAGCTCCCACACATCATTAGTACAGCATAATCCCCACCGCTGGATTAACAACAAAGATAAACATGGCACTGTGGTAGGGAAGATACAGCTTTTCTACTTATAGACAAGTGTATTATTTAAAATTCTTTTTCTTCCCTTTTGTCTTTCTTCTATGGAATGGGCAAAAAGGGGCTTCCTATGTTTGGTAACCTGTTTTGAGAGCTGTGTGTGTCATAAGGGTAGGGAAAAAACCCAACACAACCCAAATGAGTTTCACAGCTTTGGATGTGGATACGAATGCAGAATAATATGATATTAATGTAATGCAATTAAGAAAAAGCTGATGTTATTGTTGGAGACAGACATTATTTCCCCATAGAAGAATAAATCAATTGCAATTATTGCACTTTCTGTAAGAATTTGCACATTTTACTCTAGGTCAAGTCTATTGCTGAAATGAGGTGCTACTATATTTTAGCTAGACTGAGCAAAGGGCAGAGGCAGTGACAGGTACAACATGTAACTAATCACGCTGCATGAGTTCAAAAGCTAATGAGGGACAACTAGACCTAAACACTCTCCTGAGTCTTTGAATTCTTTAAAAATAAAATAAAATAAAACAAAACCCAGTCAGAAGATAGATAGATAGATAGATAGATAGATAGATAGATAGATAGATAGATAGATAGATAGATAGATGCAAGAAAACAGGCCAGCATCTCTCTGCTTTTTCACCAGATCAGCAGTAACACAAATCCCCTTCTGCAGCTATTTATTGCCACCAGTCTTTGACACAGTCACACTTTGACCCCTGCACCTGTAATGTGATACACAGGAGAAACAAAGGCATGAAGGGAAAGGGCTCAGCTTCCTCTTCTTAATTACTCCATGCAAAACAAAAGCCACCCAAGGTGTTTTTTTGGAAAGGAAAACATTTCTGAGCACCCTTGCAGTTGCTGTGGACAAACAGGGTGTAAGTAAAATCCCCTGGCTGGAACAGAGTACTCTCCTCCTGTCTCCAATGCAGAAACAGAAATGCTCTTATCCCATTTGGCCACTAAAATTCTTCCCTATATGGACAACTGATGTGAGGGGAGAGCTGGAGGCACCTTCAGGCAGCCAAGGCCAGGTGGAGACTTGGAGGAGAGGCAGAAGGGGTGATTCAAAATGACTGCAAGCCCTGTGTCTCTGAGCCAGATAAAATCAAAGTGTGCTTGCAACAGCCCGGAAGCCAGGCTGGCCAAGAGAGGGTATGCCTCAGCCATGCTTTCTTAACAGCTTTCTCAACAAAAGAGGTTTTAGGGAGTGGTGTCACATTTACTTCCCTGCAGAGTACTTGTATCTAAAATCTGGTTACTGCTGAATTTTGATTGCACGGACCTTGTGTGCCCACAAGGTTATTTCAAGACAAATGTGAAGAAAATCATTAAGCTTAAAGTAGTGGGGTTTCCTGTGCTATGTAGCCGCTGTGTGTTTGCAAACCTGAAGCACAGATGGTGGCCCGAGGCACCTCTGGCACCCCACCAGGCATGGGTGGACTCCTGCCTGTGATGCAGGCAGGCATCACAGGTCTCAGCTGGGAGGCAGCAGGTTTCCAGCACATGGGGACAGTCACGACAGCTGCTGCCTGCAGCTCAGACCAGCCCCAGGATGGTCCTTTTCCAGCCTAGTGCGAGATGTGGGAGGATTGAAACTGGGCTTTCATGGCTTGGTGCTGGACCAGGGTGGAGGAGAGCTGTCCACAGAGCTAAGGAGCAGTTCCATTGCTGCCTCCCATTTTTTCTGTGGGAAAGGCCCATGGAAGAGCCTCCTTCTCCTCTACAGCTGCCAAGCACAGCCCAGAGGAGACACTGAAAGTTTCATGGCTTGAGATCACACCCTGGACTGAAAGCCGGTCTAACACAGTTAATCTCCACTACTAAAATTAATATGAGCAAGTGTGTGACTAAGCTTAATATAAATGCCTGACATTAACAAGTTAATTTGAAAATAACAGTAAAAGACACTATTTCTTTGTATCTTATGCTTAAAGATTTTCTTTGCGTCTTGCTTGAATACTTGCTGATATATCTCTATACTATTGCACTATCTTCAGCACTAGTATGTTTTTGGTTTCTTTTTCAACAAACATCAAACCGCTTAAAGATCATATTTTAAAGCTCTTTCATTCATTTGGAGAATAGAAAGCCCTAAGTCATGCCTGTTGTGTTTTTTTCACTTTAAAGAGCAGTAACTAAAAACAACAGGATCTAATCTATTCCATGTTTTCATGTCCCTCTAGCGACATGTTACAGGAATGGCTTTAACTGACACTTTGTCCTACACAAAATGCAGGCTTTCAAGAGACACAAAACCATGCAGATCCCTCACTCCACAGAATATTTTCTCCAAGGCCTCATTTTTTCTGCAAGGGTTTCACAGAAATCACCATCGGTATATTAGTGACAAGAAACCCCTTACATAGTAAAATAGAAAAATTCTCCCAAGATTATGTCCTTTTGATTCAAATGTGTAAAAACACACAGCTAGAGGGATATCCTTTTAATATCCTTCATAACTTTCTACTGTCTTCACAGCACATGTTTAAAATCCATCAGGATTTCAGTTCTGTCTTGTGACGATTAAAAAAGTCATTTTGAAACGGCTTTAAAAAGCCCGAGTCATTCCCCACCTCTCAGATCTGTGACAGACACCCCAACAAGTACAAGGCTGATGGTTTAGGTTGGGTTTTTAAAGGATACACTCTGATGGAGGAGCTGGACTGAAGTCACCTCTTTTCTGTCAATGTGCAAACAAGTTGATTCCCCTGGCACCTGCTGGAGAGGGAGATTTGACCCAGTGAGGGGATGAGGTTCATGCTGTTCCCCAGAGCCTTAAAGGGACCATATGTGCTGTAGAAACTTTCCTGGCCAAAGCCGGCTGCCCTGTGACCCAATCATCCTGCAGCCATGCCCTTGTCCAGCTCTCACTGCATTTTCCAACCCCTACACACACACAGACACACACACACACTCGTCCGTTAACATTCTTCTTAAGAGGCTTAATTGTGCCTGTCAGACACCATACACCTCTATCCATCTCCAAAGCATCTACAACATCCGTGATCAGACCAGTGGCATCACCCCAGAGAGAATCACAGGTCCCCACAGGATGTACCCGATATTATGTTGTCTCTTTCTACATTTTATCCACCTCTTCCAGACGGTGTTTTAGCACCCAAAGTCAGCATGCAAGATCTCCAGGAAGGACTGGTTCCAACTGACCATCGCAGACAGACAATAGATAAAAAGGGAGAAATTTTCCCTCCTGCTGGCTCTGCCTGTGTGAAAACAGGGGAAAGAGGAAAAGGAAAGTGTGATCTACACAGAGCTATTTCAGACTGTCCCAGCTGAGAATCCAAATTTGAATGCTTTGCAAAACAAGCTTTTATCTTAACAAGCTCTATCTATTGACTCTATCATATTGGCCTTTATTAATATTTCACGCATTCTCCCTTGTCTCCACTCCTTCCCCCATTTATTTGTTAAAGAGAACTTATTAAAACTGCAAAAAATGCATTTGAGGGGCATTTATTTTAAATACTTATAGGATAATGTAGTCAAAAACATGTTTTAAAGATTTAGCAGAATCAAACATCCAAGATTAAAGCAAGCAGAGAGCCAATTAACTATGTTACCCAGTAACAGGGCAGTCAATAAGTCATAAAACCATCAAGATGTCTTGGTGGTGAAATGTTTTTAATCATAACTAGATAAAAGCTATTCTGAAGACATGCACTATGCATTGAAAGTATCTTTAATGCACACGTTTTAACTCTACTTTTTAAGGTACAGAGTTTAAGGTCAGTTTGCAATAGCAGAAAGCCCTCCTTGTAAAAAATTAATATATATAAATTTTTCAATTATATCTTAACAAAATGGAGAAAGGGCTCAGCAGTGCAGAAAAGGTAAACACTGGCAAACAGAATTCACTATAAACAGTCTTTCATCTTATTTGAACTGATCTGACCCTAATATTTGTATTGCAGGCTTCTTTACTAAACGTACATTTGAACACAGCCCTTTCTTGTCTAAAACAAGGATCTTACAGTGACCAAAATCTGGGCCAGTTACAACTTTGTCACTAAGATTAAACTAAAAGTGTTTGCAGTGCTGCATGTCCACAGCTGGTAGGTGACAGAACCTCCTGATGATGAGTGCAGTTTTTGCACTTTGTACCCAGCAAAGTCTGGGTCCCACTGTTCTTTTATTTGCTGTCTAAATTCAGCACAGACTATCCAAGTTCCTCTTCCAGAAAACATTCCAGTAATGTAACAAAAGAGAGGTAAAATGAGATATTCCATTTATTGTATTGCCAGAGGAGCTTTTGAACAATCAACTCCATTTTTCCTTCCATTGCACGAAAACAAAACTGCTTCTTCAAAAAACATCTATGAAATTAGACCAGTGCAACATTGATGGTATGAACCAGAGAATTAGATTTGCTGTACTTGAAGGAAACAATTGAGGAAGATTACAAAAGGAAGGGCAAACTCGAAGTCTTCAGCTATCATTAAAACTATTCATATCCTTAGCAAAGCAGAAAATTGGATCGCTCTCCTTCTGTTCGTAATTTAATGGCTTCTGTTCAGTCACAGCCCTACCTACCTGCTTAAAAGCAAATTGTATGTAGCAGTGATGCACATTCATTACCATCCTCTCTCCAGATAATTTGACAGTTCCGTGGCATGGTGCCACAGTTGGTCATTTGCTCTATCCCCAAGTACTACGCTCTCCTGCAAGATGTTACAATGACAAAGAAACTGCGGGCAGCTCCCTTTGGCTCTCCTCATCTGGTCAGCATCCTCTCCAAGGGAAAGTGCTCCAGGGATTTTGCAGAGGGGAGCAGGAACAAAACAGCCTCACTGTTCTTCGATTGGTTTTGTTTGTTTGTTTATTTGGTTGGTTTTTTTAAATATTTAAATATTCACAGAATGAACTGTTAACTGGAAATAATGAAGTGTGAAAAATAACCTCTCACGCTTAGGTACTGGAAACTACCCCCATTTCCTCTGAACAATTGGCTGCTTCTTAACCACTTGTCATTTTCTCAGGGGGCCCAGGGAAGTCAGTAAAGACCTAGAGGGATGATTATTCAAACCTCCATCTCCCCAATAAAAGTTTGCAGTTATCCAGTATGCTCCACCACCACAGCCTTTTGCATGCTAAGAGGTTAATACCACATCAGTCCAACTACAAGTTTATTATAAAATTGAAGCTAAAAAAAATGAAACAACATCCTACTCCATAATTTTCTGCCTTATTGTCAAATGCACCACCATTTAGACTTGATTTGCATGATTTACTGTGCATGATTTTTTTTCTCTGTCTCCGAGCCCAGAATTATTTCCTATTGAGGCTGTATCAGCTGCTGGCGCTTGCAGATTGTCTTTGTCCTTTCCAACCTGCAAAATATCATCTGCAGAATCCAAATCACTGTCTGCCTATTCTGTTATCTTCTACTTCTTTTACCCATCAATAGCCAAGCTGTGCTGTTCAGTAACTACAGCATATTGTAGGAAGAAACTGATAAGTACATCAAACAGCATTCACAGACTACACACAAACATGTGCCACTGACATTTTTTATTGCCTGTGACAAGTCACCCATCCCCACTCAGTCTTTCCAGATGCATAATGCAGATTTCAAATGTGTGTCACTGCAGGTACTCTTTATTATGAAGAACTTATGCATTTATAATCACAGCTAGAATTTGAAAAGCATAGGTGGGACAAAAAACTATATTTCTTTCTAAGATTACAAAAAAAGAAGAGATATCTATGAAGCTATAAAATGGAAGAGCTAAATTTAATATTTAACTAAGGACTGATCAGATAGTGTCGTGTGATTTACTTCCCCTTAGCTAAAGTGTGGTAACTGGTCCTGGGTGACATCCACATCAGCTGCTCTGCAAACTAATATCCACTTAGAGTAAAATTCACACCAGTGATCTGGCTTGTGCTCCATGTGACAAGGAGTTCATGCATAGTTAATTACTGAAGATAAGTCAGAGAGGGCCAAGCCTTTAAATTACTTGCCTTTTTTGTGACCTGCTCATTGCCATCTGAAAAAATGTTGTACTTTTCCAAACACCTGCAAATTTCCCAGTGACCACAACTCACTTAGATAGAAGTTCACAAAGCTTAAGGCAAATTTTCATCTGTTGGATGAAAATTACTGCAGAAGCTGATGAAGGTTCTGGAACAAAAACCTTATGAGGAGCAGCTGAGGGAGCTGAGGTGTTTAGTCTACAACTACCTGAAAGCACTGGATGATCTTAGAGGTTTTTGCAAGCTAATAATTCTAGGATTCTATGGTTCTTTAGAGTGAGGCTGGATTTGTAATACAAATTTGAAGTGTCATTTACTGCATGAGAGGAAAAACATTTATTGGGCCAACTTGGACTGGTTAATTTCTTAATTCTCCCATAGGGACCCTATGAGATTTTGGCCAATCACCCATACTCTGGTTACAGTTTCCCTCTGTCAAATGGCATTTTTAATTACCCAGGTGTTGTTCTTCAGGTGTTTTGCAAATGACTGGAGAATCCAAACCAAGATTACACTAAAGGTCACAAGTCTAATGAGTCATGTACCTAAATCCAATCCAGACAAATTTAGGTTTTACTGCAATATATCAACTAGATAATCAATTCTATAGAAATGTGTATTACATGTGTGCATTCAGTATTCCCACAGTGGCAAGACTGGAAAAATGTGATATGGGCTTTAATATTAATTCAAGATTATTGCAGATTAGGTTTCACATATGTTTTGACTATGATTTTAATTTTCACTATTATTTTAGTTTGCCATGTACCCCACACATTTAAAATGTTAACTAACTTTTGCAACTGTTAATCTGTAATCATTCTCCTACTACTAAACCGTAAAAAGAGACAGCAAAACATGGAAAGAATTATGGAAAGAGTTATGAAAAGGTAGAAGTGTCTGGTTTTTAGTTTTGGGCTGTGACTGACAAGCAGTTCTGTTGTTCATAAAGGGAAAACATCTGTAAAGTTGTAAGCCATCAGGAATGATAACCTCTGAACTCTCACCCTATGCTGAGCTCCAGTAAATGAGTTCTCCTATCTCTCTTGCCAAGTGTAACATGATACAGATGTGAAGTTTGTACTATATGCTGTTTGTCTGGCTTTGAATCTTCAAGTTAGATTGGGAGGATTCTTAAAACAGCAAATACAGGATCAAAACAAATTAAAATTAATAAAGTGAGAGGAGTAACTATGTATTTTATGTCCGTTCTGAAAGATTAAAGATTCTTAGATAATGAAACAAAATACACACCAGTTTTTACCAAGGCTTTCAGAAAGATTCCATCTGAGTCTTGAAGAATTGAATAAAGTCACCAGCTTCTACTCAAGTTTGAAAAATTAAACCAAAAAAAAAGCCTACACAAGTTTTGTCTGGATGGGCATTTATTATCTGCTGTATGAGATACTAATGCAGGAATTAAGGGCATGAAATATTACAGGATAATGGAATAAATCAGCCCTCAATCTCACAATTCATACAAAGCCCTGCAGTTGTGCTCAGATGGACACATCAACTGCAGCCACAAATGCTCCTCCAGTACTTTTTCCCCCAGGCCCGGGGTTTGACAGGAAACACATTCCACAAACCTTTTAATTTAGCTGGGCTCTTTTTAATGAGAAAGGATGTTTTTAAACAGACATGTGCCCTGGTTTTCCTTCCTCTTCTAGTGCAGACAGCAGCCAAATAAATATTATCAAAGGATTAAATATCTTGTGATATTTCATCTGAGTATAGCCGAAGTGCTTTACATACTTTAATCAATCTCCCAGTGAGAGCAGCACTGCAAGACTCATTTGGCAGCTGAGCAGGGGTCCAGGCAGCGGCTCCACTTGCCTCTCACGGCCACACAAGGAGCGAGCAGCAGGGCAGGCACGAGGCAGCAGCAGTTCCCTGCCTGTACAGCTTTCCTGCTGCAGTTTCTCAGGCTGTTGCAATTTATGGAAGGCAGCAAAGCCAATGATTTCATGCTCATGTTGCAGTGGACACTTTAACTCTGTCTCTGCTTTTATTGAGTCCCACAGCATCTCTGCCACCAGGGCCAAGACAAGAGCTGTGAGTGCTTCAGCCGTAAGCTGCCGCAAGCTCCAGCCTCTCCATCCACCTCCCCAGGGTGGAGACGCTGGTTCCCAGGTAGGACAGAGCTGGACAGAGCCCTTCAGCTTGCAGCAGAGCAGCATGGCACAGCACAGGGCCCCTGAAGCCTGACTTCTGATGTCTCATTTAAGACTCTTGAGTTACTTCATTTCTCTCATTGTCAAAAATCATCACCAGCCTGCCTGTGATCTCTCTGTACCTGAGACTACAAGGGTTTGGGCAGGGTTTTTTTCTTTCCTTGCCTTCTTTACAAAAATGTGTCAAAGACATAATTTATTACAATGAAACCGTGAACATACAAACCAAAGCTGACATCTCCTCACTTCAAATTCCTTTGTGCCTACAAGACAGGAGATAAAAAAGGCAATTGATATGGGCAAACAAACCCGTATTTTATGTTTTTCTCCAGCCTTTCAGTCTGTAATGGGCTGTGGTCTGAAGCTCAGAGGACTTCAGACTGATTTATATGCATTTTTTAAGCAAGGCTCAGTGTTTCAGATTTGCAGCAGGACCAGCGGCAAGAGGACCTGAGTTAGGGGGGGTCAGGTTGTAAGCACACAGCTGTGCACTGTTCCTCCTGGGGAGCTGCTGGGTGAACTATGACTGGGGCAGGAGCTTTGGAGCATCTCGATGTGGAACTGCTCACTGGGAGTTTTCTGTGATTCACTGACAAGCTGATCCCCATAGGAAACAGTGTTGCTCCCAGCATATTTGTTTGGTTTGATTTATTATTAGACTTGCTTGCTTTTCTTGTGCAATTTTTTTTGTTTTGATTTGTTTTGTTTTAATGGCTGTACCTACATTTCTGCAGAATCAGCAACCATGGCCTCTGAAGCAACATAAAATGCTGTACCTACAGGAGCAGCCCTCAGCCCCAGGCTCTGCTCCAGCTGGGCTGTGGCTCTCCATGTCATCAGCAAAGAGATCCCAGCCAGGAGCATCTGAGCACCATTTCAGATTTGCCAATGGAGGACTGTGCAGTTTATTCCCATGTCTAAGCAAGCTCCTGAAATTTCTGAGGAATTGCAGACCACAGGCTGGTAGAACAAGAAACGACACAATGACAGAATAATGCACAGCACCAGCATTTTTCCAGATAAATTTTGAATAATAAAGGTTATGAAGGGGATATTGAGTTATCCGTTTTCAAGTGTCCTTGATATAGAATTTTAATCCAAACTATGGGCATTACAAAGACTGAAGTTTTAAAAACTGGTAGCTTAGGCTGTCAGGACTCTTAGTTTTCCATCTGAAATGGAGAGACAGGTGATGCCGGGAAATGATTGCATAAATACATGCATATGTGACCAATTTTTCATGCCACACCGGTGGAGGATGGCTGTGCACACCTCAGCATAGCCTGCTGGGAAGTGAGGTTGTGGCATTGTCCTTGACTTGAGCATTTTGATGGCATTGAATCAGAACCATTAACAACAGCATGGAGCAGGCTGCATCTGTACCCTGAAAACTGGGTCTGGGTGTAGGCAATGAGCAATAAATTAGTGCTGTGATGACACCATGGCTTTTCTATTCTTCATACCCAGTGATGCTGGGGTGGTACACAGGATCATATAATCACAAAATGTCTTGGTGTGGAAGGGACCATACAAATCAACTCATTCCAACCACCCCACCATTGGCAGGGATGGCACCCACGAGATCAGATTGCCCAAGCCTCCATCCAGCTTGGCCTAGTCCTGTACTCATCTCTAGAGAGCCAAGCTCAGCCTCCCTGGGGTCTGGACCCACCACCCTCACCTTGAGAAGGTTTGATGGCAATGGGAAGTCTCACGTTCTCCCTCGGTCACACATTCTACATTCCCGTGCCAAAACTGTGCATCTTTTTTTGGATATGAACAATAGCACCAAACTACTGAATACTTGGGTCAGGAAGGAAACATTCTCCGATATTTCTACTCTGACAAATAGATGTAAAGAAAAGCAGGCAGCTTTTTTTCCTCTGCATTTGCCACAGGATTGTCGCTGTTGACAATGTGAGTGACGTTTCTGCCTGTGTAATTCTTGGCAAACGTAGCAGGAAGAAGAAAAGTTTGAGCCAGAATCCACATGCAAGACTGTTCTACACCTTCTCAAGTTGAGCTGGCCATACAGCTTCTCAGGAAATAAAAGCAATAGCCTAGGAAGCAGCAGTATTCACTATAACATAACATCTATGCAGGCAGAGTGAGACAAACAAAGCAGGATATATAAATATAAGTGGCAATTACTATTTTTTTTGTGTATGTTTAGCAAAAGCTTTGCTGAATACTGTTTCATATTATGAGGAATATAAGTACTTGGGGATTTTTTCTTAAATTTCAAAACTCAGGCCAGATTCTCTGAGAATTTCAGTGCATTCTCAAAGACCATTCTGAGTCTTAAATGGAAAATTATAGATCCTCCTGTCCAGACTGAATTCTGCAGAATTTCAGCCAAGATGTGGTTATAGTGATATTCAGTTTCACTGGATGTTTTCCAGTTCACTAAAATCTGAAAAAGTCAAAAATAAAAATAAAACAAACTATCCACATTGACTGTCACCTAAGACTAACCCTGAAGGGCATTTAACAGTGAAGCTGCAGAACCAATCTGTTTAGAAATTCTTGCTTGACACGATTTTCTTGAGCATTACCAAGTCTCAAACCAAAAGACTTTCCTATTGTCAGATATAACAAAGGATAGGAAATATCACCTGGCAGAATCAAAGTTAGATCTGGATTTTTTTTGGTGCCAACCTGAGGGTTGACACTCAGCAGTGGAAAGTTCACACATTTATTGCTGTCCTTAGAGAGGTTGCTCCTGACACAAAACAGCAATTCCAGCAAAAAAAAAAAACCAAAACAATTCTGGTTTTGATGAAATTTATAAACAAAATGGTGGGCAGTAGTTGTGTTGCTGTCACCAGATCACTTATGTAAATACGTAAGTAAGGCAAAAATGCAAAGAATTGGCTTCCTTTTAGCTGATGATTGATAAATAATTTTGCATTAAGAAAACATTCCTTGGGTGAAGATTGTAGTAAAATTGTGAGAATTTCACTTGGGATTTACCTTGCTTCTCAGATAAAAATAAATGTGTTTTACTACCTAATGCTTTTGAAATATAGAATTAGTCAAAATACCTTCCTCAAATTCACAGGTGAATCTATTGTTTATCAGAGAGTTCAACAGCATTCTCAAGTGGTTCTACTTACAGTATTTTTCAGCCATAGTTTAGACTGAGCAAAGCATAAAATGATAACTTGCCCATAAAATAAAATAAATTAGAGTGTTTTATCTGGTCTTGCTCTGTAGTGTATATACAAAATTCCTGAGCAGGTTCCTAGGGCAGTTTCTTTAGAGTTCAGGTTTTCCTGGGTCTTTACAGAATGATGTGCTGAAGAGTAACTGTAGAAAATAGGCATTTCTTCCTGAAGTAAAGATAGGTGTAAACAGATATCTGAGAAGATCAGTACTTCATTGAAGTAAGCACTATAAATGCTAATTCCTAAAAAAATAAAAATAAAAATTGCCTTTTAAAATTACATTAGATAAACAAAAAATAGAACAACAGGGAAATGAGGCAAAATTTTCTTCAAACAAAGCACATCAAGTGCAGAACCTGGCATCCAGCTCAAGTGGTTGGATTTTCAGCACCTTGCAGCCAGGCTGTGTTGCCTCACACTTCTGAGATCTTTGGTTTGTCTCTGCTCAGGACAATTGCTGTGAAAACCTGGAGGGTAAACCAGACTCCACAAGGGTAACTGTGCCCATTGTTTAAGCTCATAATGGCCGTGCTCACTGCTGCTGGATACCTGGGGTTTATTTACTCTTGGATCATTGTCAAAGTGGGTTACAGAATGCAGCCATTTCCCTTATTTCATCTTATTTCCATGTTTTTACCCAGTACTCTAACAATAGTAATCTTTCTTATTTCCATAGTTCACTTTTGAATGGATCAGACGTGAAACCTGATTCTAAATGAGATCCTGATTTTTTTTCCGATTTTTCCCCGGGGTTGGTGGAATTGGGAGGAAATCAGATGACTTATACGAGGTCACAAAGTTCTTCAGGTAGGCCTAGAATGAGGGATTCTCTTGGCTTAAAAGCAGTTTAACTACTCAGCTCTTGCTAATAGCTTTTTTTGTGGTCTCCAAACAAATAAAATGCACTTCAGAATTTTCTTACAATTTCTTTTCCTTTAATAAAAAATAATCGCTTTCTCGAAGACATCAAAATGCAAATGGGAAAAATATCTCCATAAATTGCTGCATAGCTTTATTTATTATTGTTATTTATTACAGTATTTGTGTTAGTTACTCATGGAGGTTCTGGATAAACCTGAAGCTCATTGCTGAATAAGGCATTGAAAGTAGCTCTTCTGCCCACCCCTACACAATCTGACTCTCTTTTATTAACTCCCTTCACGAAATCTGCAAATCACTTTCCCTATCCCTCACATATCCCTGTGCTTGAGGACCCATTTCCTCCCCATTTTGTCCACCCAGCCTGTAAGACAACATATTTCCCCCCTGTTTTTTTTTACAGAACTTGCTGTCTCGCCAGTCTTTTTGTGCTGCCGTAGCACAGCAAAACTGGGATTTTTAAAAGTGGACTCTAACAGAAAGGTAAAGGCACCAAACATTATACATTACAGTCGAAGGAGGCCCAAAGGGCTGGTCATTATCCCCTGTACTATTTGTAATTCATGCCGGGAAAGAGATGACTCCTCTCCATAAGATCATCTATGACAGCATGTTTAATTGCATCAATTCAATCTTCTGCTCTTACCATAACTGTCATTCTTCCAAATAACTCTCAAACAGAGGCAGTATTGGGAAATGCTGGCAGAGGCTTTCCCTGGTCTACCAGGGGAACAAAATGCTCTCTCCTTTAACTCAATGCCCCCCCAGAATTCTTTGGATGTTTCAGACACGGAAGCTGTGCAAGTATCCAGCAATAAGGCCAACTGAAGCTCCCTTTTAGATCAGGGGGTTTCAGGAGCAGGGAGGATGAGCACAGCACAGGAGCCATGGACAGCAGTGGCAAGAAGAGGACAGAGATTAGTTTTATTACTTCTGTAAGGGCCATTTCTGAATTGCAGGCTGTGCTTTTGGAAAGCCATCCTTCCGCTGGGATACCCGTTCAGAGGCAGGATGTCCACGGACTGAAAAGAGTGGGTCGGACAGGAAAACTGAGCTGTTCATTGGCTTGATTTCTCTTCACTACTTCCCTGTGTTTTCCTCTCTCTTTTGACACTTGAGTCTTTCCATTACAGGCCCAAGACCACCAGATTCTTTGCTGCTTTAATCCACAAACAGCACTTAACCACATCTCCTACTCAAGCCAAACACAGACCTGGCTTACTTCTTTCATTCCCCCAGTCAAGTTTGTTTCAGTGTTGTTGCATTTAGCCTTGCCTTTTGCTGTTCTTACTCTCTGTTCTTGTCTGTGGTGACATATCAAAACAGCAGCCAAAGTTCTTTGTTTTCTCCACTGCTACTTCATGTTGAATTCTGACATATAATTCATAAAAACCTGCTGCCTCTCAACTTTTAATACTTGCAGTTGCCTATCTCCTCTGGTACAACCATGGAGTCTTTTAACATTTCACTTTCCCCACTCAAGGGAAATGTATCCTATGCACAGAAATTTGATCTTTAGGTCCTTTTGTCAGTGCTGAAGGGAAGAAACCATTCAGATTGTTAGAAACATTATCAACTCAACTGCCCTAAATTCCCAGTCATGCTCTTTAATAGCTGGATAGTCTCATTACCTTGTTGTTTTCTTCAGCTTTCTTGGGACAGAGAAATAAGGGTGTTTCCCTTAATTCCCTTGGCTTTTTTGTTTCATGTGTTCATGTCAGCAATCCTAGTGAAGATTTGATTTGGCATCCTACATGATCCCTTCCAGGTCTGGCTCCAGTATCCACCAATAGTTCATGGCTTTTATATTATTACTCTTCTGTAGCATCTGCACTGCTGAAATGTGAAGAGAACATGAACAAGGGAAATGGGGCAGGCACAGGAAATTAAATAAATTAGAACCAAACACTGGAGGGAATCTGAAGAACTCCTCCAAGTATGAGTCTAACTGCAAACAAAAGGGGTAGAAGGAGGTCAGTCTTTATAGAGTGTCACAAAAATTTGTGGATTTTCTTCTGCCTTCAGTGACCAGTAGATCTATGAGTTTTAAGCAGCACGGAGGAGTTTCATCTTACATTTGAAGAAGGAGTTATTTGCCCAGCCTCTGACAATGAGAATACAACCTGTTGTAAGGCAAGCCATTTGTCAAGTGTGTTTATCACAGAATATTCTGCGCTTGTTTTAGTCTTCTTGGTTTCCATCGTCTTTCTCTTTAATGCTCTATTTAATTTGCTTTACATGGTATCCCGGTTTGCTATTTTGAACTTGATGGTTAGGGTCCTCTTTTTTGCTTCCCCTCATGGCTTTGATTGTAATTTTAATTCATTCTGTAGTGTATTTGTGACCCCAGCTAATACACTGAAGCCCACATTGTCCTCTAACATTATTTTGTCAACCTTCTTTCTAAGTTACAGTCAAACCCAGCCTTGTTTCTTTGGCTGTCAGCTGATGTTCAGATTAAATTAGAAAGCACTCTCATTCCAGATTTAGAAATATATTTCCTCTACTTAATGCAATCTTGTCTGTGTCTGGGTAATTAAAATCATCTATTACTACCACTCAGGTTCATTTACATGTTCTATCTTTTAAAATTTATGCAATAATTACATAAAATACTATGCTCCAATGGGCCAGCTGGATGGAGTACAAATAGTATGGCATATCCTATTTTGGAAACATACCTCCAGCAACGAGCACTGACTCGACCATTTCCAGGCTTTGCTGTGATCACAACTGAATAATCTTTCACAAGCAAATATGTGTATGTATGTATATGTATATGTATATGTATATGTATATGTGTATGTGTATGTGTATGTGTATGTGTATGTATATGTTTACATATCTTCTTCTTTCCTCTAGGACTGCAAAAAAAAATCAGATGGGACATTCCTGAAGACAAGAACCTGAGAAAGAAGGCATTGTCCCATCTTTTCCTCACGTTCTAAGTGAGATAAAGATAGAAGTATTGAAAAAAGCCCCCCAATGCCCCCACATCTGGGAGACATATAAATGTAGTAGCAAAGCACCCAAAGATGGCAAATGCAACCCTGAGAAAAAAACATAATTTTCCCACAACTGCCGTTTGCCCATGTTCCAAAGGTGATCCTCTTCACAATAGGAATATATTTTATTCCATTTGAAGTAATTAACTGCTATTATCAGCTTCTGTGTCTGCTTGCTTTTGAGATCTTGCTATTAAAACAGTGTGTGAATAAGTTCTTTGTACACTGCTAACAGTAATTTAAGGGCTGAATTTTTTTTTGTGAGGAGATTTTTGTGAAGCTAGACTATTTCAGCAATCAACATGAAAAGATACTAGAATAATAAAATTCTTAAAGGTTCAATTTCCTGGGCATTACAGTTTTATTGTGACATATAATAAATTATTTCAATTTTTAATGAGACCTCCTTGGTCTCCAGCACTAAAATTCAGAAAATATTTTTCCATACACGTAGATAAACTGTAACTAATTTGATTTGACAAGGCACAAAAGGTAAAGTCATCTAAGCAGCCTTAATTATCAAGTTACTTGGGAGACAATGTACCACATCTGAAGGGACTGAAAATTTTAGACTTTTCTTGAAAATAAAGCTGCAGAGAAGATTATGACAGGTACACTCGGTCTCCTTTCATAGCCCAGCCCACTCCATTCATTCAGCTGCACACTCTAATGAAAGAACAGGAAAAGATCTCTTGTGTTGAACCATTCAGCTTCTTTGTCAAAATATTAAAAGATCCCAGTGCACTGCAGTATGAGTGACTTTCCAATAAAGGAAAAATATCTTCCCTGTCAACTTAAACCTCTTGAAGCAGGAAGACACACTGCCTGGGAAGGGGAGCCTACGAGATGCAGAAGGTTTGTATGTTGGAGCTGAGGTCAGTTTTGTTTCTGAAGGCTGATCCAAGTCACTGCAGATCCATCTGCTGAGTGCAGCCCTGGTGGAACCTGGCAGCTGGAATTGCTGTATCTGCTCCATTAACGTGTGCTCTGCTTTACCAAAGGGCTGCCAGTTAAAATATGCATCGTTTTCTTCTTCAGCTCCTCTCCTTCAAAGACACAGCTATTCATCCTCCATTCCTTTTACAAACATGTGATGAATACAGATCCAAATCCTACTGCTTTTCTCTAGATCTGATATTCCTGACATCAAATCTCAAGGATCAAAGTAAAACATTCATTAAGTCTGTCCAGCATTGCCATAATGAAATGGAATATGGTGCTTTAAACATCAAAAACCACCTTTCTCATGAAGTAAGGGAACATTCACTTCTCTTATTTACCTGATGGCTTGAGATGTTGTCAGAAATTGTACCAGTCTGGGAAATGCAAATACTGTTTAGATATCTTAAAATATGAAGGGAAAGACTGCTTATTAAGTAGCTGGGCTTTTATTTCCTTACCAAAGTATGCCATCATGCTCTGGGTCCTCAGGGAGATGTCTCCAGGAAACATAAAAAATGCAGTTCTTGGAACTAAGGATTTCAATATTTCATCTCTCTAGCATTCAAGAAAACAACCTTTACAATAAATGTAAGCCTGGGTGTTAAGTACCAATTGACACTTGAATACAGCTGAGTTTTTGTGTAATTTTTATTAAATCTATACAGGTCATAAATAAATACTTATATAATGTGGCAGTGTGGAGCTGAGGTGAAGTTCAGAAACCTATAACTAATTTTCAAATACACAAATTATTTCATGTTATCAATAAATTTCTTATATAGCATAACTGATGGGAGGAGGCAAAGAAATCTTGAACATTGTATTTTTCTCTTCAATAAACATTTATGGAGAGAATGAGGGCAAGGCTTTGCACATATAGACTGTTAGGTATGCAGATAGAAGCCAGTCATAAATATGAGCAGTGACATCTTACAGCAGGGTGTGGGGGGAACATCCTGGGTAATCAATTTAAGCTGACAGTCAGTATCACGAGACACATGATATTAGCTACATTGACAGCGTTATCTGGGTGACAGAAGGGTCAGTTTCCATTAGGAAACCCTATTTTCCAGACATTTGGAACCTGACACAATAATTGCTAAAACTTGGCATTGAAAAAAGTTTTCCACTCCCTAGCATAATTTCCCCTTGAAGAACTGATGACCAAAACTGAAATGGCTATTTTAGGGTGGTTGAAGATGGAAAGGAGATGGAAAACCCCACCCATTAGAGCAACATCAGGGTCTGTTTGCTTTCCACTAGCAAAGGGAGCTGCATACTTCTGAAAACAGCAAATGCTTGGAAATTTTCAGCCACAGCCAGCTCATGGTATAGGCAGTACAGTGCCCAGCATAAAGGGACTTTGTACCAAAGGAGGTGAAAAAATAGAGCCAAACAAAGAGAGGGAAGAGAAGCTGCATCCCCCTCATCCCTTACCCACAGTTTTACCTTGTTCCCCTGATTTTTCATCCTTCTCAAGACCTACTCTGCTGTGGCCACAAAATCGCTGCATTGCCAATAAATCACTGCACAACGTGTCCAGATGCCCAACTTTCTGAGGCAGAACTTTATCTCCAGTGCTCAGAACCAAGTCTTATCTGTTTTTTAAAACAGCCGGGATCAAGTCTTGGAGGATTGTAAAAGGAGATTATAAGAGGGCACTACTATAGAGAAAATTCGTCACCCAGAGTAAAACAAGTGTGACAGATGTGATGAAAGAGCAAGAGATAGGAGGACTGCTATCCCCAGTGACGGGCCTATTAATTGCAATATGGGGAGATTAAGTGAGCAGCCAAAAGGTCAGGCAGGAAGACCTGGTCTCATGACACCCCATCTAGAGCCATATCCACAAGACTTTCCTTCCTCCTGAGACACAACAGAAGGGTTTGGGTTTTTTTTTTCTTCTGAGAAAGGACTGCAGAAATGGTTCTGCCTTCGCCATCAAGCCGTGCTGCTCACAAAGCTTTCCAAGCTGTCACCAGAGCAAATGTACATAATAACTTAGTTCCAAGATGCGTTTTTTTTCACTCTTTATGCTTATAAGGATTTTTAACTCAGAAATGCTCACTTTAAGAAGTAAATAGAGTATTTTCTATTGCCAAAACCTTTAGGCAGTTAAATTTTACTAAGGCTGCTATTGATTATTATCTGCTGAAGGATTTAAGGAGGTCTTGATTAACGAGCAATTTTAAAGATAAGGACTTGGTGAGGGAAAGCATCTGCAAGTTCAGAGGGTGAGGTGTATCCAAGGCTCTGAAGCCCCTGCAATTGGACTGTAAAACTGGCAAAAGCAGGGTCTGTTAATGAGACTTTTGGCAAATCTGTTAATGCCAACCAAAATTTAAAGCAACTTTTTATCAAAACATCAGCATTTTTGGTCCTAGTCCTAAGTAGATATTGTAAATGTAGAAAGCAGTAAATAAAGAAGTAGGCTTTTCTGAACTTTCCAACAGCTCCTTAAAGTGCTGAAGTTGCTTTGGCTTCTAAAAACGAGCAGAAGGATCCAGGATATTTTGTTCCAAGCTGTTTGTTCAGCCCTGTCCTCACATTAATGGGCTGCTGTCCTCAGCTGCTGAGCTGAATCGTGCTCCAGACTGGTGCCACTACTCTCCCCTTGGATACTTCAGCTGAAACTTATCCAGCTGGAATTTGGAAATATAATAGGAAAAAAAGTTTTGGTTTTGTTTTTATTTTTCCTTCTCTAACTTCTGCATGAAATAAAGTTCTTTTCCTTTGAAAGGAGAAAATGGAGGTATAGTCTGATATTGGAGGGAGTGTGGAAAAAAACCCCATCACATCCTCTAATGTTATAAACAGAACTGGGTGTGATTAAACAGTGATTCAAAAAAATAAGTCATAAAGACACTGACACATGTTGAAAGGTCAATGTTTAGCTTGCCACTTATGCCCGAAATTCTGGCCAAAGTACTGGAATTTGTCACCACCTCAGTGATTAGAGCCTTGTTCCACCTCTTAAGTAGACAGGGAAAGAAGCAGGAAAGAACTGCAGGAAGACCTTACATTTTTGAGATGCCATGGAACTCTTGAGCTGCCTCACCCAAGTTTCCTTAGAACTTGCAAGGAGCAGGAAAGTTCAACTGACAGATGATTTTTTTTCCCTGTGTTCAGCCTCCAATATGCTCTTCTCTGTCCTGACTCAGGCAAGAGCTGTGTGAGACTACTAGCATGACTTGTAATATTCTCTGAACTTCTGAATTTTAAACAGAAATTAGTGACAAAGATTGTCAGGCATTGCAATGATTCGAAATTTAGCAAACGTGTCACTTGGAGACAATAAAGTTCACGAATGTGTTCAGCCATTTTTCACACTGGATATTTAATATGGAGATAAGCTTCAGCTGGGAGATGTATATACTGTTAATAACACTTCTAGGGAGTGGTTAGGGGAAAAAAATCCAAAAGATATGCCCACAGAAACTAATTATGCTGTTCAATTAATGGTTCTGGACCAGTTCTCATTTGGTTTAAAATCAGCATCACCCCCTAGAGTTACATCAGATTCAGACCCAGCCCCAAATCCCTTTTCCTTCACTTGATGAATCACTTTTGCTCTTAGTCTTCACAATAGCAGCAGTTCATTTATTTTGCTAGATCTGTTTTAATTTACCTGTGAAAGCAGGGCTTCCTCAATCTCTGTTACCATAATGGTGTCACATTAACACAATTTTTAAAATGTAAATTGATTTGTTTTGATTGATTTTGTCTGACCTTTAAAAAATGCTCGAGAGTATTTCAGTGGTGTAATAAACGATGTTCAGGGAGTCTAAACACTCTAAAATACAACAAATGTGGATAGATTTGCTTAATAGAGCAGAAAACTTAGAAAGTAGTCTCTGAGCTGACAACCAGAAGTTTTGTGGGCTCTTAGAATTCAGAAGACTGCAAAAACTTTAACAGGGAAAAATTCCCTGCAGTTATGTGTAGCTGTTTTGCAGTGTGTTTTAGGGACATATAAGCAGTGCCAGAAGGGCACATTCTCTGCTCTGAAGATAAGCAGGTCATTCCTGTGCATGGGGGATGCTTCCAGGAGCAAAGGAAAATCACTGTATTGGACAACCTGGTCCCTACTCTACATTTCCAGTCACCCTCCATTTCATCTATAAAGCCAGAGGTAGTGAAACCTCACAGAAGAGAAAAGAAAGGAAAATACAGAAGTAATTAAAACTATTGAAATATTTTCCATGGCAGAGAGAAAATACAAGAAGGAGCTTTGCACCTAATTAACACACTGCCTTATCTTTTCAAACGTGATCAAAGAGAAAGTAGGCAATAAAAGGTACACTGAATGCACAAAACAGTAACAGCCAAGTATGAGTGTGTCAAAGGAAGTGGAGCCAGGGGATTTCAGGTTATTAAGGAAATAAAAAACAGAAATCCTGTGAAGGAGATAGGCCACCAATCTTCATTTTGATTAGGGCAAAAGTCTGGAACAAATTATCCCCTGGAAGACAAGAGTGGATACGCAGAACATGCTATAGATTTGTCATGAGCCAGCTGTGTCACAGCTATCCAACTTTCTTCTTTGACCAGATCAAAGGCTGTGTGAGTGAGGGCAAAGCAACAGGCATATTTGACCTGAATAAGGGTTTTTACACTATCTCACATGACATTCTCATTAGCAAGCTAGGCAAATACTCTCTTAATGAAATTGGTATGAGAGGGGTGAAAAAGTGATTGGAAATCTATACATACCAAGTACTTATCAATGGTTCATTATCCAAATGGAAGGGTGTATTGAGTGACATTCTGCAGGAGTCTGTCCTAAGTCTGCATTTATTCAATATTTTCATTAACAGGGACGATGGAATAGGAAGTATGTTTATTAAATTTGCAGAGGATATGGAGCACGAAGGAACTACAGTCTCATTGAAAATTCAAAATGAACTTGTCTATTGAAGGGACATTCTGAAAATTAGCAGGAAGGTGAATGGAATGAAGTTTGTTAGGGAGAAAAAGCAAAGTAACTAGTATTTTGGCAGGAATGACCAATACACCTATCTGAGCAGGGTGGAAATGGGCTTGGCAATAATTTTATGGACAAGGACCTTGGGGTTATAGCAGATCAAAGGTGGCCATGAGGCAGTGATGTCATTTCTAGTTCAGGCAGGAATGCTGTGAGAAAGTACATCAACCAACTAATGTATCTGACTCAGCACTAAGAAAGGTGCTGTGAGATTTTTGTTTTATTAGAGCAGTGTGCTAAGAAAGATACTGTCCAAAAAATAGCAGCGAGTGGTCACAATCTACACAAACACAACCAGTTGTGTGTGAGGAAAAAAAAAAACCTGGGGCTCTTTGCGTTACTGAAAAAGAAATTCAGCACTTTAGAAGTCCAAAGACTGTCAGAGATAGAGATATGGTCTGCTTTGAATGTCCTTGATGGCTGGAACCAGATCTAATGAGTCTAAATTTTAGATGAGGACACAAGGAAAATTTTCCTGTTAGACACAAGGGAAATTTTAATGGTAAGGACAAACAAACTCTCAAATACATTGTCTGGAAATGTTATTCAATCTTCAAAATAATGTTTATAAAGCTGGACAATCAAGAGTTAAAAATAATGCAACTATTGACGATTTGCTCAGGGCATTAGGTGATGAACCTTCAGTTCTGTGATTTTATCAAGTGAAGTTATAGACATTCTAGAGAGGTGGGGCTGAGCTAAAGGAAATGGCAATGACTGGAGATGTAATTTGGGTGAGTTGAGTGCTCTCTCATGTTGGAATTCAAAGAACTGGACTGTGAAATTTTAAGAACAAATATCAAAACTTATAGCTAATGCATCTTTATGATTGGTAGTCTTTATGTATAAAGAAAGATGAAGTGAGAAAGGAAAATCTAGTACCTAGAGGCTACAGATTCTGATCTAGTTTATAAAATGTTTATAAATAAATTCTGAAGGGAAGAAAAACAAAATGAAATATAGAAAAAGTTTTATTGAAAATTAGTTGTATCAAACTCAGAATTCTCACTCAGTAAGAGTTATTTCTCCTTAGGATGAAATGTCCCCTCAACTCAATACCTGGGAAATTAATACCTAAACTGAGCAAGCTGGAGATGAAAGCAAATCATTTAATCAGCAAGGAACTGACTGAAGGGGATATAGCAATGGATTGGAGGAAGTTTTTAGTGAAGCTCCAGAAGGATAAGTCTTAGGAACACTTTCTACTAGGTGATCTGGCTCTAAAAGTGTAAGTATTTGCTGATGACACAGGGTTGAGAGGCATCACTATGACATTGGAAAACAAAGAGAGAATTGTAGTACTATGAAAAATGCTAGAAATGTAATGTGGTTTCATAGCCAAGGTGCATGTCATGCACATGGAGACTGATGAGAGAGCTGATTAGAGAGTTCATGAGCTGGACACAGCAAAGAGGAAAATGCTCAGGGATTTCAGAAGAAAAAACATTCTTCAACGAGTCATTAATGTGTTGAGGACTGAGTAAGAGAAGCAGCTGAAATAATAGATGGTATCTGTTAAGATATTCCCAACATTAAGGAGGAAGTATGAGTGCATTGTGCAAGGCACTGACAAGAACTCAGACTGATATTGGATTTAAGGAGTGGATGCACTGATTGGGTCAGATAAAGGTGAATATATTTTTTGAGAGGAGATTGAAAGTCTTACTCTTCATTTTGCAAATTTATATAAACCAAAACAGAACAGTAAAGGGAGTAAATTCACAGTCAGAGAGATACTCAGGCCAGTAGCATGGTGATGCAAATTCCAGAAAAAAGGGTGATTTTAGCTAAAGGACAATGCTAACACAAGACCAATGAACCATGAACAATTTTATTTTAGCTATTATTAGGAAGCTTTCACCTCTGTAACAATAAGTTGACACTGGCCTCTGTGTGGACCTGCTGTTGAATTTACTTAGAGTTCCTTCTTTTTCTGAGCAAGGATTCTAAATTGTGTTATATTATGGGATGGCAAACTCGACTTTCACTTTGCACTTCACATCTCTGTGGTCCCACAGACTTTTAGTTATGTAGCTAGAATAAGCAAAAGGGAAGAAATTTTGGGATGTGAGGCTTTGGAGCAATTATGTGGTGATACTGTGGTGAAGGACCACAAAAGTTCCGTTGTTTTCAATGAGTATAAAATTCCTTCCTACCTTATAGTCTCTCAAAGCTGAATGGCCTAAGCACTGGAAGGAGGTGGCCTAGTCCATATAACAGTGGGCTTTGGGCCTGGAGATGTCAGGGCAGCTGTACTTACCAAGAGAGGGAACATCAAACATCACAGCCTTCCTTCCCTTCCTGTCCCAGGGTAAGACATTTGTTGTGAGCAGCCTTGTGCAAAAGCAGCTATTCTCAAATTAGAGAGAATGAGATAATGTGTTACTTAAAGCCAGATGGCAGCCAAAATGCCAATCAGAGCAAGTCCCGATTTCTGCTAATGTACTGTCATACATTGCCATATGCACAAGTACCAGTCTAGATTTCCTCCACAAACTGATCACGAGCTATTTCCTGTTAATTATTTAGAGTATGTAGCTGATTACCTAAGAACAGCCCTCACTGCCGCTCGATTATACATCTCAGACTTTTAGATATCAGGAGAATAAGCAACACAGGGCAAGCACCTAACAAAATAACCAGCTTCTACTTCACTTATTAATATGTTTCCACATGTAAAGGCAAACATTATTATTGCTTAGAGAATAAGTATTCCAGAGCAATAAAACCAAGCAAACAGACTTGTGGCACACAGGCTCAGCAATGCCAAATAAGAAGGGATTTGATCATGGTCAAACTGAGCTGTTAGCCACAAATCCAGGCGACATTTATTTTGGAAGCTTTTGAACAGCTGTCCCGCTGGGTCCACTTTATGATAAGTGTTTCTAATATGTGGCAGTGCTGGTCAAACACCAGAAATAATCTGTTTGCTCTTTCCAAAAATTCCAGCCAGCTGGTGAGAGAATAAAGGAATTTCATAATGAGAAGATTCATAATTTCCCTCTGTCTTCTGTATGGAAATACTTGGCTGCATTTAATTCTTTCTTATTTAGTACTATGGCATTAACACATATTTAGATTTTGAATATATATTATGAACTTTTAATGTATCAATGACACAGACAATATTTTCCCTATTGTGCTTAACATAGAGATGTTAGAAAGAAAATCTTCAGAGTAACAGAAAGTTTTCAAAGTATATCTGCAGGTGAGAAATACAGGAATCCTCAGTGTCTCTCTGGCTTCAGAAATTCCACAGTGCATATGTCAACAGTATGACAGCACAGAAATGTCCATAGCAAGTCAAAATAAAAATTCACCCAGCCCAGTAGTGTCTTCAGGCATGGCCAGGACTAGATGCTAAGGCAAGAAACAGGACAGATGTAAGCTGGTGTAAACCCTCCACATCAGCATCAATCAAAGCAAACAGGCTGGGAACAGCCAATGAAATAAATGGAAAAAGTAGTGTGAGAAGATCAAAACTAAAAGAAGTCAAAGAAAAAAAAAAGACAAAGAAACAAAAAAAAAAA
>VXBU01005728.1:549993-572260 GCA_013400315.1 Bombycilla garrulus
CCAAATGTATGCTCTGTCCAGCATTTTTTTTTTTTAATTTTAGAAAAAAAATCCAACTCCTGATATTATTCTAGCAAGCACCCCAGAGGCCTATTAGCAACCTCCCAAATTCACTTCAAGGTAATACTCCTGTAACTGAAATCAGCTGTCTCATTGCTTCTGTGCAAGCCAGCACACTTGGATTCAATCAGAATACTATTTGCTCAGAAAGCTGGGAAAATAGGGTTATTGCTCCTGAAGCCTGTAACAAGGCTGTCACACCTCTCAGACTCACAAGGCTTAAAGCCAGGAGCACAAAACTGGCTCACATCCTACACGGCTTCCAGATACCCTTTGCACACCTCTGCTAAATCCTGTGCTCAGCAAAGGCATCCAGGTTTGCCCTGATGCAGTGGACATTCTATTTGCCATAGAAGTTATTGTCCTCTCTGGCTTCCCAGTGTTATCTTTAGATCACAGATATCAAATTAATACCTCGTCCTTAGTGTTGGCCTGACCAGCACCAGAGGTAGAGATAAAACCACCCCTTTTCTCCTACATTTCTCCTCCTGAGCATAGAGCCATGGCTCCTGTTAGACCTTTTTACCACTGCAGCAGAATCATCCACGGTTTTCCCGTGTCAAGGGATTTTTAAATCCTGTCCATCATGAGATTTGGATTTATGACAGAGTTCAATGCCAGTTGGCTTCAATGGTCGTTGAATTGCACTCTGGAGGATTTCTGAGATACAAACAGCAGAATGAATTGGAGTACTGCATCCCTAGAGATTGACTCTAAGACAGTTGTACAACTGTGGGAGAACCGTATTCCAGTAATCAGATTTTCAGCTTTAAAAAGTCAGGCTTTCATCTTGGCTTCAGAAGAGAAAAAAAAAATAAATGGTGAAATTTTTCCATTCAAATCAACAGCACCTATGTACAAAAGACAGAACTCTGATTTACACAAAAATAGTATTTCACTCTCAGGAAAGGAAAAAGGGAAAGTCTAATCTGGAACCTGCTGAGTTTTCCCAGCCAAGAGAGCAGAAATAGAAGATGTAGGCACAGAGACTTTGCAACTCTCCAAGCGCCTTGTGAGCAGTTATTGAAGGAAAGGATTTTGTGAGAAAACTGGAATCTGCTCATTATGAGCTAAGTAAAAGCTTCTTCAGCTGCAGCCAACTGCAGTTTAATTTAAACTGCATTCACGCTGACAAAAGCATAGTGGCTAAATTGCTTGCACTAATCATACCCTGCCTGTGTACTTTGCTTACAGATGGTCATTAATATCATAATGATGACCTGTGACAGACAGGCTGCAGTGTGTGCAACTATTCTATTTAGTTTAGCCAGGATGAATTGTCCAGCTGTAATTCAGCACTGAATAAGTGGTGTGTTTAAAGAGAACAGTAATGTGAGCTGCTCTCTGGGTGAGAAGACAGCAGGCAGCTCAAGATGACTCTGCTAGACAGGGTGTTTTCTACTTGTCTGTCTTCAGTGGGGCAGATCTTGAAGCTTGGGGTCATATATACAAATGTGAGACAAAGAAAAACAGAACTAGTCCATTTTGTCCTCAAGATAATATTTTCCCAATTTATTTGACACATTGGATTAGTTTTCTGCGAGGGACAGATGTGGTTACAGAATCACCATACTTGGTGACAAATCCTGTCACACTTGTAGATGGGAATGAAGTACAGAGCCTCTTACAAAAACTTGAGTTATCAGAAACTCCTCTGCCCCTTTTAGAAGGGAGGAGAGGTGTTCCCATTCTCCGGCCATTATACTTCACTGGAAAATTGCTCTTACAGGCTGCTTTAGCTATGTTCCTATCACTTAGCTGCCTTGTACTGCTGAATATTTGTATTTTACCAGTGAACTCTTCATTCTAAATTCAAGACTTCAAACCAAAGTGAAATAATTTTCTCCTTATTTGTCTCAAAACCAAGACATCACAAAATTAACAAAACTGTGCTTTCATGAACTCTGTTCCTACACCCCGAATTTACTGACTAGTTATGTTCACAGTAGAAACCTGAGAGAATGATTTGGACTAACAGGACACTGATTCCAAAGCAAGCAGGAACATGTGGTGCCTGAACTAAAGACAGCTCACAAACATCATGGCTAAAATTCACACAAAAATATTTAATCCAGAAATTTAAAATTTTGCACCCAATTCTTCATTCCTCTTGGCATTTCAAAAAAACGAAAACCCCAGAAAATTTCAAAGGTCAAAACCCCTTTCTTTCTGCCCCTTCTGACTGCAGGATGTTGGGAGGTGGGGCTATACCTGGCACGCACTTGTGTAATAGGTGTCTGAGTAAAGGAAACTCTGGTGGCTTATCTCATCAGAATATGACAGCCCAGCCACTTTCTGTGTTCTTTCACTCTAATACTATGTCACTTCTACTTAGGCTTCCCTTATCAGCTGACATCTGCAATGCCCTTTGTATGGTGACACATCATTGAAAAGATGCAAAGCCTTGAGTGGATGTCATTGCCTCTCTCATTAGCCATCACACTTTCATCTGAAGCAGTAAAGCATGTTTTCTGTCTGCTCACCAATGTCACTAGCCCTCTATTTAACAGCGATTCTCGATGTCTTTAAAGTATTTCCCATGAAGGATGATAAGGAATCTCGAGTTGCATAACGTGTTGCTCTCACTGCCTGTGAACACGCTGATGGGATCTGCTGGGCTCACCAAAATTTGAAGACACACACACAAACAATCTCACATGCCATGACAGTGAGCCTGGTTCCCAGCTGCAGATTAGACATCAATTGTGACTTTCAAACAGCAAGTTAAATGCCATGCAGAATTCCTGGAGATGATGTGTTTCATATATTAAAGTGGGTCGAGTCCTAATATTGGTTCCTAGCTATCAGTTCCCAGCAGCCATGAGCGAGTTGCTGGATGATGTGGCAAAAGCACTGCCTTTAGTTTGGAATGAGTGGCTCTGTGCATTGGATAAGGATCATAACTTGTTTATTATTGAAATAATGGTTTGTGAAATTTTTTCGCTGAGTTTGGCTTGCTTTAAACCCCTGCTTGCTGGTCATATTATTTACACATACTCAGATACCTCTAGGATATCTCTGAGATTATTTATTATTCCAAATTTTTTGTGCATTTTAGCATGACATTATTTATTCAGGAAAATATCTACTAGAGTATGTTATTCCTTATTTACAAGAGGAAGTAAAACTGAGAGCAGACTGCACAGCACACATTCTGTGTGAAGGGGTAAGAACCAAAGCCTGTCATCTCTGAAGCAGCAGCACACACCCAGAAAATTTTCCACCACAACCATTTCTGTGTGAGAAAGATGATTCCCATCATAACTATTTCTGTGTGAAAAAGATGATTCCCAGTAGTCTGGATTATTCAGTAAAATAATGACTTAATCCAAAGAAAAAGGACTGTGTTATCAAAGAAGGTTATTTGTAAACAGTAAAACAATTCACCAGAAATGGAGATACAGTACTTCCACCTTAGTGTTTCCTTTTGGATTTAGCCTGAGCACGTCCAGGTTCGAGCCTTTCCATCTAACTAAGTTTTTTTTTATGAATCAAAAATCAGGTTTAAACTGTTTGCAGATTTAGTGGAGACAGAAGGCAAACAAATGTCTTTGGATTATTTAATGCTACTGCAAAATGAGACAGTCAAATCTCAGTGTTTCACTAGAAAACTTGCAGTTCACAAATTGAGCTGGACCAAATCCCCTGTGGCTTGTAGCCACAGGGGCTCTGCTAGAATCCATATAGATACATCCATTCCAACCCAGATTTGAACTATAAGCTTTAAATCTAGTTTAAGAATCTAAATGCTTCACAGCATGGGGTGTTCTGAGGTTTTTAACCCGTAGTCTTTTCACTGCCACAGGAAATGTATTGGTTACCCATTGCACAGAAAGGCTACTGAAGAAAATATAAAATAGTTGAACAACTTTGCACGAGGTATGGTAGCTGCAGGGCAATTCACAGAAACTGTTCTGTAACCCACAGTAAAGCTGCAGTCAGGAAAATGGAAATTCTTGCTACTGCAATTGTAGACATCATTAGTAATAGAGGTAAGAGAACAATTTTCAGAGACAAGCCCAGTCTTTGAAGTGATAAGATCTTTTTCAGCTTCCCTTTGGTATACAGGGGACATTGGATGCCCAGATAACACCATTTCCACTGGAAGTGTCTGATAAAAGCTGGTGTGTTTGCAAACCCAGGGCAGAGCACTCCTTTCAGACAGAACTCCTGGTTTCAAGTCACTTTCCATGTAGTATTTTCTTTTCTGTGTACTCAGAAATCTGTTTACAGCTCTTATGTGACATCAAGTGAAAAGTAACAACTCTGGGTCAGTTCCTCAGGTGGCATAAATCAATGTGGCTGCACTGACTTCAGTACTGCCATCAAATGTAGCTGAAGGTCTGGCTCTGCTGACATTTAATTCCTGCGTCGGAACACGAATACGTGCACAAACACTGAGAGCCTTTAAATGTTTTTATTCAGAGGGAAAAGTACTCACTTTACCAGAATCTAACAGCCCTCCAGCTTTCAGCTCTTTCTAAATAACTCAGACAAGGAAATCAATCAACACACTTTTTTTTCCAAGCTTACAACAAAGTGCAGTAGATTTACTCTAACTACTAGATTTTTTTTTCTCCTGGTATATGTGTGTATCTGAGGCAAAACATAAATAACATAAAAGTTCCAGTTAATATACCTCTGAGCAGGAATATGTTTTCTCTTTTATTTATGATTTTCATGGCTAGGTTCAGGCAGTGACATTATTCATCTCTTTACTCTCAGTTCAGCAGATCTGTCTGCAGGTGACAGAGCAAGTGTACAATCTGGAGTGCATGATACGAAAGCCAGGTAAATAAAACAACATCCATTTGCAGGACAGTAGAAGATGTTAATCCTGAATTTCTCACGTTATTCCTCCAGCTCCCTGTGTACAGTGCTTGCAGTGTCTGGTCTGGAGGGTAATCACCCATCACACACTAAGCTCGTTGAGGTTTGATAAAGCCAGAGCACAGGCAGGTCAGGGCAGGCAGCTGGGAGGCATTAGGACAGTGATAGCTGGGGCCCTGCCACTGATCCCATCATGGGCACAGTGCAAGAGCCAGGGGAGCCATTGCCATCTAAAATGAGAGGCTGCAGCAAAGACAGTAATCCGGAGAGCCAGCGCTTCAGCATCCACCCTGTTCCATGTTATCCAAACCCACTTAGTGCCTTTACTTCAGAGGACAACATAATGAGGCGCTCGAATCTAAGCTTGGTGAAAAACAGTCTGGAACTGGGAAAGGAGGCATAATTTCACCCTCTTCCCCAGTGCCAGCCATCCATGGAAACACAAAACACTGACAGGCACTTCAGTTTGCTATACTGTCAAATCCTTCTGGGCTGGGCAGGTTTCTTCTTTTCTCAGCTTTTCTGTGAAAAACAAGCAGCAAAGACCATGGTTCATTTTTTTCCTAGCTGAATGCTATCCCTATGCAGTAGTCTTGACCCAAAAAAATCCCACTGACTTTTTAGCCCTGGGATCATGGGTTTCCTGGTTGCACAATAGAGGAAAAGGACACCAAGCAGCAGGACACTGCTGTGTCTGAAGAGCATGGATGATGAAGTCTTTGCTGCCTGAGAAGGAAATTTATCAGAAAGATAAAGAGGGGCCATGATAGATTAAATGTTGCTGAGAGATGAAGTAGATATCCTTAAGGGTCTGGGCAATTTCTTCATCCCAGGAAATGGAGGACCTGTAATATTCCAGAGTCCGTGCTTTCCTCGAGGGGAATAGAAATGCTAAAGAAAAAGCCCTTTCTTCAGAAGAGAAGATAATAAGGCAATTAAAGCTCTCAGTACTATTAAAAAGTTGACAAAGCACTAGAATTAGATGAAATACATCACCGAAATCAGTGTGGAAAGAGCAAATAAAATCGAAAAGCCTTTGGAGAAAAATTTTGATTGCTTACTAATGGCAATGCTAGTACCAGAGGATAAGGTAATTTCTGCACAAAAGGAAGGACAAGGTTAAAAATGGGCATATTTCACCTGAATTTCAGGAAATTAGTCAATAATGTATCTCAAGATGAATCGATTTGAAAGGTCAAGCAGGATGGTGACATTGCTGCAAGTGGGAAAATTAGCAAAACTGGTCAGGAATTACCCTTTGTCTGGTAGTCAAAGGTTCTAATAAGTTGGTGGGAAGCCTTAAGAGAAAGCAATCTATATTATCAAAATTCAGAAATAGGCCATCCTCTCTGGCCACATTCTTTATGCTCCAAATACTGTATAAAAGCCTGAAAGGTTATCTGCATTCATCAGGATACCCTCACCAAGAAAGGACACAGAGCTGGGAGGAGTGGCTGAGAGGGGTCATGCTGAGAAATTTCAGGGGGATCTTGTAAGTGCGTATAAGTAACTGATTTATAGGGTACAAAGAGGACAGAGCTAGGCCCTTTTCAGTGCTGTCCTGTGACAAGACCAGAGGGCAAAAGTCAAAATATAGGAGGTGCAGCCTGGGCATCAGGAAAAGATATTTTATTGTGATAGTGAGCAGTGGAACAAGTTGCCCAAAAAGGTTTGTGGAATCTCCCACCTCAGACTTATTCAGAAGTCATCTGGACACAATCCTGGACAGCCTGCTCCGGGGGAGCCTACCTGAGCAGGGCAGTGGGACCAGATGATTTCCAGAGGTCCCTTACACCTGTAACCTGTTTGTGATCCTGTGATCTGTGCTTTCTCTTGGGGTTTTTTCTGGCTGTTTTACGTTATCTGAGAACCCAATGATACCAGAAAACAGGCTGTCTCAGATCAGATGAAGAACACAAGGTTTATCAGATATGGCTCTGTCTCCTGTCTCTGTCCCCAGGTGTTCCCCAGTGACAGAAAAAATACAGCATGCTGAGTTCCACGCAGTGATTCAGTATTGTCCCATTTTGCTGCACTCTAGCTAAAATACAAATAAATAATATGTTGTCAACCACCTCAGTGCACTCTGGCAGTAAGTTTCTCCTTGGGCTTTGTGCTCACTGGAGGAAGAAAAACCACAAACGGTCTTCCAGAGAGGCTTTTGTTTCTTTTACCCTCAAAAGAAGGAATATCTAATGGAGCACTTCCTGCTGTTGAAGTTGTTTGATTTTTTGATCTGATGCAAAACCATCAGGTCAGCTAAAAGAATTGATTTGTAATACATGAAAGAGTCCCAAACACGTATTTGTCTAAGTAACTAAATTTGTTCTTGTTCATAATCTTAGCTAAAAAAGAAGCACAGATTTTATAAGAAAACATACTCTTGGATATTTTCATGATAATAAAAACGGAAAAGTAATTAACAATTCCATTAAGAAAAAGTTGGTTTCCAAAGGAAAAGTACTTATTTCAGTTTCCCAAACTGTGAAGAAAAAAAATAATGAGTAGAAAACAAAATGCAGGGTATTTAGAGATCTTGGGAAATAGATATTACAGGATTGTTTCTGTATTTAGACCCATCTTTTCATGTTTTGAATAGTGCTGGGAAGAAGGTGTATGATTATTACCTGCAAATGCTATTTTCTGGAGATAGAGCTATGTGGGGATATAATTAAAAGTTGTGGAGCTAAGTTTCTAAAAGAGAATTCACATAATCATAAAAATCCCTGATAGCAAGGACTAAATGAGTTTTGTGGAATAACAACTGAAAAAAAGAAACATTTGAGGACTGAACATATTATATGTTAAAAATTAAATTCTATTCTGCATGGGAACCTTTTTCCACCTATAAAGGAATGAATTTGATAGCTCAGTGAGATTTTCCATCTCTAATGTTTATGATTCAGTGTATTAAATATGACCTAATGTCTATGATATACGATGCATACAGGAGACATATGAGATCCTGTAAGAAAAAAAAAAAAGAAAAATCAATTGATTGGTGGGGATAGACTACTTAAGGGCCAGTGAAATTTAATCAGAGAATCATCAAGGTGTCATAAAGAGAAATGGGGCTTCCTGAATTTTGACAGCCATCTTTGCCATATTACATTGTCTTTCCCAGTTTTCATTGGTGCAATGATGAGTAAGTTCTCTGTGTGCATCTCCAAACTGAAGTCTTCCACTTTCAGAAAGTCTGGGTAAAATATGTGCATGGCTGCAGAGGTTCAGATGGGTCTGCAGGCTGGACAATGGGTGCCCATAACACTTTTTTTATTTATTCCTCTAATCAGACAGCTACTCTGAACGTGCTTATGAAAAGCACTGGAAGCAGCAACCAGAGACACTGAAAAAGGTGCTCATCTCAAAATGGGCCATCATGGGAACCATGAAGAGTGGGAGCAGAGAACCAAGAACACAATTGGACTGAAGAGTCCATGCCCTCACTTTCCCAAATGAAAGACTTGTTTTCTTTTGGAGCATGGAGTGGTCTGAGGGGATGTGTGATGCTGAAGACCTTGTGAGAAAATCCCTTCGCCCCCACAGCCCACCAGAATGGGTTGGAGGAGATGCCATCCCACTGCTGAAGGCTGCATAGGGTAATTGCACTCCTGCTGCCTGGCTGATGAAGCTTGCACAGGATGGTGGGAGAACAGTGAACTGTCCCCCTTGCTCTAGGACACAATCAATACTGAATTAGCCTTTAATTACAAGTCTTTTAATTATTCAGTGTTGACTTATGATATGAAGCAGCAGCTGTAAATCTTTCTAAAGCAAAAGCTTTGATTCCTGGTATTCTCTCATTATCTCCTATACTGTCCTTGTGCAGGAAAATATAAGAACTCTATTGACATAATTTCATAATTTTTACGAGAGTAATCTAGGATCCATGCTGCTGCTCAGCAAGGGCCATAATAAATTTTAAAGCCACTGGCAGTTCTTAGGTGGCATTACCAAGCAGAAAGTGATTTGCCTGAAGTTTGATAGATCTTAATAGATTTCACTGTAGCAGAGAATAATTTTTTGTCTGCAGTTCATGAAAAAGTCCACACCAAATTGCTCTGAAAGTAGGTGTAGAGAACTACAGCATTGATTCCAACATAATACAGTCTTGAGCCTAAATCTATCACTACTTACACTACATTTGAAAATCCTTGTTTTCTCAAAAGAGTTGTGATTCGGTCCTCATCGAAAATGCACTTTGAGAGATATGTTCATGACAGAAACATCCGTAATACATCAAATATCTATATCTACTTAAATATCTACAGAGACAGAAAGGTCCTTTTTACCCTGTCTGCTTTTGTAAAAGTACTACAGACTTTTATTTCATGCATTGCAGTAAAAGATAGAGCAGTTGAGAAAGTGAACCTTGTGACACTTGCAATAAAATGTAAAAATGTATTTTGAAAGGGTTTTCTCCAAGTCATAAACAACATGAATTTCAAAGAGCAGTCGTATGCTGGAGTCCAGGATACAGGAAATATTCCTGCGCCTGTCCTGAGGGATCTTATTTTTCAGGAGAGCACAGCTTTCAGTCTTTGGCCATGGAAAAAGCTTCCAGGATTTTGGGATGAGTTGAGTTTTATGAGTGTGTGAAGTAGGTAGTAATGTAATTTATCACAGGGTGAAAATTTAGGTTTTGGGTTTTTTTAGTATGGAGGTGGAAGAAAGAGAAGATGGAGGACTTTAGGTGTTATCAGCTTCTCCTTCTTCATCTGCTCCATTTTCCGCAGTATTGGTGGCACAGAGTGATTGGTTAGACAAATCAGCAATGCTGGTGTTAAGTGGGTAGAATAAAAATAAAGTACGATTTAGGTACGTTGTAAGAGTTAATTGGATATCCTATTGGTATAATAGTCCTTGAAAGTGGACATTTTGTGTCTTGCTGTTGCATTTCTCCTTACACGGTAAGTCTGGTGTAGATGGCGTACCGAGCTTTTGATAAGAACTAATGAACGACAGGAGACCAAATTCAGAAAGTCCCACTTGTCTCATTTTTAACCCTGGCACAGAACATCTCAAGGGTTTCCCTATCAGGGACCCCATGTGGGGGGGATTTTAACCACAGTGGTCTGCTGTGGGCAAATAATTTCTTGAATCAACATTTCTGCATTGGAACTGCTGCAGCTGGCTTGGGGTGTTGGCTTCCATCCCACCAACAGGGAAGGGGATGCATCCTCTCCTTCTTACAGACTCACAGCCCAGGCTGGTACACACATCCCATTTAACAATGAGACACATTTTACTCATTTACTCAGGCACTAGATGTGATATTAAAAATTTCCTCAAGTATTTTGTTGTATTTGGGGTGCTGAGATGCCAGTCTGTGCCTTCCTGTGACATGGGGTGAAAGGAGGTCCTATAATTTCTGCTTCTGTTTATGTCAGTGAACATGCCCCATTCACTTCTGTTGTTTCTGCATTTGCTCAGACCTGGCAAATAGATACACAAGCCAAAAAACTTGAGGTTGACCATTTTCTGAGGCTGAGAACTTGAGCACTGGGTTTGCCATAGAAGCTGTGGCTTCTTCAATGCTCCCCTAACCACATGTCAAACCTGACCATCTATCCTTGAGATAATGAATGTGAAAAAGACTAAGTAGCTGAGCTGCAAGATTCAGCAGTTGTATCCTTATGTAATGGGTCTAGTTTTACTATTCACTGGCATTTATCAGGATGATTGTTCTTCTCTGCTCATAATCACAGTCTATTATTTCTCACATTCTATAAATACCATAAAGAAAGAAGTTTCTTGAAAAAGCATCAGTAAATAAATCCCTCTGCCAAAAGTTTATAAATTGTGTGTTACTGTGCATATCCGAGAAGCAGCAGTTCAAGCATTAACGACTTAGCCTTTCTTAATCACTTTTTTAATTACAAAACCCAGACAGAACTTATTATCAACAAATTACTTGGTATAACGTTATTGTTCCTTCTCAAATCAAGAGCATGTTGTATGTGTTAAAAATGCATAAATAAAGCCAATGCCAAACATTTGCAGAGCTTGAATTCATTCAACACTTGACTTTTACAGATGTTCTCACAGCAGTGATTTTTAAGTTATTTTTCCATCTTGTCCTGTATTATCGTTTGTGCTCCAACATGGAGCTTCATTCCAGTGAAGACAAGGGCATAAAGTGATAATCCATTGGTACAGTCTTTGCTGTCTCTCATTAAAACTGACAAAAAATAATTACTTCATACTTGTTCTCATTAACAGCTAAAATTGTCTTCCACTTTCTTATATTAGCAATAAGTTACATTTAGTACTAAATCTATTAACTGGTGTCAGGTCCTCAGGTCAGAACTCTCATTTTCCAACTTCTCAAGTCCTTTCCCCTATCTCAGGAGGACAGTCCCTACTGTCATACAGCAGGGTGTACTGGGAGCACCAGCAGTAACAACACTGTGATCTGCTCATAGGGGCCATAGGGCATCAGAAATAATGGGAAATTGAATGGTCATGATCTCTGCCTCCCAAATTAATCCATATTTGCTGTTCTGTTAGACTTTGCTTTGTTACTAACACAGCGGTGATATATGGTCAGTGATTAAAATACCAGGGAGCTGATACCAGCTTTATCTATATCCTTAAAAATACAGAATTCTAGAGAAAGACAGTGTCAGTATTATATGGCCCTGAAATGAAATTTTGGAGGAAATGAATACTTGCAGGGAATGAGAAGACTAAAAATTTAACCTATACTGTAAATTTCATGCCTCTTCCACAGATTGTGTTGACTTCAGTGGATGAGACTGATAGTTTAATGAAACTGCAAGAAATCTCTTTGAAGAGGAAAAGTCATAGTTTTGTACTTAATGCCACAACAAGGAATTCCTGGCAAACTTTCAATTTATGCTGCTATGTTTTTTTAATGAACTTGGCTGAATTTCAGCCGGGATCAGAGAGGGCAAAGAAATCTTTGAGATATTAGGAGGAGTAAAACGCAAGTATAACAGCCATCTAAGCTCAGTGGAATTCCTTGTCAGCAGACTCACATCTATTTATCAGGATTGAGAAAGGAGGAACCATGCTACCTGGTGCTGTTTGGTTTGTTGTTTATTTTTTTCCTAACAGCTTAAAATTATTCAGAAAGCTGCCATTTAAGAAAAGAAAGGGTTCAGAAAGGAAAATTTCAGGTATTATCTTGATTTAAGCTGCACCAAGTTTCAGGTTTAAGTGCTCATGAAGATTTATGGACATTATCCTTATTTTTACTTCATGAAAAAACAGACAGGAGTGAGACCCGCACGATAGCAACCCTCAGAGCTCCTATTGGTCCTGCATTCCCATTTGGGTGTGAGGGCTCAGAGCACCACACTGCTTCGTGCAGCTTTTGACCAGGTTGAAATGCTTTCCCTTCCTCCCTATCCCTCCCATGCCCCTCTCAAGCAAGCAGAACTGATCCCTCTGACCAGGTAAAATGTCTTACTGGGGCTAGGGGGTGAATTTTTAAGATAACTCTCTGAGTTTAGCACAAAAAATGCAGGCAGAAAAAAGAGTTGCCGTGTGCTGGGTATTTCCATAAGCAGATTGTATGGAAGGAGTCTGTTTTAAGGGGAGTGTTTTCTGAGCTGACAACATTCCAGTCTGTTCCCCACACTCTGTCTGCAGCCACTGCTTCCCCATCTGCCCCAGGAGCCAGCATGGCCTCGGGCACAGCGTGATCCCCTGTCCTGCTGGCCCTGTGTGGCAGCTGGGGCACCCGGGGGCACTCATTGTCCAGACATGGCACCAAGCAGCTGCTCGCTGTTTTCCAGGAACTCTTCCAAACCTCTGAGCCTTTTCATTTCATGTCTGTATTATGCAAGACACTCCATCTTTAAAACCACTGGGTATCCTCCCAAACACAGGTCATTTTGCATCTCTGCCTCTTTGCCTCGTGCTCTAATGTTAGGAGTGTGTTGTACCTCCAACCTGCATCCTCTGGCTCCTTTGAGCATTGTTTTTTCTGTTTTAATCCTGATGCAAACATGCAGGGTCCTGTTCTCTGATCTTTTATGCTGCCCCAGCTGCACATGTTGCTTGGGCAGTTGATATAGCCAGCCCTTTTTGGAAATTCCTTGCTTTCTCCCAAGTGTCTTTGAAACAGCCAGAGGTAAATGAGCATTAACAGAACATCTTTGCACTCAAATTCTTAATGATGACTGAAATGACCAGTAGGAGCAGCAGAGACAGGTGTCATTACACAGATAGCCAGGTAAAATTGCAAAAAATGAGACTTTCCCCAGACATTCCATGATATGAGCAAATAAAAGAAATTAAAATGTAATTAATTTTTTAAGCTTAAAAAATAAATTTTCTTTTTCTTGCACAGTGTCAGTATTTGTTATCTCCCTTTTTCATTTTGAATCATAGGCTTTGTCAATTTGCAGATAACATTTAATGTTAAAGTCTGAATGTTTTATTGTGAAAAAAAAGGAAAGCTTTTGATTGTAATATCTAGGGTCAGATAAGAAGAAAGAAAAAAAGATCAAAATGCTGCCATTGTAAAAACTTGTCAGAGATTTAACTATGACATTCAGGCATATCATTAAAATTTGCTTTACAACTGCTGTTCCTGTACTTCCCTGTGGTAGTATGAAAGAAGCTGAAAAAACAATCTTTATATTTTCCTGAGAAAACTAGCTTCCATGCAAACATACAGTGAATTTTAGTTTTCTCCTCATTATATGTGATGCAAACACACCAAAGCCTCGGAGGCTGTCCCCAGTTAATTGGAGCAATAGAGGCCAGATTAGAAGGGCTCAGGGCCCGCCTGGCACAGGCGGTGGCAAAGCTGTTCTGAGGTGTCCTATAGGCACAGGACAGGTCATTGTGGTCCCATGGCAGCGAGATAATCTCAAGCTTTACAGAAAAAAATTTGCATCTGAATGCAGCCAACCACATCGAAAGATTTATTCTCCTTCAGATTTTCCTCACGGACTTTCTGGTGGTTGGTGCAGCAGCAGTGAGCTGGATGGTGAGCAGACCCCTGTGTCTGTGGGAGCTCCCACTGGGGTTTGGGTCACGCTGTTATGAGGTGGTTGTTTATGCACATGGGCTTTCCTCCACCTCGGGAGGCCTGCTGGGGTGGGGCTTGGCACCCACAGAGCTTTCCCTCATGTCCTGCTGAGAAATGAGGGGGGTCCCTGCTGCTGGGCAGATGGGACACCTCCTGCATCAGCATGGGGAGGTGTCCACATGGTCCTCATGAGATCCTAGTGAAGTCTCAGCACCACCAGCAGCCTTGGGACAATGCCTCTGCTCGCACTTGTTTCGTCTTTTTTCAGCTTCCTCCCTCTGAGATCTGGGTGCTTGGTCCGATTTTCACTTCCCCATCACAATATTTGGTGAAAAAGAGGTGAATGAGGGAAGCCACGAACAAATATGCAAGGGAAAAAGATGTATTCCTCTTCTAAGATGGTACAAATTGTTTTAAAGAAACAATTTCTTACTGATGCTCAAAGAACAAATACAATTTCTTAATTCTTAGACTTCGTGTTGTGCTAGCCCTTTCTTTCATTTTCCAACCATGGCAAATTGCAAATAATACTGGAATATTGTTTGATGTTTCTGAGGTAAATTTCACATAAATGAATTTCTTGTTATACCCATAACTTAAATATCCTTCTACATTAATGGTTGAGTCAATCTCCATTTATTGCACTATAACCGGTCCTGCAGCCTAAATAAATAAAATAATACAGAATAGTCAATTCTGCTGGCCCAGCATCATGTATCAATTTGCACTAATAAGTTAATTTCCATAATTGTTATTCAGAACTAACATAATTTGCAAGAAGAGAGGTCATAATGGTCATGATGCCCTGAGAGGATTTTGCCTTGCTGAAGTCAACACACTCAAGCCTCCGAAGGATTCTGGAGAAAATAATGCCCATAACCCAATCATTCAGTTAATGTTATTACTCATTTATTTGTTTTCCATCAGAGAGATACCCAGTGACCTCCAAAACGAGACTGTGCCTTTGACACACAGACACATCATGTTTGTTCTCTCTGTGCTTATCCTGAGACTTTAAAATCCAGTGCTAAGTCTTCCAGTGGACCTTTAAAAGCACTGCCTGCATTTGTCTTTGCTGTCTATTCAAATAAGCTGGAGCACAGCAACAGGGAGCGCTCTTTGTGCCTAATAAAGCAAATAAACCTCCTCAACTTGCTTTTGTCTCTCTTGCTGAGAGCCCTTCAGTTTTGGTAACATTTGGTTAAGAGAGGAGGCTGAAGTGTGGTGCTACTCGAACACAAGGCCCCATTGAGCTAGCTCAAGCAATACTGACATTTTTACTAAAAAAAGATGTATCTCACAGGGAATTGCTGGTGAAACTGCTATACATCAGATTAGGATGTCATATGCTACATTTTATTTTGTCACTTAAAATTAAATGCATTTGTAATATGTAGAGTACTAAAATCAGATCAGGATTTAATCCATTTTAGGACCATGTTCTATTGCAGGGAGAAATGTGCATGGCAAACTCAGAATGTTATAGAGCATTTGCAATAAATATCAATGACATTCGTTGGTCGTTTTATTTTTGCCTATATGTTATATATGAGACACTGACCTTTCTAAATATTCTTCACAGATAACTTGATCCTTAATACAACAGTGAAATATTATTGCAATTATTGTTTGCAGAACTTTGGTAGATGTTGCAGAAGATGGTTTGGCTAGAAAAGAATAAATAGATTATTAGATCAGACTACTTAAAGCTTGCAGTGAAGTTTTCAGTGATAATGGGACTAAAGGTGTTTTTGCTTGTTTCACTTGCTGTTCAAAAAGTAGAAAGAAGTGAGCTGAAAACTAAATTAAAATCAGTTTATGTAAAGGTCATTTCTAGTGGAAAGAAAGCTTAGAAATTTGCAAAACAGGCATTAGTCACAGAGCTTTCTAGTCTCCCTCCCCTAAATAGAAAAATTTGCTTAGTGTAGACAGAAATTCACAGAACATTTCTATTACATTGAATTTAAAATTTTGTTGTGACTTAAAACTTAATTCTATATGTTTCATCCAATTTCCTTTAATGCCTGATGCTCCAAAGTTACCAGAACAGGAAGGTAGAAAGTAAAACAAGTGCAAGCAACAATAATCTTGCTGGTGAGTTTGGAAATGCAAACAGAAAATACTGACCCTTGAGGTTAAGAGCACGTGGAGGAGAAATGTGAGGATCTCTTTAAACTCAATGAAAGCCTCAGAGATGTTCTTTCACAAGGGACAGCCCTATTCTTCTTGCTGCTTCTCACACACCTTGCTGGAAAAATCCATGTCCCCACCCAGATTTACAGGAAGGCCTTCCTTCATGACATGGCAGCCAGGTCAGAAAAATATCCATGTCACCCTTGCATGGCCCAGGAGGTGAACAGAGAGGTGAGCTGGTCAGTAACACAGACCTGCACACACCCTCAGGGGTTTTGCTTTGAAGCTCTCTCCAGCTGCAAGGACAGCACTGCTTAAGTCAAACAGAAACATCACCTTAAGAGACCTGCATGTATAACTGGGTAAAAGTCACCTCGAGCTCATCGTTTGTCAAGTTTCCATCGTCAGTGGGTGGCTGAACTAGCACAGTTACAACCACCTATGAGTGGTTATACATTAAATAATTATATACATTTATTCTTTATATATATATATATATATAATTATAATAAAATATATTACCTATGGTGTCTATGGTGTAATTGTTGCTGCCATGTGTGTAGGTCTTGGCGGGTGCAAGGGAACCCCTGTACCAGTGGAAAAGAAAGGAAAAATGTAAATCCAGAGAAATTTGTGGAACTCCACAGAAACAACACCTGGAATTTCATTTCTTTGTGTTCACTTATTCCTCCTCTTCTAACTACTTCTGCTACATACTGTACTTTCCATTCAGCTGCTCTGGTGGCAGCTGTTTGGATGTTACAAAGTCATGCAAATTAAGCAAGAGCCATGGTGCATTTTGATTTTCAGAGAGATGTCCAGACACAGAGTGGCCAGTGAACCATGATTTCCCTGGAGTCAGACTCCATCTCATATCTCCCAAAAGACGGTTTATGTAAGAGAAGAGGCCTTATTTGATAATGTTAAAGCACATCTTCATAAAGGTTCATAAAAAATAAAATTCCCATTTTTTTTTCAGAGACAGTAATCCAGTCTTGTTTTTGACTCCACTTGGACTTCAGTAGAGAAACTGAGAGAAGAGTTGTCAGGAAAACTTGATTGATCCACAATTAATTCCTCTATTTTGCCAGTGAAGTAAGCATGTTTCATATAAAGAGCTGGGAATAAAAAGAACAAGGGGTTAACTTTTACACAGGCCTTGACCTCTCCATTTCTGTAGGTACAATTCATGGCTTTCCAACCATGGCTTCATTTACTAAAAGCTTGGGGCAGCTCGGGCTCAAGGACACAGTCGTTTGTGTTTCTGGCTTTCCTGTGGTAGTGCATTGTCTTCCTCCCAACTCTCCTCAGCTTAGGTTTGGACAGGCCACAGAAAAAAGGGAACTACTGATGTTAAAAGCATCCAGCTTGCCACTCAGAGCCTTTTGTTGTTCACACTCACGCCTGGTTCCTGCTTTGGTTCTGCAAGTCATGCGTCTCTGAATTGATGGCAAAATGGACTAATTTGAGAAAAAAAATCTGAACGTGGATTTTTTTTTTCCTTTAGCTGTCTCTTCTCATTAAATATTTCTTTGCTTTCATCTACAACATGCATAACAAGATAATTCTGTTTACCGTTCCTCACCAAGAAAAGTAATTAGAATGCAAGGTAATTTCCATAAAATGCATTATGACTTTAATATCTGTAAAAGCCACTTAAATATTAAATGCACAGAAAAAATATTAGCTAAATTATCATGGAATAATATGATCAGGTTTCTTTAGGAGGAAAAAAGTGATAAATGTGTTTTAATAAACTGTGCAAAATTATATGTATCATATTCTTGCTTCCTGTCAATTTTATTTAGAGTTAAATGCCATTGTGATAATTAGTTGGGTTTTACTATGTTCATTAAAAGCTTTTCTAATGATCACATAAAGAAATAAGTGAAATTAATTCCTTTCTTTAAACTCAAAGATATTCATCAAATGAATAAACAAAAAGCTTTTGCTGAGGCACAGACACAATATCATAGAATCATAGAATTGTGGAATGGCTTGGGTTGGAAAGCGACTTTCCAAGAAGATAAGCATGGGGTGCAAACACAACACTGAGTCAATGAAGGCTTGGATTTTGGATCAGTGTTAATGTTCTTGATTTATAGACAGGAGCCCTGTGTGTGAGGGGGAAGAGTGCAACAAATCCAGTGGTGCTCATTCAAGCCAAGTTCAAAGGCTTTCCTAGGAATGCAGCAAAGGTTCCCCAGTAAAAATGAGAATTGATCTGACTAAAATTTCTGACTTTTGTATTTGTTTTTCAGGATGGGCATACTATATCCTTAAATATTTTGTAAGCCCCTTTTTGATTGTTGAAAAACCCCTAGAGAGGCTCTGCGTTAAGTGAAGGCTCCTCTCGTGACTTCTAAGACTAAAAACACATTCCCAAGGAAGTTTCACATCTTGCTAGCATTAGAAAATTTATACATGCTGAAGACAACTTCTGGCTGTGAGAAAAGGAATATGCAAAGAATGATGAATGCTTCAAGATTCAAAACCCACACAAATAAATCACTTCAAAATCAGAGCCATTAATTTTGATTTCCATATGCACAAAGATGGTGTGCTAATAAAATAATATTTCTGAAATAACTTGCTGCTTTAACTCACTGAACTAGTCCAATGACTGTAGATGCTAATGCTAATGACATCTCCTTTGCTGGGTGAGTGAACCTGATTCAGAGTCCAGGTCACGTTAGAAGGAGCTTCCGCATTTCAAACTGGGTCAGATCTTTGGTGAATATTAAGGAGGAAAAAGTGTAAAAGCAAAGTGTTAATTTCAAAAATACGGCCATGAGATTAACTTGGATAAGAACCAAACAACCAAGTTCTTGAAGCTTGATACCCACACTCTTCCATTCAAAATGCTGCCAAAGCTGAGGGAAAGCACCACTTCACTAACTTGCCTGTAACCCACAGTGCTGTTTTGTTCTATCAGTCCTCTTGTTCTGTTTAGAACTCTGGAGAGCAGGCATGTTTACAACAACTCTGTGAACAAATTCTACTCAAGAAGATACCAAAGTTGAGATGCAACTTGGATTGGAACTGAGACTAATAAGAATGGAGTTAATCATGTCACCTCAATAGAAAAGTAATAATAAAAATAATTGAGTTTAATACATAATTTAGATCATTGCATGTTAATGCAGTCTTCTTAGGCTTTGAAAAAATATTTATTTCATGTAGAGTTAAGATTTCATTTAGTCTTATAATGGAATTCTCACCAACTGACTTTAATAACAGCAGTTTGTTAAATCAGATTTTGAATTGGTGCACAAATTTGAAGTTCATATGTTAATTTTGGACACAATATACTTAGCATTTATAGCCCGCTCTTAAGGTGGTTGAATTTATTTTCATGAAACTTAATAATCATTGTTGTCATATTATGGAAATTAAATTACTTTTTTCTGCCATCCTGATGAGGTGCAATTTTCCCTATGACTAATTTTATTTTATTTTACTTTAAAAAAAATAAATTCCTGGTTTTGTGAGGGGCTTTATTTTTTAGCTATTGGACACATTTCTGTGACAAAATTTATGTTTATATTTAAACAGGTCTTCTCAGGAAAGAGGAGAAAGTCTGTTCGGTTGCCTTTTCCCTCAGTGCCTCCTCTGACCCCTGTTCTTGCAGACAAGTGATTCTGTGCAGCATTAAAGGCCTCAGCTGAAATTAAAGGAAAACAAAATGGGCAGATTCCTAACAGTGCCTCCTCTCAGAGCCCAGACATCTCCAGGTCATTCTATTTTGGTGCTGAGGGACTTCACTCGAATATGATTGGGTTTTGTTTTCATTGAAAATAATTGAGCTGACTGGGTGGAATATCTTATGCCATACTCTAGTTAGATAGTCTGCTCAAGAAATCCTTCAGAGCTCATGCTTAACTTTAAGCAGTGGAAGTGGTTCATGTTCATAAAGTTCATGGATAAACAGGGATTCAAGACCAGATATGAGCTTTGAGCAATGGTCTGGGAGCTCATGAGTGGCATTTGTGATCCCTTGCTTGAGCAATATGCCCCTTTCGTCCTGCATTCCATCTCTTGGAAAAGGCCAGAAGTTTCCTCTACAGCATCAGGGGCTTAGCCAAGGAATGCTTCAAGAGATATTTGAGACTCTTAGATAGGGTAATTAAGATATAGGTGCAAAATGGGCATTATCAACCTTATGAGGCATGCATGGACCTGCCTGTCACAGGAAGCTGTTATAAGCTCTGCCAGGTGATGGGAGGCATGGAATAAGTGGCCTAGGAAGGTACGAGTGGCACCTCCTACCCTGCCTGGTGCTCTGTATTCTCTGACCATATTCTGCAAGAACCACTTGCTTTATTAATTACTAGGAACACATTTCCTTAAGACAGAAGTAGAGAGTGTCCAAAAGCAGTCCCTTGCAGAAGAAACCTTGCCAGGTCACAAGTGCCTTTACGCAGCTCTGGTAGTCCCTGTCCAGGAGCACTGCCTCTGGCCAGCCCATTTACCTGCCCCTTTCTCACTCCTCATGCAATTCAGCTTTTCTATGTATCTCCCTCCCCCGTTATCAGTCCTCTTGTTCTGTTTGGACACATCTTTGTGCTTCTTTCTGCTGCTGCTCTAGCACAGCTGCTCGTGTATAAACAGGAGCTCTACTCCACTCTGGTGTCTTTTTCTTTTTTTCCCCTTATTTTCATTAACGCTGTAGCTTCCCAGGGAAGGGGGGGAGGGAGAAATGAGCCACTAGGTCAGTAACTCTGTCCCTGAACATCTCAGTAATGTGCCTTAAACCACACTTTCTTGTGGTTTGTCCAAGTCATTTGCCAGGACTCCAATAATGGAGCTCCTGAGACTTCCCTTGGGAGATGATGCCGCAGCAAAACAGAAAGGATTGTATTGATATTCAACAGACCTTTTCCTTTTGTTAATTTAATACCATTACTCCATATTCTACCATGACCATTTTCCCCCACTCCATCGCAGTTCCTTCTTCAAAACACTTCCAGACATTTATGTTCCCTTTTAATCATCTCTTAGTAAAGATTTTGCTTGTTTTTAGGGCTCTTCCCCCCTTGCATTCTGTTTGAATCCAACCCCTCAGGGTCATACTCATCTTTTCATCCATAATTGAAAAGACAACCACTCTATACAGTAATGGGAGATTTTTCCTTTTTCTCCTCAGCTCACGCAAGCTATATGGATTCTCACTCGTCTCTTCAGGCTCTAAGACATATTGTACCACTGAATTTTAAGCAAATATACCAGACAAGATCAATGAGCTTTAAAATCTAGGGCATAAATTGGCCATCCCTTTGTACATATTTTTACCTTTCCAGCTCTTCAGCAAAATGGAGACCTCTCCAGCATCAAAAAGTGAAAATGAGCAGCTAGATTCCTCTTTTATTTATAGCAAGGCTTTCCCCACCAAAAAAAAAGGAAGCCATCTGCAGAGCAACAGCTCAAAGCAGAATTTTAGTGCAGGGACTTCTACAAAGGCATCTTTTCCTTCTTTCATGAAAAGCAGCCTCACTCCAAAGCAGCAGTGGCAGAAGGCATGTGCACCACTTACACCGCATTTGTACACCCTGACAGGGAAATGTCTCTCCCAAAAAGATTTTCTGAAAGAAGTGGGGTTTTAGGTGGGGAAACTTCTCTTCTTCCATATTCTCTCTGATAGTGGCCACATTCAGCTATGGCTGTATGCTTGCTAAGGGCATTACTCTTCTTTAAGAGAAGGAATAAGCACCTAATTAGTTGTTTATAGAATACTCATGGATTTAGAAAGGAAAAGCATTGTGGTTCAGCCCCAGCTGGCAACTCAGCCTCATATAACTTCTCCCTCATTCCCCTGAAGTGGGAGAGGGCACAGAAATGGAAGAGTAAAACGATAAAACTTGTGGGCTGAGATAAGGACAGTTTAACAAGTAAAGAAAAAACTGCACATGCAAGCAAAGCAAAACGAGGAATTCATCACTCCCCATGGGCAGGCAGGAATTCAGCCATTCCCAGGAAAGCTGGGCTCCATTGTAACAAACAGTGACTGAGGAACGCCATAATTCCAAATGTTCCCTTCCTTCCTTCTCCCTCTCCAGCTTTATATAATGAACAGACACTATGAGATGTGGAGTATCCCTGTGGTCAGTCAGGGTCAGCTGTCCCAGCTGTGCCACCTTCCAGCTCCTTGTGCACCCCCAGCCTGCTCAGTAGTGGGGTGGTTTGAGGGGCAGAAAAAGATGTGACTCTTTGAGTTATCAACACTGTTTCCAGGGGAGG
>VXBU01005728.1:572430-805049 GCA_013400315.1 Bombycilla garrulus
AAGGAAGGAAGGAAGGAAGGAAGGAAGGAAGGAAGGAAGGTAGGAAGGAAGGAAAGTCTTTATTATATTGAAAATAAGGGGATGAAGGATGCTCCTGTTTCAATTTCCCAGCTTGTAACACTGCCGTGGGAGCCACAACTTGTGCTATTCTCTCTCCTTGTGATGCAAAGTGACAGACAAAACTGGCAATAATCATCCCACTTGTGTTAGCTGGGTGCTGCAGTGTGTCACTACATTTTCTCGAGCAAGCATCTGGCTGCTGGCTACCTCTTAGGCAACAACAGAAAAAGCAGGTATTTTATTTGTGTCTGTGGGCAGAGAGAAGAAACTCATTAGAATGTGACAAGTTTCTGGGCTGAGTGATACGGCACATGTAATCTCATTATCTCTGCTGGGGAATGGCAGGAGCATGCATGTAAAACAAGATTTTATGTGTATAGTTCAGTCAGTGAGGATTAATGGATTGATAATGGGCTGTTTGTTGCTGCTCACATTTTGGCTTGCATCCACAGTGGGGTATGTTGGAGCAAATCCACTGGAGCACACTGATTGATACTTATGCTAAATATGAGCTGGCGTGGGTTTAGACTTATTTTCCATTCAGTGTGCAACTTATCACTCTGTCGTCTCCTAGTTTTGCCATGCACATATTACAAATATAGTCACATGGCCTCAGGATTGTTTCAGTTCTCTGAAAAAATGAATGAAAAGGTATAATGGGTCAACCCTGGATGGATGCCAGGCACCCAGCAAAGCCTCTCTATCACTCCCATCTGTAGCTGGAGAGGGGAGGGAAAATATAACAAAGGGTTCATGAGTTGTGATAAGGAGAGGGAGACATCACCCACCAATTACTGTCATGGACAGAACAGACTTGGATTAGAGATATTAATTGAATTTATTACTAACAAAATCAGAGCAGGATAATGGGAAGTAAAATTAAGACATTAAAAACCCACCCTCACCTCCTTCCCAGCACTACTTCCTCCATCCCAAGGAATGGGAGTTATAGTCAATTTATTACATGGTCAATTCACTGCAGATTTTTCCTGATCCTGGTCAGAGATCACAGAATACTCTGAGTTGAAGGGAACCAGCTGCAATTACAACTGTACAATAACCTTCTGTGCAATAACCTTCTTCTTCTTCTTCTTCTTCTTCTTCTTCTTCTTCTTCTTCTTCTTCTTCTTCTTCTTCTTCTTCTTCTTCTTCTATACATTATCATAGAGGTGTGCCAGCTTTTCTAGTTGGCCCAGCCTTAGCCAGCAGTGGGTATGTCCTGGAGCCAGCTGGCATTGGCTCTGCTGGACATGGAGGAAGCTTCCAGCATCTTCTCACAGAAGCCACTCCTGTAGTTTCCCTGCTACCAAAACCTGGCCACATGAACCCAATACAAAAGGTCCACACATTCAAAAGGAAAAAATGAGGTTGTGGGGAGGGGTAACAGTGTTACAACTAAGACAAAAGGAAGCTGGGTTTGTGTGTGAGAGAAGTAAATGCTCCATGTCTCACCAGAGAAGTTGAGAATTCCTGTAGGGCATCTCAGACTCAGGAGGCCCTGCTTTAAGGAGAAGAAGATTTAAGAGCACCAGAAGAAAAATAAGGCAGGAATATGAGCTATATTTTCTTTTATCCACATTGCTGTACTTCTTGCCGTGCTAAAAGTGTGATTTCTTTCTGTAACTATGTGTCCCTTCAAGGACTTCATAAACACAAAATATCCATGTGAGAAATCAGAAGAAAAGACAGAATAAACTACTGGGTCCTTTTGGGACCACACAGCCCTGAACCTGACCCTGACTCCTTTTCCAGGTGAGCAGCAGACTAAGAACCTTTGCTCAGGGCATATTGCCAAATGTGCAGGCAGAAAGTGCTGCAGGTTATTGTGACCATGGACAGAGCAAGAGTTCACAGATCCAAGGTTAGCAGCTGCATCCTGCACAATTTAGCATCCACCTGAGCTACCTTCCCATTTAGACACTACCACAGTTATAAGATGCCACAGGCATTATGATTTCTTTGCTGCTTCCCCTCTGTGGCCAAGGAAGGAGTAGTTAGATCTCTGGCACAAACCTACAGCTTTGAGCTGCAAACTAATACATGAAAATCAGAGCTCTTAAGCACTTTAGGTTGTTCTGCTAAATGTGACAGAGCAGTCACAGATGTTCATGTCAGAGAAATACAACCAGAACCATGAGAGGTTGCCTCATGATCAGCTAGGAACCACCTTAAAAGTGCAGAAACATGGCTTTCATGGCCTCCACCTCAGCATGAGACACCTCTCAATGCAAAACACACTGAAATCTGCTCAGAGAGGTATTGCATACCCCTGGGAGAAGAGTTGTGTCAGCTGGCAGGGAGAGCAGGAGCCCAGCCTCCAAGAGCCCATTCCCACACAAACACACCTTTCACTGCTTTGTGGGTGATTCATCTGCACCACATGTGGTGAGGTCTCTCCCCCAGAAGTAATGGACCCACTGTGAACCCAGGGGAGGAGAAGATTTCCCATTGAGAGGCAGAGAAAGAGATGGGGAGAGCAAAGGGCTTGCAGACCCTCGCAGCACCCTACAGCTCTTTGCCTGGTGTGCAGCATCTCAGCAGGACAAAGAGCTGGGAGGACAATGAAAACCATCCTCCAGATTAATCTTTTGGGCCCTTTTTGCTGCTCCAGGTATGTTTATTTCTCATTTAAGGTGTTACAAATAGTGATATCAGCCAGTCTGATTGTACTGTTTTAGTCATCAGAGACAAGCCCATCAAGGCACAGCAGAGGGGAGCTGAATCATCTCCAGACTCAGACACCCATAGCTCTGTCATGGGTTTTTGTCCTTCTGCCAAAACATGCCATTATATAGGCTGGAAAATCTGCAGAGCTAATGTTGCTGTCTTTCTATTCTGCTGCTTTCTTTTCCTTCTGTACCTTTTATTTTGCTTTATAGCGTTACATGACATTGCATAATGCATTCACATTTTTTACAACAACAATAACAACAAAATCTTCCTTTGGATCAATAGCAACTGTAGTATCCAATTGATATTCTTGGCAGCAGAGCAAATAAGCCAGTGCCTGCAGTCAGACTGTCTCAACAAGCTTGATAGCAATGCTCCCATGCAGAGGTGGAAGCTTCTTACCTGCTCCTTACCAAATGTGTGGGCACTGATTTCAACAGACATTTCCTGAAGGCTGAGGTGCAGTCAAAAAAGCAGGATGTACCGGGGAATTAAGTCTTTCACTGAAAGGCACCATTGCAAAAGGAGTAAATTAATGTTGTGCAAGCAGGTTGCTGGAAAGCAGGTAAAGGAAGCTGTGGAATGAGAGAGCCATGTGCCGAGCCAGTGCTTCCGCCGTGCCTCTGAGGAAGTGCTGCTAGAACAGGAGCTGTGGCTGTGTTTCCCTGCACAATGAACTGTGCTTCTTCTAGCTGCTATATATTTGGTCTTTGTGACAAAATTAGTGGGGAAAAATCTGTGAAGAAGCTCAATACTTGGGAATCTGATAGGATGTGGCATGAACTACATGTCAAACTACTCAGCAAGATCAGAAAGTTTGCAGCTGCACTTATGCCTAGACAAAATACCAAATGCAAAATCCTAGAGGCATCTAGAGTCATTATATATCCTTTAAAATGCAGATAATGTGAGAACTGAAAACAGTTTTTATTTCTGGTTTTCTGTTTTGGTGTGGGTTTTTTTTATCTTTTTTTTTTCTGATTGTTTCAGCTGAGTTTCTTTAAAATGCAATACAAGATTAATAATCTAACTTCACCAGCTTTCTATTTTTGGTCTTCTTTTCAGCCATCTTAAGGCAGATTTTCTAGCATCTACAGGGTCTTTGTGTGGAAGGATATGCAGAGAAGAGTTCACACAACTCATACAAAAATAGGATCTCTTTAGACATCAAGTTTGGTTGAAATTGGTTGCTGGCTCTAAAGTAAGTGGGCATGTGATGCAAACAGCCGGGCAGACATAAAATGTCTGTATAAAACCTATTCCCTAAGGCATTCTCAATGATTATGATGAGAGAAAGGATGAAGAAGAAGAGTTTAAGAAGTGGACACAATATTAATATCCAATTAGGCTGAGGAAAGAGATGATGATCCTAAAGGAAGCCTGAAAACCTGCTATTAAGAGAGATTTGGTACATGCTAAATTTGGTCCTCTTCAACCTGCTCTGCTCAGGTCCTCAGAAATGTCTTCATGACCCAGAACTGCCATTCTACGTAAGGAATTCTTCCCTTTCCAGAGGGGGAAGAACAGAGAAACATTTTTCTTCCTCATTACCTTCCTATGCATAAACCAGTCATTCCAGGGAGCCAAGAACTGAGTTTGACTCAAACCTAGACCCCACACTGTAAGACCATCATGTTTGTCATGTATGTGAAGCTGACTGACATTTTTGTTAAACTAAAAGCAAACCAGTAGGGAAAAAGCCAGACACGTGCACTATGAATGCGAAGGTATTGCTCAAAACAAATTGAACTTGCAGTTGTTAGCCATTAACTGCTCTTCTTTGGGTAGTTGAAAGAAATGCTTTCCCAAGCATCACGGGATTAAATTCTAGGCTTTGAAAGTAAGCCTAAAATAAGTTGAAAATATTTTCATAAAATGTTTCATTTTAGTTTTTCTGTCAACAAAACTATGTGTTTCACTTTCCATTCCTGCATTTTGAACTTTCTTCTTTGCAGTAAATACAGTAAAAAAGTTATGTATCAGTGTCTTCTAAACAAAGAGGCATACTTTGGTCTTGCTTTCTGAAAATCAAAACTTACAACTCCAATGAATTAGCTCAGCTCTTCATGGGGTAACCTTTCAGTTTTTTGCAAACTTCAAGTGATAACACAGCAAGTACTGGAAGAGCAGTTGTTGGGCCAAAGATGTGTGGGATAAAAACTGAGAAGTGAGTGGGCTGGGTGAAAACTACCAAGGGTTAGTTGCCTACAGGATCCCTACAATGTGATGACTATCTTCTATCTCTGCTGTGGATGTCCAAAGCCAACTCTGGGCAAACCCTTCAGCTTTCTGTTACTACATATGCCATATGATTTTCAGAAGACAGCTGCTCTGGCATGTCTGGAAAAGACATTTATAAACTAGATTTCCCCAGACTGAAGTATGGCAAAACCAGCAAGCCCTTTAGGAAATGGCAGCTGAAGCATCTAAATGTACAAAGCTTTTTTGAATACGCTTGAATTGTAGATGTTCTTGCCGAGTATGAGAGTCAAATATGCTCAGTGTGTCAAAAATGAGTAAGGAAAGTGCAGCAGTTGCTGTTTATGCCAAAGGCTCCTTCAGCTGACAGCTTTAGAGATCTTAAAAGCATAAACATTTTAGCAGACAACAAGTTGCATTTCCTAAAGTAACAGCTTTTTGAAATTATGGAAAAGGAAACCCATAAAATACTTATGTATAATTCTCCTCCCTCACATTCGTTTTAAAGCACTTTAGCAAAGTAACTCTACCCCATTGTGGTAATAGGAAAAGAACTTGTTTACAAATTGTACACTGAAATTTAAGTTACTGGGAGTAGCAACAGGTTTGTAGTGACAGGTCACTTTAGATTGGAGTTTAATTTATGAAGATTGCTTTACCTGAGGCTATGGTAATCTATGCCTTCGGAGTAATTCACCCTCTGCCTCATTTCGAATGCAGTCAAAGACTGTCGTATTTCACTATGACAATGTAATCACAGATCCACATTAAAAAGTCATTATTGTTTAGAATCCAGCTTGGTTTGAAAAACACTTACTATAAAATTCAACAGCCTTTGTAAATTACCCAAAGGTTTACTCAAGAATACAAGGTACAGTGATTTAAATCTGAAACTTACTACTTTATTGATTATATGGGATTTTTAGGTCACTGCATTTACGGGAAATGATTAGTGAGTAATCAGAGTAATAAAGTCATTGATGTTGGTACATAAATAATTATGAATTGAATTTTCTTTATCAAGTATCAGATAAAAACTGAGTTAGCCATATCTCTAACTTTCTTCCTTGCAGCATTCTAAAACTCAACAGTGATAAAACCAACAATAAGAATAATTTTCTGATTTTTCTGTCTTTTTAAAACCAGAAGCAGTGTGCTCTCACATATATATCTATTACACTCTTCAGCTTGGAGTTTTGTTTGAACCTAAAACTTGACTCCACTTTTTAATTCTACATTGACTCTTCTGGCATTTTAAAAACCTGTCACAGATAGATCCAAACCACTTTGTGATTTATTAAACCACAGATTTATATTCTAACCAACACTCAGCCATTTATCTATACCTGTACATGTGGTGATTGTTGAACTCCTACTTATCTTTGTTCAATATCCTTCTTCATAGCTCTTTCTTCCCTGCAAATTGAGAGAGTTTTAGCCCTGACTATTGTTCAAGAGTTTAAAACTGTAATAAAAACAAATGATGCAAGGAACCAATTAAAATTCTTGTATATATATTTTTTTGATTAGACATTTATGAGCTGTGAATTGGTTCAGATATTCCCAATGCACATGACATGCTGACATATAATGGCTGCTTTTGGGATGTTTTTATGAATGCAAATAGAGGTAGGTTTTCTTTTTTCAATGAAGTTTAGGAATAATTTTGTTCTATTCACAATACAGTTGGACACTACAGTGTAGCTTACTCAGAAGGTTTGAAAGCATTAAGTTTAGAAACAATGGTGTTCATATTTCAGGAGCATTTCAGAAATGTTTTGGCCTCTATGCAAAAGTGGATATTAAAAAGAGATAGTTTCATTGTCATGCTACTCTTTGAACTTGCTGGTAAATGAAATCGCATGGACAGTGCCTCCTGACTGAAGCCAATACTTCTGGATAGAAGAGCTATTCTCTCCTCCTCTCTTTTTTTTAATACTGTGACTAAACTGGGCTTTGAATAGGTTTTTTTCCATCAGGCCTTTTTCTCAGAGCTGCTCTGCCCTGTGACACTAAGGAATTTCACTTCTGCACTGTCTGTTGGTTCAGTTTCAGGTCTTCTGTCTCTGTGCACCTCACACGGGTGATCTCTGGTGCCATGGGTGCTGTCAGACATGTCAGGATGGAGATTTGCAGCACTACATTCTTTTCATGGGTTGATTTCTGCACATCATGTTCATGGTACAAATGCAATACTCACATCTTGCAAACCATACTGCTTAAGAGAGGTTGTGTGTGCTGGTGGACAGGATGCTAGGTCTGATACAGCTCCCACCCTGTCTCAGTGCTTTGGAAAACCCACTTTCTTTGCCTCTTGTCTGTTTGGAATAAAGCCCACACCGTTTGAAGTTTTATATAGCCCACAACTTGCTAAATAACTGGGAAGTTAACACCTAAATAGGAATTAGACTGTCAGTTAACAATGGTGACCTGTGGCTCTGAAAGAAATGGTTGTCGCTTTTCATACAGCATAGTCCAAACATCACAAATAAAATAAAAATAATAGTCATTTGGGATCTGGAAAAAAACCAAAATGTGCTTAAAAGTTATCAGAAATTGTAAACACAAACTAACAAAACCAACAATTGCTGAAAGGTTCCTATGAACACAAAGTGATCAGAAATACTCATTGATGATACCTAAAAAATGTGTGCAATTCTGAAACAAGAGGAATAGGTACTTTAATCAGAGCTAACACAATATTATTGAGCCCAACTAAACAGCAACAATAATAAACATCTTTCACACCTTTCTCATATGGACCACAAACAGGTACCATGGCAGAGAAGCTTAGCAGTGCCCTGCTGCGCTTTGGCCTTTGTGTAGATTTCCTTTTACACACTGATCTGTGTTGCTTTCCCCAGCCAGGGCAGGGCTGCTGTGCCCTGTGGACACTCTGACCCCACAGCACGCTGCTCCAATCTCTCCTATGGACATCACCCTAAAATGCAAGACAGCCTTTGAAGTAGAAAAGTGGAATCAAATGAACAAGCATCTGAAATTATCTTTTCTTGGTGTAACTTGGATGTCGACACTGTAATGAGCATATAAGGAGAGGCTTTATCATCCTTCCTGATATTCAGTTCATTTTCAGTGTACCAGCATCCCACTTGATTTGAGCAGAAATCCACTCTAATCACACTTCACATTAATTCTCCACATATAATTCTAAAAGGGTTAATGATGAGGCATTGTTATTTTAATCGATGGTAACAAATTTCTACAGAGTCCAACAAGAGGATAGATTCAAAGCACTTTTTGAAGACCACTTTCCAACAAATAAGACATTAAATCCATAAGTTACAGTTCTAAATTACTCTTGTATGAATTACATGAAAATGGGCTCTTTAGCAGAAAGGGAAGCATCAGTTCTTCCCTCTGAACATGACATCATTCTTTTGCATAAATGGTGTTCTCACTGGGTTGTAGGCAGTGGGGCTTCCAGTGGCTCTTGTAATCCTGTCTCAGAAAAGCAGTTTTCCTTCAATTATCTTTTAAACAGCTCCTGTCAAACAATCCCCTTAAATTGTGATAAACCAAGTCCTGAGTGTAAACTTTCCAAAACCCAACAGGATTGGACTTTGAAATCAGATTTTATATGCAGGTAAGTGTTGCACTCTCTTGAGAGGGCAGGAAAGTAAAAATTCTCCTCAATGCAGTTTGCAATAAAGTAAGATAGCAGTGAGAGATGTGACAAGCCTGCCATATGAAGAGGTGGTGGCTATTATCTCATTAGCATAATTAGCCAACGGTGCTTTCTTCATGGGTAGTTTCTAATTGAGATGCAGCTGCTCAATGAAAGAACCAGCTTGATGAGACCATGCCATCTGATTGAGAGGGACTCGGGCTTTAATTCCTGCAGTAATGCCACCCTGGGTAAACCCCTAATTGGCAGGAGTAATTAACTGGAAGGGGGCAAACTTCTGTGTAGGTCTAACTATTTCTGTGATATCCAGCCATTGCTGTGATAGCATCTTCTCCCAGGAACAAACCCACCCACAGGCAGTAGGCGAGGGAAGCAGGGGGAAGGCAGACATGCTTTCAGAACATGCAAGAGCTGACAATGGGCTGCACAGTGCTGTAAAGAGTAAAAGCACTGGACAAACACTGACTGCTAACACTACTCTTGTTCTTATTTAACAATAAGCTATGGAGGTTATTCTACATTCTCTGCTTTTCCTCACACACTCCCACTTCCCACGCAGGCTTCTCACAGACATAAATATGATTCACCATCGCTTTGGCTGTCACCCGCTTGGACAGAATCCCGATCAATTCAAACCAGCAATAATCTATTGTGATTTAAGGATATGGATGTTCTGGTTCAATGTTACTCAGGGAGAGACTGCAGCCTGGACATCTTTGCACAGCCAGCCAGGTATAGATTAAAACGGGATGAAGTGGAGCTGCGTGAGGGCTATGCTGATTTTATGCTGATGTAGCAACTTCCTGGCTGGGGAAAAGCTGGAAGACTGAGCCCTGAACTTCTCATGTTGGTCTCAAAGGGCCCCAATTCCAACACCAAAGGATCGGGTGCATTTATTTCACATTTTCCATGTAAATGGCTACTTAGAGTGTTCATATTAGAGTAGGGCTGAGAGTTCCCAAGGCACAGCAGAGCTTACTGTAGCAGGTTACCATGTGCCAATTTTTCCCCTGTCATTGAATACTACTTTATTATCTGGGGTATTTTTGCATATTTTGTTCTCCCTAGAGGTTTCTGCTCCTTGAATAATATAATGCTTACATCAGTTTTAATGACTACTGAAGACCTGTCATGCGCGTAGGATGCAATACTTTCACTTATGATTGGATCAATTGATATTCATTTCTAGTTTCTCCTTTAAAAATAACAATAAAAATACATATTAAAGTCATTTGACACATGATGTTGATAACATTTCATGAATGCCTGCCTGGGCATAAGGTTACATTCAATAGACAGGATTAGTTCCAGCCTTTGTTCCTCCAAATCTCAGGAATGATAACTTAAACAGTTAGGTCAACAGTCTGAGGATGTTCTTTGGCATGAGCTAATGTTCATTTGGGCCTTATCTAAAAGAAGCCAGGTGTTAGCGTAAATTGGCAAAATAATGCTTAATCCCACTGGTTTAGATAGCTTCTTTTCTTTCCCACAAAGGGAAAAGATGAATGAATTCAAATTATGGAGATGATGGACTCCTATTCAGAGGGGTTTGGACAGATTTATCTAGAATGCTCCTTGTGCACCTCAATAAGAGCTTCTGTGTTTGCTCTGCACTGGTCTCTCATGTCATCCCACACCCTCTCATTTGTATTTAACATTTATCAGAATGACAAAATGAAGAAAATATCCTAGGATGAATGATTATAAAAATCTCCCCTTTCTTTTACACACTAGGAAATGTATAAACAAGGAAAAAAATCTGTAGGCAGGGAAGAAAAAGACTCCCAATGCTATGAAAACAGAGAAGAAGTTTTAAATAATCAGAAGACAAATGCAACGGAGAGATATCCCTTCTCTCAGTGAAGGGAAATTAAAGCTAAAAGCATTAGTCAGATGGACATTGCTGGTTTGTGAAAGAATCCCAAGAAGATACCAGTGAAATGAGGGTCCTCAGAAAGTAAAATATACAGTATTTTTACTGCCTTCGACTGTCTTCTGATAATGGCTATCTGAGAAATAATTTTTTCGTATTTGATGATTTCCATGCCAGATCTATTGGTTTTAATTAATGATATAGAAATGCAAAAATTAAAAAATAACCCCAACCAACTGGCAACATTTTCATTGAAAAATAGCCAGGGAAAGTCCCTCAGAGCTATTAATTAAGTTTCTAAATATGTGAACACCCACACATACCTAAGGGGAGTGGAGAAAGCAGTTTCCTGCCAGCTTTAGCTTCAATTCATTTTCCCATTTTGAACCCACAATTTGCCAGCACAAATATTTCCTGGGGTCATTCTGTCAGCAAAAAGTAAAAATGGCAGCAGTTGGTTGTCAGTCAAATCACATCCATGTTTCCTTACTTGCCTTCACAAACATTTGGTGTTTCCAGCAATTCAGTGGCACATGGTTTGGATCGCTTTTGCTGCTATGTGCTGAAAATCTGCACAACAGCTAGAGAGATCATGGGTCAAATCTTCAATAACCACTTCCTCTGAATGCCAGTGTGAAATAAAAATGAAACTATATATTGACCACTGGCATGAACCAGTGCTGCTCTTCCTATTGGTTTTCTCTAGGTGAGAGTAATGCTGCAAATTCCACAGCATGTTGATAATTTACCCAGGCTGAGGCTCTCAGCTTTGTCCATCCTGAGAAGGCTGGGATGAGAAGGCTCTATCCTGGCTGGATGATGCAGGACAGATCATGCAGAGTGTTTTGGACAGGAGTCAGCGATAGCACCAAAGCTGCTGCTGCTCTGCCCAGCCCCATGAGGAAGAGGGTTAGAGGCACTTATGAGCTTGAATCCTCACATCTCCTGCCTCAGAATGTGTGGTTGAGGGGCACAACTGCACAAGGAGTAATCACAGAAACCCCCTCAATGCCTGTTGGTCAGTACAGGCTGCTGTTTTGTCATATTAACTCAAAGATTTCTGATAGGGGCAAACACTCTCCCATGGGAAAATTCCTGACAGCTCTCCCTACATTTGCTTTTCATTCTGACCACTGGTTAAGTAGTAATGATCTGGGCATGGGGCATTTTCTGAAGATTGATGGCAGTCTGACAAGCATTTATGGCCAGAGGTATAGCCAAGGGTGCCATTAGTCCCAGCTGGTCATTAATCCCTGAGAACGCCCTGTGCTGGCGTGGCTATTGCTATTATTAGATGAAAATGAGAGCAAACACAGGAATATGGATTTTTTTAATGGTTGGTGCTGTTATGATTAGAATGTGTAAGGTGTTTTTAAGAATTAATGACTTACTCATTAGGTAGTCCAATTGCCTGAATTATCTGCACACTGCATGAAGCAGATTACTATAATTAAAATGTTTTAAACTTTTTTTACTCTTAATTTAAAAAAAAAAAAACCTGTGTCAGACTAACAGTTTTTCTAAACCAGAATTCCCAGCTAAGCCTGCATGTTTCAAATTAGTTTCAGAAGAAGCAGCATTTGGGAGATGTGAATTTCCTCACTGGACCTGCCAACACTCTGGTAAAAGCTTGAGAGCTCCCCAGAGTTGGAACCTTTAGTAAAGGGTGTTGATTCAGAGGGTTCTGGTTTTCCATATGCCTACTGGAGATAAGTCACTGTTAGTTTGACAGCTCTAGAGTAACAGAAATTAAAAAAATAATTAAAAAAAAGGTATCAGAATGCCTAGGAAGCAGCCTGGAGCAGCCAACAGGGAACATGATGCATGGGGAGCTGCTGCCTCACTCTGGATGCAGGACACTACACACAACAGCCCATGAAGATCCCTTGGAACGCTGCTAGGAAAGCTCTCCCAGCTCATCCTTTCTTATGATAGCTGGGTGGGGCTTATCCTCTTGAACCAGATGTTGTGGTGATGCTGAAAATCTCTGTTTTACTCCATCGACAGTCAGTGGTTTAAACACCTCTGTAAAAAGAGAGGTGTGACAAATGCCATGATTAAATTCCCCTTCGCTGAATTATGGATGGATAATACATGGAGATTTCTTGTAAGCAGGGTGTGATGATCTTGAGCAGGGGTAGGACAGATGGGCAAAGAGCAGAGCTGGTTTTAAGATAGGTCTCCATGGCTTCCTCAGAGGAAGTATATGACATGACCATCTGCAAAAGCAAGGAACTGGATACCAGAGCAAGGACCCTAGGAAGAGCTGCATTGTTTGAAGGGTTCACCTGTTGCTCTGTCCTTTCTCCACTAGGTCCAAAATCTGACCTGTAGGAACATGGGCTTCTGTCTCCTGTCACCTTTCAGCCTCAAGCTACTTTCAGCTCCTAGGACTTCCTGAGCTTGAAGTGGTCTGTCTCTCTATTTAGTAATTCCCCACAAAACTCTCTTCCCAATACTTTATTGTATCCACAGTGACTCCTAGAAAGAACTCAAACACATCTATCACTGACCTCATGAAGAACCCTATGCTTTTCTTTGCTTTGACCCTGGTTCTTGGTAGCTTCCTTTGATTGTCACTAGCCCAGTACAGAAAGGGGCAGTGAGCAGTCAGTCTCTGACCAGGTTTTCCAGCCTACTCAGGCTTTTCCAGACCTTTATATTCCTCTGTCTTTTCCAGGCTGAAATGTTCTAGCCCAACCAAGCAAGTTTTGTAAGAGTATCCATGAGTCAACTGAAAATTTTATCAGCATGAGCCTCTGCAAAAGAAACACAAAAACTTCAGAGTTGGATCCTGCCAGTCTTATGTATGAAATTTGAAAGCAAAATCAATGGCACTGCCTCTAAATGAAGAGTGGCAGACACTTCTGCTTACAAAGCAAGATATGTGTTAGCACTCATTTGTTCTGGTAATGTGGCAAGAACGGCTTCTAAGATGTATCTGAATTGTAAAGCCTAGGGCCCAATAAAAAACCTGCCATCTCCCATAGACGTGTTTCAGGTGGAGAGCATCACAAATTTTGATCTTTTCAGTTTTAATACTCACTTCTACAAATACTGGTCACGCAAAATGAGATTCCAAGGGAAGGTCTCCAACATTATTCTGTCCTTTTTTAAAATTTCATATTGCTACCTTAACCTTTTGAAATTTGCCAATGCATCTGAAATGAATTTGTTTGATATCTGAAGTACCTTTTTTCTCTATTTTATTTCTACTGTTGTGAAATGGAGAAATGTAGTATTTTAGGCAGAAATATTCTGTTTGAAAGGTTATTTGGCTTCTTTTAGTGCAAATCTTGGTAGCGAGTCAGAACTGAAGCACTGCATTATTCAGCCTAACTTATTTTGCATACATATTAGTGCTGTATAATAATAACAATAAATCAAGAATCTGTCCACACACTTTTTTGAATTAATCTTGTCTACACACTATTTTACCTTGCAAACAGATCAATTTGCATGTGTATAGGATGGTTTGATATAGGAATCTTTTTTCCCCCCTAATGCTTGTTTTATTCTTTGGAGAATAGAGCCCTCAAGAAGCAGGTGCAAACAAATATTATTTTCTCAATCTCCCACCTGAAGAAGGACTTAATAAAGGAAAGGAGGTTGTCTACCACTCAGTACAGTAATACAGAGAATAATGAAGGTATGCATGTTGAAAACTCTTCCACTGGCATGGAGAACCCTGTTTCCTGCTGTCACTGAAAACAGGCCAGGAAATTCCTCTGTTTGACCTTGCATTGGCTTTGATTTTTGACATGAAACACAAATGGGGAGCAGTACAAGCAGCTCCATGATAGGAAAACAAAAAAAACCAAAAAAATCTGCCTTCCACAGTACCAGTGCACTTTATTGGAAGGAGAGTTGTCAATAAGCAAATATTGGTGATCCAGAACTGCTTCTGTGTGTGTGCAAGTGTGTGTGAGAGGATTCTGCTGCAAATTTCTCTGTGCCTTTTGCTTGGGTTGACTTTTCCATATGGTCCACAGCCTCATTCCCTAATTTGCTGCATCTGGGTTTGAATAAGTGAGTCACTCTTAGGTCTGATTTGTTAAGCAAGTCCTACCTGATGTCATCTTGGAGAATCCTATGAGAGGAGAGAAGGCTCATGAATATTTTTCATGTATCCATTGATTGATGGGATTGCTGGATCATTTATTATGCTGATCTAATAAAAGGTGTGACCATACTCCTTACAATTCCTGATCTTTAGCCAGCAAAATGAAAATTAGCACCTTATCCTGGAAGGCTCTGTGACCAATAGCAGAATAGGGAGAAGATGCTACAGCTGGCTACATTTTTTTTTTTTCGGGTTTTTAAATGGATTTGCACACAACACAGCAACCTTAAGTCAAATACTTGGTGGTAAAACCTCTCATCAATTAAGTAGATCCTCACCCAGAGCAATTGGTCTGTATTAATTCATAATCAGCTGGTCACCTGCCCCATCACATTTCCTCTCTGTGAAATCTGTTCCACTGTCTTCTTTCAATTTATTTCTCCTCCATTATATCACTGTTTCTCTGAATATTCAGGGTATAAGTTAATGTATTCTTACTCTGAATGTGATTATTGACCTGTCAGCCTGTACTTGCAACCAGAAGGCCAACAGCATCCTGAGCTGCCCTGGGAGGACCTTGGTCAGCACACTGAGGGCGGTGATTCTCCCCTCTACTCTGCTGTTGATGCCCAGCTTGGAGTGACATGTCCAGCTCGGGGACCCCAACAGAAGAAAGATGTGGACCTCTTGGAACAAGTCCAGAAGAGGACCACTGAGTTAACCACAGGGCTGGAGCACCTCTCCTGTGAAAACAAGCTGAGAGAGTTCAGCCTGGAGAAGAGAAGGGTCCATGGAGGTTTTATAGCACCTTCCAGTACCTAAAGAAGGCTCATAAGAAAGCTGGAGAGTGACTTTTCACAAGGGCATGTAGGGGTAGCACAAGAAGGAGTGTACTCAAGCTGAGGAGGGGTAGATTTAGATTAGATATTAGGAAGAAGTTCTTTACTGTGAGAGTGGTAAGACACTGGAACAGGTATCCCAGGGAAGTTTTGGTTGTCTCATCCCTGGAAGTGTTCGAGGCCAGGTTGGATGGGACTTTGGGCCACCTGGTCTCGTGTGAGGTGTCCCTGCCCATAGCAAAGGAGTTGGAGTGAGATGGTCATTATGGTTCCTTCCAACACAAACCATTGCATGATCTAGTTTGATTCTATGATTATCAAACTAAAATCAGGGCTGGTGACGTGCAATTCAAAGGCTTAAAATGAAATAACTCAGTCCTAAAATCTCGTAGCCAAACAGAAGATGGAGAGGAAAAGGGAGAACCAACAGGTGGAGTGAAATGTAAAATGGCAGAGCAGGGTTCTTCCCAGGATTTGGGGGCACCTCCATTCACCCCAATTCAGAGGGCACAGTGGTTTGGTAAACAACCTGAGCTGCACAGTTAGTCTCTACTTTGCTACTGCTCTGTCGAGTTCTAACTTGTAATTCACTGAGAGCATGCATGGAAAATCTGATTTTAAAATAAGAACAGAACAAAATTAACAATTAACAAAATTAAAAATTTCCTTTATGAAGATGCTTTCTTTATCTGGTTATGAGCATTTCACATAGGGGGGAGTGTCATCATAACCCCACTTTTTCCATTGCTTGTCCAAACAATATGCTTTTCATCTCAAATAGAAACCAAATGTCATTCCTTCATGGACCACAGGGAAAAAAAGGTAAAATGAAGTGCAGCAATTGAGATGGCAAAGAAAATTAGGCATCGTGGATAAGGGTTTGATCCCAAAGTAATACTTTGGAGATAATGACAGGGAAAATAGTATAAATTCTACAGGGACACTCCTGACTTCTGGCCTAATTCACAAAGATTACTTGCCATAAGGTACCACTTGAGTAATGTAAAATAAAAGCACATAGATGTGATGGGAAATGTAAGCAGCTGACTTCTTTATGTGGCAGTAAACTGGGGTAATCTATTCCTGTCCACTAATGTTTATAAACATATTGTAAACAAGCATAAATGAACAGCTCCTCTCTCTGAGGGGACCAGATGCATCCTTAACGCTGATAAAGTGCTTTGTTCTGCCTGAGTGTCTGGCAGAGGTTTATGCTCCAAAGCAGAGGGAGGGAGGCAGAGTAATGACAGTCTCGTATTCTCCTGGCTCTTTAACTGCTTTGGGGGATTCAGCAGGCAGTATAGAATGGATAATACTACTGATGATCATTTCCCACAGCACACCCTCACACGGGATAGATCTTGTCAGGTCTTTAATGCCACTTCCCAGGTCTTCTTTCTTGCCAAAGCAGGAGCAGCAGTTGTGCTTGGGTGCCCCCCTCACCCACTTCCATCCCCTTTAATGCCACCAAAAACATCTTGATGCTGAGTCGATGTCATGACAGCAGTCACAAATACAGCACATTCTTCTTCTTTTGTGTCAGTAAGCTGCCTCTCACTCTTCAGAAGCCTGAGATCTAAAACTGCCAAAACTTTCCTTTTTGCAGCTTCCTACAGAAATTTGGGTCAAGAATGATTTAATAACTCACCTCTTTCATGTCCTGTAAATCCACAGCCAGCTCCTACTGTCCTGTGGGGTGTAATTTTTAGAGCAGTATTTTATGGGCAGTTCTGCACTCCTTCTCTCCCTCCCCATTAATTACAGCCACAAATGCAATTCAGATGGACTCAGATGAACCCTTTGTTGGGTAGCAGGATGAGGATTTGCAGCCAACAGTGTACAAGAAGAATGGAGATCAAAAAATGTGAGTATAGCTATTTGTTGGTGTGAAATTCTCAAAGCCAGTTCCGAAAGCTTTCAAGCCGAAGCTTTCTTTCCTCAGAAGACTGGAGTGCTGTTTCTGGTAGCTTAGTTGAGGAACCTGCCTCTGTCTTGCTGAAAAAACTCACTGCAAGAACGGAAATTGGTATGAAAGAGTGAAAGATGGGTTTATATCTTTTTTCTAGGAACAGAGAAGTAGTGGGCATGTTTCATAAAGTGCAATGGTTATTGTTTTCTATTATTTGTTATTTGCCAGATTTGCTTTTTGACTACTACTAGTAAGCTAGGCAGTTTTGTCCAGTGTATTATTTAAAACAATGCTCGCAATAGCCTGATGTTGTTCACATTGCCCTTGGCAACAAGAGACAGTTGCCACTGCTGACAAAGTAACTTTTGAGTCTCTTTAACTTGCCCTTATACTTTTACTCTTTCAAATAAATACTTGAAGAATTTCATGGGCCATCAGAAGTTGTGCACAATTTGTAATTGGCAGCGCATGAATGTTGAGTGTGTAAATGTGTTTGTGTTTTCTGTTAAATCAACTACCTCTATTTGCCCTGCTACTGTGCACATAGTGTATCTTTAATTTCGGGTAGAGGTGTCATGACGTGGTCTATCTATTACTAACTGTGTAAATTAGATGTAGCCCTGCAAAAAAAATTCAAATTAGATACAATGGGAAAGTCAATCCTGCAGAGTACTAAGACTTGTATCTCCAAAAGTTATTCAAGCTGTAAGGAAAGAAAACTGAGTGGGTCCATCAGCTCCCCTGGCCCCTGCTTCTCTACTAGCCTGAATGAACAATGTAGTTGACCCCAGGACATTACTTCAGGTCCACTTTAAATAGAGCCTTGGATTGCTGCTTTATGGGCAAAAATAGCAAATGTTGGGTATTCCTGTTGGGGCTATGAAGACCCACATTTGAGCTAAATCTCTTGGAATCAGAGATTTCTGAGGGAAAGCTTTTTTTTTAATATTTTATTTTTTTAAGTGAAATATCAAGGGGAAGGTTCACAACAAAAAAAATCTGTTTAAAGATGCAAATGATGTAAAAAGGTCAGGAAGATTGATTGGAAATTTAAGAAAGGTTTCTTCCCCTCAGTGACATGGAAGATGGATTGCAGGACAAACAACATTAGCTGGTTATATTCTCTTTTTCCCTTTCAGGCTAACACATCAATGCTAATGAACCTGGATGCTTTATTTATTTGCATATAAGTTCTAAAGCACGCATTAAACCAAAACATTTTTTCCATCACTGTGGATATTTTAGGATCTATTAACATTAATGACTTACCTCTCCACTGAAAGAAAAACTCTGTGAAAAGAAAATCAAGCCTTGTCTCCATAACATAAGGAAGTAGATCCTCAGGGCAGCTGAAATCTTAGAAAAGCATTAGCATGCCGAATCTAGTCTCCTCCATTTGCAATTTCATTGCCATGACTTTTTCTCATTACCAGTCAAGCAAGTTTGGAAATAAAAAGGGAAAACTGCAAGGCACAGATTTGTGAAGCATCTTTTCATTTTATGGCTGGTAAAACTCCAACTGCATCTCTGTGGGGACAGTGGCAGCCCATGTGGAAGCTGACCCACAGCATCTGGTCCCTGGAGGTGACCCTGAAGGGTCCCACATTCTCCAGCATCACTCTCTAGGTGATATATTCAAAATTCACTGCAGATTATAGAATCTGTATTCAACAGCCTCAGTATTTTCAGAAAAAGATTGTATTCCTCCCCGAAAGTAACAGGCAGAAAGAGGGGTTTAGGATGAGGACAGCACTTTGCGAGCTGAAGGGAGCTCTGTGACTTCCCCCAGTCATTCAGAGTGCTTCTTTACCCAGACAGAAGCACCTCTGCAAATCAAGAGCTCTTGAGTAACTATTGCTCTTGTTCATAATGCAGATATAACAGTAAGGAAATTCAGACGTTGCTGCTGGTTAGGCTCATTAATTACTTTGGTTGCAGGGACAATGCAAATATAAATTGCCTGAAAGCAGAACCTGGATCTGTGCATGTTTACAACCAGCAAGCAGAGTCCAGCCTCTCCTGGAAGGAAATCTTTCTAGAGGGTGGGAGAAGTTGTAAACAGCATCTTGTTGGGGGTCATTTCTCTGGATACCATGCTCTTGCTCCGGGCCGCAAGTAATTTGGATTTCAGGCAGAGGCTCTGGTCTATGCCTCATGTCTGGACTGTAGTTGTCAAAGAGGGCATTTTTCCTCCTCTGGCACGGCCCAGAATGGACATGTAATTTCACATGTCTCCTCAGCCTTGACATGTAGGTGAGATTGTCACTTGTAATCTAGGAAGGAGGCATTTCACAGTGAAAGCAGATGAAATGGAGCCTTAAATTTCTTGCAGACTTTAATGCATCAGAGGTGAGAGCTGCTTGCTGACTCCCTGCCTCTCCCTGGGTGTGTTGCCTGTTGCACGGTGCTGAAGGAATGTGATGTGTTATAGTGCTGGAAGGGTCATTTTTCCACTGTGCCTGTAATCAGCAGAGTGTGAGGAATAGGAGGAGAGAGATAACCAGAAACCACACAAAAAACCAGCTCAGCTTTCTATGATAGACACATCTGGAAGCAATTGCTACTTTCATTAGTATATTGATTTTCTCCTCTTCTGGCTATTCTCCCACTTAACTATTTGTTCAGCTTGATTTGGGTTATCTATTGCCTTGGAGAGGCTTGGTTTAAAGCTGCTTTTTGGCAGTGCAGAAAATGAGAAAAAATGGAAGGAGTTCTGCCTTTCCTCACTAGGTTACTATGTGCTTATAACTAACACCTAAAGAATGGAAATGTCTCTTATAAGGAAAACTCCTCCATCCATTTTGCCTGCTGGATTGACTCATCACTTTTCCTGGAAAGGTGTCTGTGGGACAAAGGCAAATGTGTTAGCGAGTATGTGTTTCTCATACTGCACAAGTAAAGTTGCTACCTTCTGTCAAGGTGAACACAGGGACTGGCTTGATCTGTACTGGGGCTGTAGATTTCCATGGAGCCATGGCATTCACGTCAGCTTTAGACCTGAGGAACATCTCAGTCTGTCTTGCTAGGGAGCCTTGTTTGCTGCCTCTCAGTTTGAATCTTCCTGGGAAAATGCTCCTGCTGACTTTCCACAATGCAGCCTGGGCTCCTTCCTTGCTTCTCCTTCAAAACATTGTTGGCACCTACTGCCATTTCTTTTTGATCCAGTCTTGTTTAGTCCCTGTGGTGATTTCTATGTGTGAGGGATCATTACTGTAAAAGATTTCACCATGCAACTCTCCCCTCAGTATACAATACTGTGTATATGACAGGTTGTAAGGCTTTTCACTCATGCTAACTATGGATCCCCCACTACTGTTACTTAATGCATATGTAATGAATTAAAAATCCACAATGAGTAATGGTTATAGCTGATTTGACCTTACTTTGTACAATATGAGGCCATTTCTGGCAATCGTGATCTCATTGTAGCTTTAATGACCTCATCTAATTATTGCTAACTTAAAGACCTTTAGTGCTTTAATGTGAGTCAGAGAATGCACACCAGCAAACTAATGAACTCATCACACTGTGCTAGTCTTTGACCAGAAACAGGGATTCATTTGGAAAATTAGAAAAAAATACATTAGGGAGAGGAAGCTTGAGATTATTTCACATTTATTTCCCTGACTTGAAAGAGGAAATTATTACAATATTGCTGAAGGAAAAAAAAAAAAGATAGATGAAAGTAATATTATTGATTGCTGTAAACTATCCAATTGAGTGAAAAGCATAGAGGAGCAATGTGTTGTGATTCTGGAAAGAAGCACAGAAAGGCACATTGTGTTTACAGCTCTTCTAGATTAGTCTGTGGGGACACAGGAAAGTAGATGATAGGAGAATCACCCATCTTTGGACCAGAGGAGTTACTGGACCACTCACCCAATTATTGTGGCAAAGCAGAAAGACAAGTCAATGTCTTAACTTGGAAGGTGTAAAATTAGGCTACTTACCAAAAGATTTAATTTTTGTATTCTCTCTCAGTAAGAACAGGGTCTGTAAATGGACAAGATTTTCTCCAATCCATTAAAGAATCAGAAATCTCTGTTTCTCACTAAGAGGTAGTACAGGTTGTTATAAGCTATTAAGCTCTCCAAATCAATGTTTGGTTTCAAAATACAACAGTACACCATCAATATCATAATACAGTGAACTTTAACAGCAGGGCACTCACTGTATATTAATCAGCTTTCAAAGAGGGCCTTTAAATGTCATGAGAATGAGGAGCCTTATGAAATTTCAATTCATTTCTGCTTCTGGCCAGACCAGGAATATTGAGAGAATAGGCTCTTGTACAGCACAATGCCACTTGAGTGACTGGGAAACCAAGTTTCCCTCACACAGAACACAGGACAATTTCATTACCTTTCTTTTTCATTATTTTTTCTCACATCCAGGTAAAAGTGACTTTGAAATCTAATTTGAGAAACACCAGGCCAGCATTTTTTATCAGGAGAAATTCAACTTAACCTGCATGTAAATGTTTTGAAGAGGTGTTTAGAAAATGCAAGCAAATATAAGCAGCCATGATTCCTGCCAGCAGACATGGGGACTGCTCAGCACCCATGTGCTGGTAGGGGTCTCCCAGCTCAGTGGCTGCTCTCACAGTGCTCTCACAAGATGTTGGAAATTATGTTTCCCCAGTGCCAGCACCCAGTTCAGTAATGCACCTACCTTCTTTGCTACAATCCTCAACTGTGGTTTATGATGAGCAGGAAATCCTGGATATAGCAAGAAAAGTGACTAAACATGTGCCACTCATGCATGTTTCCTAAATCTGTGACTGGATCCCAGTATGCCCAAGGCTGGTGAGGCTCCAGGGGCCAGGACGCTGCCATAGCTCACCGAGCAGAAATGCAGCTGCAGTCCATTCTGTGGAACATTTTGATGCGTTCAGTTGTCACCACAAATTGGAACAAAAGCTAGCTCAAGCAGATCAAAATCCTTTCCAGAAGTATTAATTTTTTTTTCTTAAATTCATTAATAATTTTCTCCTCAGAGAGACGCAGCAGCTCATTAGGATCTGAACCATGGCCACAAATGCACAGGGTGTCAGGGAGACACTGAAATAAATCTGAAAATAAGCATATGAACAGCTCAAATCACCTTCCTACCTCATCCCTTCTTCAGATTTCTATCTGCTCTGCTGAAGAAGGATGCTCTAGACCATGATTTTGTTCAACACTATATATAATTACACCAGCAGGTAGGCAGGTGAGCACTTCTTTCTATCATCATACAAATCTAACCCTGAAATTCATGATCCCCTGACTATATATGTTTGATTCTTGCAATTTTACTGGTATCAGCAAGCTGAAGAGTAGCTGCTGAAATCTCTGCACTTAGAGGGTCACGAAGAATATGGCTAATAATACCTGAAATAAGCCATTTAAGTCCTTTTCCTTTCCTCACAAATGCCTGCATTCCTAGAGATTGTCATAGGTCCCAAGAATTGTACTGACTTTTATCAATTGAAAATTTGGCCCTTACACTCACTTATAAAAAGATATGGATCTTCAGAGTATCAGGAAAAGAGCTTTATTGATCTTTCTGTACCGGTGGTGCTTTCATTCCATTTTTCAAAACATATAGGCTTCTGTTTACATAAAGACAATCACTGGCAATACTCCCAGTTTAGAGACATAATTAAGCATGAAATGAATCAGCTTTGGAATGCAATCCCCAAGCAATTCACAGTTTTAGTCATACTAAATTGGTCAAAATCAAAAATTTGTCTTTTGAAAAATACAAAATTACGTCCTTCCTCTGCCAAAAACCAAAGTGCTCTTAGCAACAAGAAGACCTGACCCATAACTTCAGTTTATTGATCTGGAAAGAAATTCTGAATATTGTTAGATAATATCTCTGAGGTGAATCATTGTTTATTCAAAACTCAGTGTTTGTTTTATCTGGTTTCTTCACATGGAATTAGTAGGGATGTGGGAAAACAACTTGCAGGTGGAATGGGATTCAGGGGTCAGTTGCCATCACTTTGCTCCTTATGGAAGAAGTAATGCTGGGTGTGATCAAATGATCTGTGTTGCTGACAGTAAATTCCTCAGCAATTCACTTCTGCCTCTGTGTGCAATATATCCTGAGCTCTCTCTAACCATTTGATTCAGCTCTTACTGGAGTCAATTTATAGGCTGCCCCTTTGACTCCAGTGAGCACAGTCTGAACCAGCTGGAAGCACTCGGATGAAGCCATATGTGGTCTAAATCTGTGTGTGTTTATGAGTGTGTGTGAACGCAGACCACTCGTGTCATCCAAAAAACCTGCTTACCTACAGACAGGTTGGGGGGCTTTGCATCCATGGGGTACTGAGTCAGAGGTGTGTGTTTAAGGTGGTAAAGTCCACAAACTCATCTAGTCCAGAAGTCCTCCCGAGTGCTTTCAGGTTGTTATTTTCAGAGTTCAGCTGTCCCTTCCTCCATATCCCATCTCAGAAAGCCTTAGAAGGTGAGGAAAGACTACTTTATCTTTAATCAAAACATCACCTGCACTGATGGTATGAAGAAAAATATGTGTCTACACTTAACACATTGCTGTTGTTCTCAGGATACAGAAATTTCTTTCACAGCAGCAAATAGAGCTGTTGCTTTAGTAAAAAAATATCCTTAAAAGGAACACAATCACCTTTCAAAAATGTACTGATGCAAGTGCCGATACTATTATAGCAGAAGAGCTTTCAATTTTTCACTTCAGTTGGACAAACCTCTTCAGCATGGGATGCTTCCATCATCACCCAAGGAAAAGAAAGGAAGAGCAGGACAGAGGGGTAATTGGCCTGCGCTGGGATCAAAAGCAGTAACACACAATGCTAAAATCTCTTTGCTTTTTAAGCATAGTTCTGATGAATGCGAGTACTCCTGCCCTCCAGTGTATGTCAGCTGTGACACTAAATAGAGAAAGCATCTCAGCATATCGGGTCCTGATGGGTAAATTCTCATTTGGTGTGAAAGAATGGCAGGAGATGAAGTGTGACTCTTGACTGCACACTGTGATTTGAGCTTCCCTGCAAAGTATTCATGCCTGCCTGATGTACTGCACTACATTGCACAACTTCAGATACCATTCTGAGACACACTACAAAATTGCTACAAGGAAATTAATATATAGAGATTATACTTTCTGCCAGTTAAAAATTAAAGAGGAGCAAAATCAGGACAATTCTAGCAGCTGTATGTTCTGTACAGACACAGCATTATAGCAGTCTCTACAATTCAGAAATCAGTGTGCTTTTTTTGCTTCTAATAATTTTGATAGAATACTTCCCTTTGATCTGTTCCAAATGGAAAGAATTTGTTATATTTGTGCAGACTAAATATTACTTAATCTTTTATAAAAACAGCAGATTCCACTGAAGTTTTTTCTCTAGTTTTCTATAAATGAGATGAAAGCATGATTGAAAATACAGATTTGAAAACAGTGGCTAGAAAAATGAGAGCAAATAACTGCTTAAATTTTAAACATGATGGCTTGCACCTAGGACAAACAGAGTGTGCCTACCAGAATATATTATTACACTGGATTTTTATTAAGATTTTATTTTTGTGATTGCTTACAGTTTAAGGTGAGTGTTATATGTGTAAGAATCTGTCTGTCTCTTATCACACAGTTTGGATGTGGGGCAGACAATATGGCTGTACAGTGGGACCTCAAGTGCTGACAAAACGCTGCTGAAGGCATCTGGACACAAGTCCCCTTTCTGCTGGGATCGGTCCTTAAATATGAGACCAAACTATGGAGGCAAAGACATCCTCACTGAGAATTAATTCTGTCCATGTTGCAGTCTTTGTTGCAGTCCTTGTTTCACAGACCAGAAAGACCATGCTCTTCTTGATCACAGAGTGTGTTCAGTGCTCTTGTGGCAGTGCAGTAGTTAGAATTACTCTCACTGTCTTTCAGGTTAGCAGCTTTTTAGGGCAGGGTGGAAACATCCCTACCCACCCTGCTTCCCTGCCTTTGCATTTCTGTTAACTGCAGATCAAAGCAGGATTTCTTACTCTGTTTTGATTGTAACAGGATTCAGGATCGAGTTGAGACAAAGGATGAATGTTGTTATGTATAATATCAAAGTCTGAAGAACAATGGAAAATGTTAATATAACTCAACAAGGGAACTTCAATAAAAACACTGTAATAAAAACACACCTGAAAATGCATGAAAGCAAATTGTAAATACAAACATAAAAAACAGAAGAGGAAATTAGGGCATTTAAGGTGGTTCCAGCTCTGATATGCAGCAGGACAATTTCAGTCGTATTTAGAAAAACTTCTGCTTCCCTGCTGCAAGACGGGTGACTGTGAGGCTTGCTCAGGTTTGAAACCTGTCTCAGATCTCCATAACAAATGTGTTGCTTCTGATTTCAACAGGATTGCCTCTGATTCAGGTTGCTACGAGCAAATGGAACAATTAGCACCAGACAACTTCACCACCTCCTCTCACACAGTTCCTGATCTCACAGACAGTTGTGACATAACTCATCTTAAGCATGAGCCCTCCACAAAAGCTGTTTTCATAACTAGAGTTTTGCTTTGAACTAAATTCTGTCATGAGAAGCTGCTTCATTAATTCTGTAAGGCAGGCTGCAGCTAAAGTGAAAAAAAATTCAGCACCATCTTTAATGTCTTATCATCTCATAATGCTTGGAGTCTTTCACTTTCTACTGGATGTGTAGGATGGTTGTAAGATAAAGTGATGAAAGAATAAGAAGATCATATTTTAAAAGACTGTAATCATAAAATTATTTCTAATAATTTCCAATTTTGAATAATAAAATGTCATACCATTACAAAGTAATGAAAATGTAATAAAAATGAGGTCTTAAGAAGATTTAAAATATAATTGCATCTTTTAATGTTTTAATAATTATACAATTAAAATTACAAAACCACATATAATAATTAAAACAGAATCTCCTGCCGTGACAGTATCAAAGATTCTCTCTGCATCAGGTTTAATTAATGAAGTCTCCATATACAATAGGTAGACTACTGTAGAATTAGTCCTCCTTAGATGATTTGAGGGGATTGCTTTTGACTGTGCTTGGACGAAGTGTAAATCAAAATGCTGATTCCCAACTGATGGTGCATCCTTTGGGTCCTAAATTTGCTGCCATCCCCACTCAGCTTTCTCTGCATCCTGCACTAGCACCTTTCCCCTGTTTTGCATTAAAATACCTGCAGCTGGATTGATCCTGTTGTCTGGGGACGTTCCTAAATTCCTAGAGTTTCCTTTGTGACTGCTCAGAGTGCCTCCATCAGCCAGCTCGGAGTGCTTTGCCCTCCAAATGGAACCCAGGCAAATGCATCATAAAACTCAATTATGTGGTTAAAGCACGGTAAGTAGCAGAAAGTTTGATAAACTCTTTTTAGTTTTTTTGCAAAGATACGTATAATTTCTTGCATTTAAGTAAAAAAACCACTGGTATTTCAAATCTGTGCTTCCAGAAATATATCAGTTTGAAGAGCCCTAAAAGGATGTTTAACAACACATCTCCAGCTACAGATATATATATAAAGTGATGGAGAATACAGAAAGGAACCAAGGCTTTTGAATCTAAATTACCAATTTCTTCAATGAATCAATTTCAACAGAGAAAGTGAAGAAAGCATAGATGAAAGCAGCTTTAGGGTCCATTTAAGATGGTAAAAACCTATTTGTTCACACCTTTCTCATGTAGCCTCTGTCTGGTATTTCATCCATATTCTGTTTTGTGTTTTTCTAAAGCGTAGAATAGGTGTCACCTATTTAAAGGTGGAAAAAATATGTTTAAACACAAGTAGGTGAGTTTTATTAAAAGAGCTGAGAATTTCAGAGGTTAAAGATTTATGATGACGTTCTTTCAAGTGGGTCCTGACTCTGCTTATGGATATCAGCTTTGAAACAGTGTCTGATGAAAATAAATCAGTTACAGGTTTCATAAGGGGACAGGGACAGACTCACAGACTGGCTGTAACTCAAAAGTAAATCACAGTGGGTCAGAGGAAAGGATGGGCTGGAATTCACTAAAATTTCCCTGACTCTTTTGACTCCAGGGAAACTGTAATATGGCTCTGAAGATGCGTTACTGGTGGGAAAGAGTCAGTGAGGAAGACAATGTGCTTACATGCTGTTCAGAAGTTCGGGTGCCCCACCCAAGAGCAGAAATGAGTTCTGGGGCCAATGCAAGCTGTGGAAAACTCCCACAGATCTGCTGCAGTGTGCAAGCTCTGTCCTACTGTTCTGACTTGGGACAGTGCCAATTTGCTTGTACCTCTCTCCTGCCAGCTTCATTTGGTCACATGTAATTATTCATTGCAAGAGACAACAGTGCCTATCCCCTCTCTCCCCTCAGCTAGAATTTGTACACTCTGCTCTGCAAGTTTGCTCTATCCCAGATTGAAGTGTTGTGAACAATTGTGAAAAACCACCCATAACTCTGATTACACTTTAGAAAATATAAACCACAAATCTGGCTAGCATTTAACAGATGTGCCTAGAACTGAGCTATAAATGGAAGGAATGAGACCTTTTAGAGAAGAACCATCCCAGCACTGCTCAGGTTGCACTGTTTGGCTTGTGTGTTGTATTACCTGTTGTACACACAGGGTGGGGAAAAGAACCCCCTGCTACATCACTACCGCACCTTCTTTGCCCATTGCATAAGAAAAGAAAATAAAGGGCTATTTGAAACTCAAACTGATAAAATTCACATTTACTGTCTTTTGTTTTTATTCCTTGTTTCAAAATCTGCTTGGTTGAAAGAATTTTCTTGGAAGTGATGCTAGCCTGACTTCTTCACCTCAGACATATGCTTTCATCTAATTGGGGATCTTTACTTCAGAGAATGCTCTGGGCTACAGAAGACATAACATTTCATGATTACAGAATCTGCCCCTAATCTCCCAAAACAAACAGAAATCCCATAGCAGGGAAGAAATTCTATCATAATTCTGACTGTTGCAGTTTTGTTCTCTGGACTCAGCCTGGAGACATGCAAACATGGAGCTTTTCTCCTCGCTGTGCTTGCAGTGAGGATTGTGCTGATTCTGCACGGTGCTGAGACCCACAAAGCAGAACTGGAAATTGAGTTAAGCGGTACATTCGAGCAGTCACAGCACTGAACAGGGAGCTGGTGTGACTACACTCTGTTCCAAATATTACCTTGCTCTGCCTTTAGGCTGGACAACTCTCTCCTACAGGCCTTGGTTTCCCCTCTGAACTCCCAGCCAGATTTTGTTCTTGCTATTTGATCTGGGGCACTGCTTCATTCCTTGACACTCGAGCTTCAGTTGTGGCTATCAGCTACTATCATACGTAATAGCAAATAAACATAACAGTTATCATGTGTAATAGCAAATAAACATAACAGTTAACATTCGAGTGTCAAATCAGGCTTAATGTTGTGTGTACCCATGTTTATTAGTGCTTGGTATAGTATGTGTTTCATAGGGAAAATAGATCTCTTCAGTGTAATAAAGAGTTTTGGCAGGGATGGGATGAAATTTAATTAGGCTTTTGGTGCTGTTGGAAACATGGAGAGCTAAAGTGTAGGTGTTTTCTCAAAACAGATAAAATCTCCCAATAACTTTACAGAAAATATTGGTCAAAACCAGTCATTAAAAAAAAATAAATATGGCAGGGTCCAGTGGTCCCCATCTGTGCTTCCCACCCATCCTCTCTCTGTGCCTCCACAGGAGAGCAGCTTGCTAAAATTAAATTCAAAAGGGGACAATGTAAGCCAAAGTCAATAACCCTCTTAATATGTCAGAGTCTCTTTTCAGGAGAAAATAGTGAAGGATATCAGGAACTGGGGAATCAGACAAATAATCTTCAGTCAAATTCAGCAAAAGGAGTTTTCTCTGGTTCATGCATACTAGACTTGGCAGAATCCCAAAGTATGGGTTGCATCCAGAAGTTTGATCAAAGGAACAGACTCTGAACATGGACAGAAATCTCTCATGCAGGAATTTCCTTTGTTCCTAGTGAAATAAAATGTATTAAGATGGATAGAAAGGGGAAAACTAGAGTTTTGTACTACAAAGAAGCCTTACATTAACACAGTTAGATTCATGGCTTAGGACATCTTTCTCACTGTGTGATACGAACAGCAACAGAGAAATTCAAACAGATTTGGCCAGCTCTCTCTGTTCAGCCACAAGTAAAAAGAAATCAGCAAATGCTCATTTCTCATAAATTGTAATTTTTCCAGTCAATATCTTGCTGCAAGTCTAATCATCTTCAATACATACACAAGAGGCATTTCCAGCTCAGTGAGTATGATGAAGTAATAAAGCTAGGAATAAGAAGTTGTACAGTGTTCCCTAACCACTATCTGTATTGGAGTACAATTAATTCTCATTTTCAGGAAATGTATTTTTTACAAATGCACACATATGTTTTCTGAGAGTAAGAAGCAACATTTTGTTATATTCCAGTTACTAAAGTCTTTCTTCTTAATTGAGAAAAATGTTAAAAAATAAGCTGATACCAGCCCACTTTTGTGGCTGCTGTTTTATTTAGTCAGGGAGTAGTTTGTTTTAATTTATATTATTTAATGCACAATGGGTGTTTAGAGGAGACTGCTTCATCCTTCAAAGTAATAAATGGTGTGCGGCAAAAGAAAATGTTTCTATGACTGCTTTAAATCTCTTGGGAAATGATTAATTGAAAGGCACTATTGTCCAAGCATTGATATAGATTACCAACAAAGAGCTGGCTCCAGTAGGTCACCAATTACATCAAGGCAGCAGAAATGGCTGTTTGAGTTTCAGTCACAACTTCACAGTGTGAGCCACCTCACTGCTATTTATTCACTCTAATACAGTTCTCAATCAAATACCTTTTACTCGTTATATAGGTGCTCATATGACTCTCCTGCATACTATTCTGCTGAATGGCCTAGAAAGATCTAACAAATAACTATAGGTCAATCGTGTACTTCTGCCCTGGGGATCATGATTTAAAAGATCGCTATCACGTTTTGGTCCTTCTGCTTGTACTGTAATTTTAAAAGTAGATGACACAACAATGCATGAAATGAGTTTTTAAAATGGAATGAAAAATCATTTTCCAATACACTTTAAACTGCCTTTGTTAACTCCCACTCTCAGGAACTTTAATGGCATAGTGCTAAGGGGCATTCCTAGCTGATGCTAATCATTATATCTTGTATTTGCTTCAACAGTGTTTATAGCGGTGGATCTGGCTCAGCTACTGCAGCTACAATATGTTTCCTTTAAATATTTCCCTTGATTTCCTCGCTCCTTATTAGCATTGAAATGTCATTTATTCAAGCAGGTTAAGGATTTCAGAAGCCTTCATTTGAGCTGGGTTAACTCCATGCAGGTTGTGGTCTCCTTGGCAATACTTTTGATTTTCAACTTGCACATCAGCTTTCATGTGAGCAGGATAGCATGCACTTGGCTCCTTGTCACTTCCAGCTCAGGAAATTAAATAAATTAGCATTATTGGATTTTTGTGGTTCTTTACATCTCTGCTAGATCAGCTAAAGTGAAAATGGCAAGGACAGCATTCTCCTGAATGAGATGATGTCTCTACTTGGGCCCTGAGCCCATACAAAAATATAAACTTGCAGACGTACTGTCTCTTGCACAGAGAAACTGCTGAACTGGATTATTTGCTGTCATGGTTTCACCCCAGCCAGCAGCCAAGCCCCACACAGCCACTCACTGGCTCCTCCACCAGCGGGGTCAGGGAGAGAATCAGAAGGGTAAAGGTAGAAAACTCATGGGTTGATATAAAGGCAGTTTAATAAGGAAAGAAAACACCCCATCTGGTAACAGTGACTTGGGAACACAAACCCCATCACTCCAAACATTCCCACTTCCTCCTTCTGATCACGGTGCCATATGATCTGGAATATCCCTTTGGTCACTTTGGGTCACCTGCCATGTCTGTGACTCCTCCCAGCTTCCCATGCACCCCCAACATTCTTGCTTAAGAAAAGGAGAAAAGGAGAAAAGGACTGTGCTCCTTGTAGTTTGTTATTGCTCAACAAATACAAAAACATCTCTACATTAACAACTCTGCGCTCAGCACAAACCCGAAACGGCTCCATACCAGCTGTGAAAAAATTAACTCTACCCCAGCCAAAACCAGCACACTTATTCTGAGCAAGAAACTTGCCTGGATGGTTTAGTGGGAACACAGGGTTTACTTGATTTTACCTTGCCAATAATTCTGTCTTGTTTACCATTCCAGCTGCATTCTGTACCTTTCACTGATTGCACTTTTAGGCACTGTTCAAACTGACAGCTGTCTACCAAGTAAAACAAGACTGGGAACACATTTAATCCTGTGTGCCAAAATGTGCTGTGTTAACAGGAAGAGATGGGAGAGCCTTTTAGGTGCAGTCCTGGAGGCACTAAAAAAATGTAGCATCAGACACATAGAAACATACAGGACCTTTTCCAGAGTGGAACCAGTCCTAAGGATTTTCAAAAACCTGCTGTAAAAAGGTATCATCATGGAAAAGGATATTTTATACAAAGGTTGAGACCAGTGTAACTCCAGTACCTGAAGGAAATTTTATGTATGTGAAGGATACTCTTTAATCCAGCTTCTTTGTGTGTTTGTGTGGTTTTGGTTTATTTGGGTTTTTTTAATCACTGCTTAGATAACTTTGGTTTCAGACACTTATTTTTTTGGAGGCTTTTGTGCTTTTTTTATTTTTTGGGGGTTTTTTGGGGGGGGAGTTTGGTGGGTTTCTTTTTGGTTGGTCGGTTGGTTGTTGTTTTGTGTCGGGTTTTTTTGGTTTTTTTTGAAAACGTATAGGAGGCTGGATTGTTCTCCATCAAATCTCCAAACACATGGGTCAAGTGTTGTTACCACGTCACCTTAACTCTCTTTTACGTTACAGGCAGTGAAATTCCTCGAACATCGCAGGGTTTAAAGTAGACTTTTCACAGACCTAATTTATTTATTTTCGTGTTAACTCTCTGCTGGCATTTTAAAAACTCTGAAAACTTGATAAAAATGTATTTGAGATATTGTTTAACAGCCTTTCACTTAACCTGTGCTCTCTCAGGGCTCTCCACTGCGCTTATTTCCATGGAGAGCTCCTCTCTGCCCTGAAGCAAGCTCCAGATTACTATACTGGCATACACATACCACTAATGCTAAATGGTTCTTTTCACTTGTGCACACATCAACTAATCAACATAAAGGACCTGCAGTCATCCATCTGAAAGCCTTGTTTGCCATCATCACCACTGAGGCCTGTAGATCAATAGAAAGATGATATTGTTTATATAAAACCCAATAAACAAGTCCTGTCTGAGGCTTACATATGGTTTCATTCATTCTAATAAAGGAAGTGCATCTCTTATGAGCTTTAGCCCATCAGATTTTGTAAACTGCTTATTCACTTCAACAATCACTGACAAGGATATTGTTGTATCCAAGTCTAGGTCAAGCAAGACTTACTTGATCTCATCCCATTTCCATAATAATCTCTGTCATTTCTCTAAGAATAAGAAGGTAAGGGCACTTTTATTGCCGCAATAAAAACAGCAAAGTGATCTTCTGATGGCACTTAATTAGATTCATTTTATCTTCTTTGACTGAGCATGACATACTGTAACCCTTATTTATGAAGTAAAAATGAATGTCTTATGGTTCCTAACACAATTGAAGAAGAAATTACCGTGGTATTCCGCTTAATCTGTGTTTGTATCTGACATAAATGATCTTAAGATAAATTACAGGAAATTATTTTCTACTCCTGGTAACCATAACAACAGATGAGAATTGGTTCTAGTTCAACTTACTGACTGCTCCTGAACTCTTTAGTAATGTGTAATAAAAATTATAAGACAAAAGCAATCCACAGACTTTTACTGTTGTTTGTATAAGAAAAATTTGTGAAGCACTGAAAGGTAATTTTAGGTTTGAATTAGGCTTCGGTCTTTCAGCTCTCCATCAGAGTAGAGTGAAATGCATTCCTGTTTCAAAGTGTGATGGCACACAGGTCTTGCAAGGAATTTTCCCCAAGAGACACATTGCAAAGTTTAACAAAAACCTCCACGAAATGTGTGGAAGTGAGCAAAATATAACTGGAGAGGATTTTAGAAAATACTGCAGATCTGAGAAATCCCTACTAGTGCCTTTGAAGGACAGTAGAGACAGTTAGTGAATTAATCACCGTGACAAGCTGATACTAATAGAAGCAACCTGAAAAGCTTGGAGGCTTTGAGGAAGTTGAATTGAGCAGAGTAGGTCATGACAATGAGTGAGTTTTCAAAATTGGAAAAGAGCCCTCAAGTAAACAGGAACACAGAAAAGAGCTTTGAAGAAATTCTGAGCTTTTAATTAACAAGTCTATATTTATATTATCTACAGATCATATTAATATCATACAAGATAAAATGACTTAGTAAGGGCCTCAGAAGATCCCTCAAAGCAGGGTCTGCTATGAGATCAGAAAAGGTTGCTCCAGGTTTTATCCAGTCGAGTCTTGAAAACCACCAAGGATGGAGGCAGCAAAACCTCTATGAGAAACCTGCTCTATATTTTAACTGTTCTCATGATAAAAAAGTTCCTCCACACATGCAATCTTTATAATCTTTATAAGCAATTGCTTATTTCATTTTATGCTTGTTTTTTCTCATCATCTACCATACTCTGCTATGAAAGGCCTGGCTTTGACTTTTCAGTGATCTTCTCTTAGTTATTAGGAGGCTTAAGTTTTCAGGCACCCTGAAACCACATCTCCTCCAGACTGAGCAACTCCAGGCCCCTCAGATCTCCTCAAAGGGAAAATGCTCCCAACCTGAGTATCCTATTGGCTCTTTCCTGAATTTGCTATACTTTTTCAATATCTTGTTCATATTTGGGGGCCCAGACTAAATAAACTATTTAGATATGCTTTAACAAGTGCCAAGCAGAATGGATAATCACTTGATCTCTGCTGGTACAGCCCTGCATGCTGATGGGTTTTTTTTGCATCCTGTGCACAGGGTTGTCTCACAAGCCTGGGAAGATGCTCACATCCATTTCAGCAGAACAGCTCTCCAGCCATCTCTCCCCTGGTCAACTATTGCTGAGCATGAGTCCTTCCCAAGGGCAAGACCTCATGTGCTTTAAGGCTCACATGGCAAAATACAAGGCCTCTCCTGGCCCATGAACACCTCTATGGTCTTGACTATGGAAATAGTGGGATCTAAGGTAGATCCTTTCTCTACTTCTTGCTACACTTAGCTGCAAACAAACACAGCTTCGTGGTAAGATTGGCCCAGTTTCAGTATCCAGCTATCCATCTATTACCTATTATCTATTACTATCTATTATCTAATACCATCTATTAGACATGAGAGAAGACTTAGAAAGGACAGGTGACAAAAAAGGAACCTGGAAAACAAAGCACAGATCAGCTCTCAGAAAAGTGATTCCTGATAATACCCATGAGTTTTGCCAGAACAGGAGATGACACAAGAATTACCAGTTGTTTTTTGCCCTCAGTTGAGCCTTCAGATACAGCAATTTCAAAATGGAGAGAGAAGCATTTTTAAAAATGCTTACCACAGGGCAAACACCAGTAAAAAGGGAAAAGTGTTTGGGGGGACCCTTGACCAGAACGATTTGCTGCCCAGCATGTGCTAAATTTGTTTAAACACACGTTGACACAGGATGACACAGAGTGCAACAATCTTTGACAGATGTGCAGGCTAACAAGTACTAGACAAAAGAAACAGTTCTTTCAGCCAAAAAAGATGTATTTTGTGCATCCACAGGATGTGTTTACATATTATTGTGAGAGAAATCAAAAATGACCCCTACCTGCAATACAGTTCAAGGTTAAAATGGTGAATGACATAAGAGAACTGTGCCAGGGCTGAGTGTACCGACCCTCTGGTATAAACAGAACTGGCAGACCAGCCCAGCTATGTGGCAGAAACTCTTCTTTCTGCATGATCCTGTAAAAATCTTAATATACATGGGCATTTCCTAAGCTGATCCAGTTAGAAGAAAGAAGAAAAAAGACCATGAGTATTGGCCAGCCAGTAACCTGAAGCAGATGCATTGTGGGGCAGGACAGGTAGATCTAGTAACATGTGTGTTTGAGGAAATGTGTCAAGATTTATTTTGACTGCAGATGGTAGACTAAAAAATGAGTCTCCACTACATGACCTGGCAGGCAGCAGAACTGTCAGAATAAATTGGAAAAATGTCAGCACAGCAAAAAATTTGGATATGGTTTACTCTGGTGCCATGAAATGTGAGATTAGACCACAAAGAGCACTGGGTGTCTCACACTTTCTCCTGTGTTTTGCTCTCATGAAGGAATTGCGTGGCAGGCAACACAGCAGGACAGCCCTTTCAAGCTATGAATTTACATCCACCAGGGACCTAACACATGATGACTGGATGTCAGTAAAGCTGGGGCAGTTTACATCAGACCATTTGCAATTATTCCTTTCCTTTCTGAAAACCATTTTACAGATAATAATAAAATTACATAGCAATTAAGTAGTGAGTCATTACACCCTGTGGAAGCAATTCAATAGATAGTGAAGTAACATCCATCCTGAAGCGGTTAATTATTTGTCTTAAGAAACAGACCTTCTTCCATGGAAGCATCTGAAGGTCACTGCGTTCAGTCAGGGTATGTCTAATCCCAGCGGATCAACGCACAAAACAACACAATCTGTGTGTGCAGCCTCCCCTGCAGAACAAATGGTAAACCACTACAACAAGAAGGCAAGGAGGTTTGGCTAACATCAAAGTAATCAGTTTCTCTCCCTTCTTCTGCAGTTCCACTGAACAAATTCAAAATTCCCTAATGCCAGGTCATTTTATCCATTTAATCGGCTTTAACTCTCAAACTTATCAATGAGCACAAGTTTAAAGAACTTAATTCTAAAGTACAATTAAAGGAATTTTTTTACTCTCTAACATGTTCAGAGAAAAAATCTTGAAGTCTCTAAGTTTCTGTCATACAAGCAAGAGCAACAACTATATCACACTTTAAAAAATTATGACAGGAAATTCTTGATGATGGTAACGCCATTTTATGATTTATAAGAACAGTTGCATTCCACCCTAATTTCCCAAGTGAATAGCAGATGCTCTTCGGCAAAAAGCTGTTATCATTTTATCTGTTTTACAATATGTCACATATATTTTGCCAATCATATTTTGGCTCCCATCACAGTGTCTGCTGTAATGCAATTGTAAGTTTGTTTAATCAGTTCAGCATAATCTGGTGCCTTCAACACTGCGAGCACGCACACGCACGCACACACATGCACATCATGCGCTGCCCACTCTATTCCCTTTTGCCTTGTAAAATAGAGATACATCGCTCCATCCATTTCTTAGGCAGGACCTGCCTTTGAAGGGCTGCCTGAAGTTCTACTTAAAATGGATGGCACAATATGCTACATGTTTTTTTTTTTTACCTGGCTGAGCAGCTATTCATTAAAAAACATGCCCTTAATTGGTGTTGCCTTGCATTTGTTTTAAAGCAGATTATTAGGTTACACATAGCACTATGAATGCTGCTTTTTTGCAGTTCAAAATCAAGAATCAAAGAAGCTGCTTAAACTTTGTATCTCTGCAAATAGAGACTTTCATCTTCACAAGCTTAACAGTTTATCCTCCCAAAACTCATCCATCAATCTGTAGACTGATTTCCCTTGAAAACACCTGGTATTAGCTCGTTCTGTTGCAAGCTTTGGTTATTTCCAAGGCTGCTGACACCAATTTACATGAAAACTCCCATTTCACATATCTATTCATGAAGAGGCACATCCAGCTTGATTCTGCGGCACAGAAATCTTACAGAAGATGGCAGTTGGGTTTTGTGACTTCTCAGCTCTACTTTTTCTTTTTTTTTTTTTTTCTGCCACCCTGTTGTTCCTGTGATGATCGTTCCTGTTGGCCCTCAGCTGAACTGACCAGAAGGGTCCATGGCCATGGTCAGTAGCTTTTACTGGGCCTTGAACAGAAAAACAACAAGTCAGCAATAATAAAGGGCAGCCCTCAGCACTTTTTTATACTGCCATTACACACTGCTTGCTTTTCATTAAGGGAGAACTAGAAACAGAGCTTTTCACTGGAAGTAGCATCATCACAGTCACTGGGTGTAACAGTTCCTGCAAAACCCCTCTGGTTAACAGCACAAGGATTGATGATTTCAGACTTCATCTGTGGTGGAACCAGCACACTTGCACTAACATGCTGAATCGCCCTAAAAGAAAGTTTTTTGATGAAGTCTTTCACACAGACAGGCAGGAATGGAGGGAGAAGCTCTCACTGCTGTCACAAGGGCTGGTGCCTGAGTGCACAGTGTGGGAGGACAAAGTCTTTGCCTAGATTGCAGAGGATGCAAACCTGTTACACCTGCTCCCCTTGGTTCATCCCAGAATATGCCTTCCTTCTCTGGAGCAGTATTTTCAATTGCTAATCTGTGCAGTCCTGGCCAGCCTGTAGATGCGGATTAGGACCTGGCCAGGAAACAGGACAAAAGCTCATTGAGAAGCGAAAACCCGTGAGATGTTTGAAAACAAAGAGCTATGATAGAAATTCAGCTGATCCACTGATATGTCCATCAGTCATATGGAATGAGAAAGAAACTGTTTGCTTTCAGTTAATGATGCAATAAAACTGCCTTGTGGCAGAGATCCCAGGAACTCTCTTCCTCCTACCTCATTCCTGAAGGGATTCTGTGCTTAAAATGTGTGCATCTTTAGTGCAGATGGAGATGCAGAGCCTCAAACAACCCTGCAGGGATATAGCTCTGAGAGGGTGTGATCACTGCCCTATCCATGGGAACACACAGGGGGGCATTGGGAAAGTGCTGCCTTGGAGCGAGAGGCGCCCACATTTAGGCATGGAAGGACTGAAAAATGAAAGCTTGGCATCAATGCCAGTCCGTAGAGCAAGAACAGCCATACACAAGACAAGTATTGAGCTCACAGCCCAGGTGATTTTTTGAAGATGAAGATGGGAAAATAGTTTTGACCACATCAAAACACAAGGGAGAATGGGCTGACACTTTTGAAAAACGGAGATGAAGCTGGGTGAGTAGTGATAGAAATGCCATGCAATGATTTCTTCTGCCTCCCAACAAATGTTGGTATAAAAGTTCAGTGGCTTTTGCCTGTAAGGCAAGTTTTAAACCAAACCTCATATTGTTCTTGAAGTGTTTATTTGCTCATCCAGCAAGAGAATAGAAACTACCCTGCAATTTGTCTCATCAGGTATAAAATGCTCACCAGGTGGTAGACAATGAAAACTAATTTGGGATGATACTATCTGTGCTGGAGAAAAGGGCACAACCACAAAAACCCCTAAATTTCAGTGGCTTAGGTATCTGTTTCATTTGCCTGATGGAAAGAATTGACTAGGGGAGGTAAAAAATATCAGTCAATAAAATAATCTGCCATAGTCTTGTTTCAAATTTCAAGCTGATTAAAAAAATCATACCAAATATTTGTCAAAAGATATCATATACATATTACATTACTCTATAAGTCAAAGTGCATATATAAATACATATATAAAGAGTGAATAAAAAGGGTTGATAATTATTTCTCTGGCTGTTCCAGTGGCATTTCAGGCAAATGGCTTCCCCAAGAAATTTCACTTTGAGTGTGTGTGTTTTCAGTTCTGCAAAACAACGATGATTTCACAATTTAATATCTCCAGAAATTATAATTAAAAGTTACAAACCTATATTTTTTTATTCTTTTTTTTATTCAGGCTTCAAATCAATAGTCTACATTGGAGGCATCAAATCCTCCCCCCGCCAGCTCTCACAGCTGCACAGACTGTTTTGTGCTGCTTGCTGCATAGTGAGATGCCACCTTCTATTTTTTTTCTTTTTTTGGAGCACAGAGAATGAAGAAACATATTCCAAAACCTGAGAAAGCACTAACAGTTTTCATGCAAAGATGCCAAATGATTAATGTGTTGGGAGAAACAGATGGAGGATCCTTTATCTCAACCATGTTTCATCTCTTGAAACAGCAAAGAATACGGCCCAGAGGCAGAAGTGTCATTACTTGCCTCATAGATATTTGTTCCCCAACCATTGAGAAACGCTTTTATCTTCCCTGTGCAATAATTACAGGGCATCAAAAGGCCAAGAAGGCACTGAAGTACACCTGACTTGTCACTGGAGTTTGATATTTTAATGCAACATGTTCCATGGTTGCTTGTTTCTGTGTTTTATCTTAGCACTTCAAGCTCTGTCATCTTGGGTGTAGTACTGCAAAGCAAGGATATTTATCTGTGTACTCCAGGAGTTCCACCAGGCTCATCCCTATTTCTCCATCTTCTGGAAAAGCATCCTGCAGATCACACAGGTCAAGCTGACCCTTTCATCTATCTCCCACAGCCCCTGGACAGTCTGGGCTTTCCTCTCTGCTCCCAACATTTCGTGTTCTTTCACAGATCTTTTTAGTCACTCATACCCTTGAGTGGTAACTCCAGTTACAACTGCCTCCTCAGCTGCAGTCAGTACATCTCACTCCCATCAAGGCTTTCTCAGAGGTTGTACCAGCTCCCACCTTTCAGTGGGATCTTGCTGGGGTTTTTTTTTTTGCATCAGTCACCTATCAGTCCTAGGACTCAGTCTTTGCTAAAACAATCAGTGCAGACCAGCTCCTGCATGCACAGGCCATGGATGGAGCACCAGGTAGCACAGATCTCTGTCCCAGTGAATACTCCTGCTGCTCTGCAGAGTTTAGCCCAGCTGCAGTGAGAGTTCAGCAGAGGACACTTTTGAACCCACTTTCCCACGTGAGTTGCAGTGTGAATCAGCCATCTCTGGAACAGATGATTTTAGGAAGCAGTAGTGTCATTACTGTGGTGGTTCTAATTCCTCACAGGCCCCAACCTGGACATCTGCTTCAGCATCAACGAGACAAAGAGCAGGACTCTGCATATCTGGCAAAAAGGACTAACTAGGAGAGTATGTCAAACAGGCAAGGAGGCACAAGGCAAAGTGATGTGATTATAGTTTACACAGCAGCTGCTTGGCCGCTGTCAAAGGTATTGTTGGAAATTTCTCAGAAATGAGCCACAGGGTCTTGCTGCTGTGTCTGTGAGCTGACCCCATTCATGTAGTCATGGAGCTTCACAGCCCTGCAGCACAGCCTGCAGGGCTTGTTTTTGCTCCACACAGATCCTTTCTCAGGGAAGTCTCCTGATTATTCAAATAATTGTAAAACACTGTTAAAGATGAGGATGTGTTCTGGTGTCTCAGAAAACAATAACAGCAAAATACTTCCCACTTTATTGGTCTACAGGGTTATCATAATGGAATAACTGGCTGGTGGGTTGCACATATTGATTCTCTGCCAGGCTGTGGAAGTGCAGAATCAGACACCAACGTAATAAATCTAAGTACTAGGCTGACAGAATATGCTCTTGAGCTATGCAGCAGCTACTGCAAATGCTATCTGTGGAAAAGAAGGGCCATGATGGATAAATATCTTTTAATCAGCATGTTTGAGAAACACTTGATCTCTCAGGGATGAAAAAAGACCCAAAAGACAAGTGTTAGCAAACATGGAGCACATAAAATTAAAATAATTCAGTCCCTTTACCACTATTTCTATTTTCATAGAAGGGCAGACAGATTCATGACCTTGTGCATAAAGACCTCCACATATTCTAATATGGTGGAGTGTAATCTGTAGAAAACCTGCATATTTTGCTATGAGAATCTACTCTTTATGAACTTCTTAAGTAAAGGAAATAACTCCATGATATAGCCTGCTAGCTACATCATCTTGAAACTTTTAACGTGCCAGGGAAACATCTTCTCCACCATGCAGGTGGGAGTGGGGTACAGGCAGCTGAAAGCATGGAAAAGGACAGTAAGCCATTGCCCTTGCAGCACACTTCGCAGTGTGAGGAAATCAGACAGCAAAAGTGATAAACAGGAGAACAAATTCATGCTGGAGCCCATGAGGAATGGTGCAGCTTGTGTATAGTCCAGCTTGGGAAGTTCTTTCTGTATTTAGTTATTGCATTAACTGTGTCAGTGCTCTGTATCCACAAGCCACGTTAACAGTCCTGGAGCACAGTCAGAGGTCATCTGGCCTCTCAGCTACAGCAAATCCCGCAGGAGACAGAAAAGGCTGAGGACATCAAGCTGCGTTTACACTCATGCCAGAAGAAAGACTGGCTCTGTTAGAGAGCCAGACGGCTCCGGTTCTCACATCACTGCTCATACTGCTGGCTATTTTCTGAAGCAATCAGAAATGCTGTTGTACCATATTAGCTCTTCAAGACAGACAGAGTCAGCTGCTTTCTAATTATAAGATACTGCTTCTTATTGAAACAGGGAGATGGGTTTCTCCCAAGCAGCAAACCACTGGCTATAATCACTCCTGCTTTCTGTAGAATCTAGACAAATGCTTTTAAATATTTTGGGTATATCTTCTTTTTATATTGAAGTGAGGAAGAGGAGGCATAATCCCACCAGGCTCAGCTTTGCTGCCATTGAACTAGAAGCAGAACTGTGCCCTCCGCTGCTAATATTGTATGGATGCCTTATAAACTCATTTTAATCTCCAGCCCACGTACCTTCTTTGCAAGTTAATGTGGCATGTTTCAAGGAGAAGTGAATGGAATCATGATGATCACAGAATTCTCCTGAGAGTTTCCACATCAGATAAGAAAATAAAGACTGATATCTTGGTCCTGAGGTCAGTGACAGGTAAATGGTCACATTCAGCATCCCCCCTCTTGACCGTGCAATTTGCCTTTTGCAGAATGAATTGAGCTTGCAAAAATGTCCCAGTGAATGTCCCTGAGAGTTGGATCTGATCCATAACTGCTTAAACTACACCTGTGAATTGAAGCTGCTTTACACACAACCTCTGAAAGACACTAAACTACAGGAATGCAAATAGATGATGGCGTATGATGACTTTAAATTATAGTAAAGTGATCCATGGAGAGAGAAAAAGCTGCTATCAAGAGAGTAAGCGAATACAAAGAAAGACGTCGGGAACATTGATTTGAGTGCTTTGCTCATGTAGCACTCCTCCCTGAGGGGGGGAAGTGGAGAGGGATGCAAAATAGAGTGATGGGCCTGTGGGATATAGGCACCTGTAATCTGATGTATATAAATATGGATATAAATGTCTTCAGCATCTAATCAGCAGTACCTCTAGACTAGTACATAGTTCAGCAGCCCTGTCTCTGCAGGGGGCTCAGCTACCTTCACACAATTCATCAAGTTAGAGGCTGCCCACATTTTCTTCCCTTCCTATACAGGGAAGTTTCTCCCTACACCGAGCAGTCCTTGGAGCAGGCAGGGGACTTTGCAACCCTGCTGCTTTGTCATTGCTGCAGAGTGGCACATGGATGAGGAGACAACCCGGACATTCTGAGCAGTCCCAGCCAGCCAGCCATCCACTGCTGGGGCAGGCTTTCTTCCGGATTTAATAACTCCATTGTGCTGGGCACATTAGCAGCAGCATCTCTGCAAGCATGACAATGAATGTGCTGCACCGGTGACTGACACCATTCGAGCAATGGATGCATTGATTTGTTGCTCCCATTTCAGAGAAAGGTCTCCTGTGGCTTTTCATCCCACACCCATGAGTGCAATAGGCAGGTGTAGAGAGTTTGCCAAGACAGCTCTCTCCCTTTTACCAAGCAACTGAGTTAGGGCAATGACAGGCTAACCTCTGAGCAGAATTTACACCATCTTTTCTTCTACATCAGACAGTGTAAATTATCCTTCCTGCCGCATTTTCCATTTAGGATAAGCCTTGCTATTCCCTTCAACTCCAACTTGGTGAATATAGCAATATATTTGGAGTGTACTCTCTGAATCTTGTTCCTACTTCATTTCATTCTTCTGCTAACAATCAGCCAATTTAAAAGACTTACAACTAATGCATGAGACTTTTCAAAAAGGCAGCATATGCTCCTAATTTCCTTTAACAGTCCATTTTCATTCAATGCATCTATTTTTCTCCATTCTCTGTGGACTAAAAGATTTCATTTGTATTCAGGTTTTCCTTGTAAAGCGGTGTTTTTTTGGGGAAGGGAGGCAATAACATCCTTCAAGTTCAGGCAGTTTGTTTTAAAGAAACATTTCCATTAAAAGAAAAAGAGCAAAAATGTTTTTTTTTAAATTGTCTGTCTTATTAGTGCATAATTTAAGTGGAGAAATGTCACTCTTCTATTATGCTAATGATTTTGAAAAAGGGGTAAAAAATTTACCTGTAAAGAACAATCAAACATTTGCAACAGAAAGGCATCATTATAAAAAAGAAAAGAAGAGACACGTACATATTTAAATGAATGATCCAGTGTGAGGATACATGAAAGTGATTTGTGTCTTGAAGCTCTGCTGTCAATTAGATTATGCTTGATGAGCATTTAAAGAATGTTCACAGGAAAAAAAATCTACTCATATTATTTTATTTGGGAACAGGGAAGGCAGCAACCATTTTTAGGGGACAAAACTTAATGGATTTTCTTTCAGCTCAGTAGATACATTGATACTTGTAAATCTTTTCTAAGTGTGCCACTGTAATTATAAATCTTTTAGCTGTATTTTTCATTAGAGAGCATTAAGGTAAATATTCTCTCTAAGAGAAGATATATTTGGCATATAGGTTTTTAAAGCTGACATTTAAGTACTCACTGCAGTGTTGCAGCTGTTCAATAGCATTATTTTTATTATTCATTATTTAGGGTTTGTAGTCCTGAATGCACTGTTCTTCTGCTGTAAAGCAGCAAGACCCTTGATTTACCAATCACATGTAGCCAGTTGTTACCAAGAAGAGAAAGAGAAGCCTGCAGGAAACCACATCTTGTAATTTTTCTGATCTCTTCTTGGCAATCCTGTATCCATTTATCTGGAGGAACAAACTATACCCCATAGATTTAACTAGCACAGTATGGCCCCTAAAGAAGGGAACAGAAGACAGCATTTTTTGGAGGCTTCCTCAGGGCTGGATTTGTGTTTAGACTATCTCAGGCCTGGGAAAACAGGTCAGAAACAGTCAGTCCACCTCCCTTCTTCCTTCCCAGCTGCTTGCTCTGTTGGGATCCCATTTCGGAAGGCACAATTCTTCCCTTTCAAGAGCAGATCTGCCCAAAGCCAGAGCAGCAGTGTGTACGCCTTGATGTACATCGAGACCGTGTAGAGATGCTCCATGGTACAAAGTTTTCTTTGGCTAGAGCCATATTAAGAGCTGCAAGACCTACTTTGTTTCTCTATAGGCTGGAAATAAAACTTCCTTGCTTTACCATCTTGCCATGTGCTGTGTGTTACAGGTTTCATAGGAATTCTTTGGGAATTCTGTGGGATTAAGTTTATCAGGGCATTACAGCATGCTTAGCTCCAAGCATACACTCATTTGCTGTGGGAATCAATTGTGAGTGAAACAAGGAACATTTTCAGAGCCCCCACTCACCATATTCAGCGTCAAATGATTGTCTCCAGCATGCTGTGTCTGTTAATAATCCAAGGCGTATGTAAATCTAATACCATGATCAGAGCAGCCTATCCTCAATTAATCTGGATATAAAACCAGTTTTGCTCAACTCACCTTGACACCGGCCAAGGCAGGCTGGATAATGTGGATCCTCAGCAACTACCCTGAAATGAGCTTTGGCAAAGCTCATAAGGAAACACTAGAGCAAAAAAACTCTTCTTAATTACCCTGGTCTAATATTCACTTGTCATTTTTTTTCTAATACTGCAATTTTCACGCTTGGAACTCTGAGTGAAGTAGCAAAACACTCATTTGGCAGGTAAGTAAAATCAGGACAAAATCAATCATTAGCACAGAGAAGTGAAGTGATTTACTGAGAGCAGTGGGATGCACACAGGAGAGCACACACTCTTCAGATGTGCTAGACAGGGTGGAGAGGCTTAAAGAGGAGCCATGGACAAGTGAACCTTAACAAAGGAATTAGCAGCACCGAGAATTTTCAGATATATTCATCTGAAACTCTTTTTTGTTTGCTTGGTTTGGGTTTTTTGGTTTTTTTTTCTGTAGCACAAGACATGAGTTCATAACATTGCCTCCAGAGTGAGAAAGTAAGCACACCAAAAGAGCCTTCAAGACTTTTCTTCCCATCAAGGGAGGAAAACTATGTGAGGTGGGACCCTCCTGCCCTATTTAACACAGCATTGGGCTGCTGGGGAGAGCCCAGGCAGCTAAGCCTTGTTCTAGAAAATGTTTTGTTCTCAGCTGTTAAGAAAACACAGATTTTATTCCAAACATTAAATGCAGCTTTTAAATACAACTTGTTTCTTCATATTACAATTTGCAGAGTCCCAGATGGTTCCCTGTACATTTTCACGGTAGTTAAAATGCTAATGTATTCCAACTTCTTCAGATGTTGTTTAACACACACACAAGCATGGCATACACCTTAAGTGAGAGTGTGAATAAAGAGCAAAATCACAAAGCTAGAATCTGGATATTTTGTTAAATGCTACCACTAAACCTCTTCCTCCTCCCTCTGCCCCCTACCCCCCCCCAGCAAGAAAGAAATGGAAATATACATCACATGGTTCAAGGCTCCCCTTTAGCAAGGTATAATTTAACCTCAGGTTATCTTGACATTCACATGCTGAAGGGAACACTTAGTGCATATCATTGTGCAAGAACAGCTAAATTAGAACAAAAATATAGAGAAAGAGGTCAGAAAGGAAAGAATAATAATACAAGCAATTTACAAACCTCTACAAAGTGCAGGTGATTTTGTAGCAGGCTGAACTGTGTCAGAGCACTTGCTCAGGACATTTAATATTTGGAGAAATGCTAAAATGAAGCACTAGCTACAGGTAAAACTGCAAACGTTTGAGGATAGAGGACAAGCAAATATTGACACAATTGGCTAGTGATCTGCTAAGGCATGGCAGACACCTCTTATCCCACTCCCTGAAAAACCTCTCACACCAACCCAAGCCTTTGTCTGTGAACATCTCCCATGTAAAAATCTCAGTTTTACTCATCAGTTCATCACAAGTGTAAATATCACAGACACTGTGTTGGCAGGGTGAATATTTTGGCAAATAGATTTCACATTTCCACACCTTACATCCCATCTCCATGGGTAAATGATGAAAACTGAATAAATACCAAAATGATGAACAATTACAAATGTGATAGCTGGTTGTTGAGTCTGGCCAAGTAAAGCATGCTATGACAACTCCTCATCCTTGCAGACGAGGTGATTGAGAGCACAAATGCTCCTCCACATGTGTGGTGCACAGGAGGAGTAGATAAGCTTAACACAGTTCTATGGTGACTACAGATACCTGTGGCAGAACACGTCAGTGCAAAGCCAGTAATTGTAATGTTGCTTTGTTCCATTTGTATTACCACATAGGAAGAGTTTTCTCTCCTAGTGATGCAGACGTGGATACTCAGGGTTGATTTTATGTCTCTGCCTTTGTGGGTGCCAGCAGCACCTATGGAACAGCTCCAACATGGCCACAAAGATCCAGATTCCCAGGCTCACTAAAAAGCTTCCTTCTACCATTTTTTTTTGTTTTCATACAGTACTTCCTTTTCAACTGGAGCTCAGAGTTATGCAGTGAAATCTCCATCCCTTGCAGGTGTGGCAGTCACCATAAAACCTAAAATACATGTTGGGCTCACAGAAGTAAGCAATTGTAGATCTACCACTGGTAGCTGTCACTTTTGAATGCCTCCTTTCCACACACCCCTCATTTGCAAAAGCTTTTTGGTCTGTTATGGCAAAAAACTAGAAGGGTTGAACTGAAGTAGAATGCAAAAGGGTTTCACCAGCAAAGCCTTATTTTGTTCCCTGACACCCTTTCACCAGCACTTACTGCGTGAAAATGGATTTCGTTGTGTCCTTCTACTCTGCATGGATTTGTCTGAGGGATTAAATATGCATAGAACCACCAGGCTGAGCAGCCTGATGATTTCTTCAGTTTTTGTTTGAGGTGTTATGGAAGACAGTACAAAGGACCAGCAGATCTTGATAGACACACCCCATCAGTAAAGGACAACTGTATTATACTAAAATACTAAAATTTAAAAAAAAAAAAGGTAATTATTTTCTGTGCCATTTATAGCTTCCCATGAGTAACAGCCAGACACTCCCACTCATACAACACTCTAATATTTCACCGATCAAGGACATAACCCTGGTTATTTACAGACTGTAATGACAGTGCCCCTACTTTGATGTTACCATAAATAAACAGGTAAAACTGCTGAGTTTCAAGAAACTCAGCTTGATTGCCTGGAAGACGTTATTATTTTAATAAAAAATAATGACATGTTTAATGACTAAATTTATATCAAGTGTGCAAGCAGGCTCCACTCAAGGAAAAATATACCAACCTTTCCCCACAGCTTGTGCTGTCAAAAAGCAGTTCCTTGCTTTTCATGAAGAAGTGGATCTCTTTTCGAATGACATGGAAAACTCTGCTCACATGCTGCCTGGAAGCAAAGGTCTGCCTGGCTGTGATGAGTTTCTGTAAACAACAGGCCCACTGCTTCTCAAGTACGACATCTCCTGTCAGATAAACTGTGTTTTGCAAATTGTAGGAGATTTAGAAGGGATACAGCTGCAGGTGACATCCCATGCCTGGGATCTCTTTTACCTTTTTGTTGAGGAATACACCTGGCCAAGTTGCAGATTGAGCTCTGGCAGAAGGGGCCCTGCAGAATTAAAGCTCTGGTTCTGAGCACCCCTCACCCACATTACCTGGTGTAAAGAGCTTCATTCCTGAGCAGTCCTGGTGCCTTGCATGGATTTCTCTTTAGAAGCTACATACTGGTGCACATCTGGAAAGCATCTTCCAGTTTAGTTTCAGCCAAAAAAAAAATCTAGTTTTTGTGCTTCAAGACTGCTATGGAACATCAGCCAAAGCGTGGTAAGTGGGAAAACAATTAGATTATGTGCTTCAAAAGAGCAGCCTCATCCAAAACAAAAGAGCCAAAGAATATGCATAGAAGCAGTCAGGATCAAAATATTAATGACAGCCTTAACTGTAATATCTGGAAGCTTGTATCCATCAAAGGCAGAAAGGGGCCTCTCCACAAGAAGATCAAGTAAAAAAATCTCGCTTCTTCCTGTCTTGGTGATGGACTTGTCATGCTACATTGTGCTACATATGCTACACATTACATCAACATCTGTCCCTGTCACCTTTCGAACTGCCAACATGCAGAGCCAGGCTCAGACACCATAGCTTGGATTTACAGGTTCCAGCTCAAGTTAATTAAAAATGAGATGCACAAATCTGAGCCAGTCACCATCCTGGAACCCTTTATAGCCAACAAAGAGTTTTCACAGTTAGAGGATACAACTTCTCTGATCTCTTTTCAGTGTTCGGTTTGGTATGAGAGGAAAGCGCAGAGAAATAGATCACTCTGTTGGCTATGGTGATTATCACAGCCTGTTTCAGATTCAGACCCATAATGGTTGAACCTCCAGGTAAGAAATACTACTTTTCCAAATATCTCTTTCTATTTTTTGCAAAAGGTATTGTTTTGATGGAGTACATATATTCATTAATTAATAAGGGCATCATAACTTCTGTGGCAAAATGCAGTGTGGATCTCCATGTAAAATCAAATTCTGTTTAAGGACCAAATAGCAGCAACTATCAGAGATGAAAACCTGTTCCTAAGTCTCCCAAAGGCCCTTCTGACCTTCCTGAACAGAATGCTAGAAGAAAAAACACAATGAAACAAACAAATTCACTGTGAAATTCCCTCTACCCAGGGTTTTCATAACTTATCTTCTGACCACCATCCATTATGCTTAAACAAGTTCATAACTTCTTTATGCTCAAACATAAAATTTTTTCGTAGCTCCCATTCCTTTCCTACACACTGGCGTCCTTCCTTTTTAATACTTGAAAGCATTCAGAAAAGATATTTTACTTCCTTTAACAAGGCCTCTCATGCATGTGTTCCTGTAAACAGCTTTATTTCTCACAAAAATATCTAAAAAGAAACTTGAAATTAGCTTCCTAATTTTTAAATGTGGGCTGCCATCCAAAAATTAGGAGAATTCTAGTTAAAGAAAGATCAGTTCCTCAGAGACTTTTTATTTCTCTCTAATCTTCAGGACAAGACAAGATTTGGAGAAATCTTTTGATTAAAGAGAGGCTTTCAGTTCTGACTCAGCTTTCTTAAGGGGATTTGCTAACACTTAGTGGCCCTGTTTCTTCCTTGCAAGGTGCACTCTTTAATTTCTTCCTAACACACAAGGTGAGTTGTTAAACCTCTGTGCCTTGCCATGCCATAAACCTCAAACACCACAACCAAAGCATGCCAGGTTTGCAGTCAGGCACTCAAGGGACAAGCTCCAAAAATTCCCTGAGCAGATGTTTTTTGGTGTGGGTTTCTGTAACAGAAACCATCTGCTTCCTTTTTTTTTTTGTTTGTTTGTTTTTTTGTTTTTGTTTTTTTTTTTAACCAGTGAAAAGAAAGTCTTGTCTCAAAATGATCTGAATAACTCATCACAAATGCAGAATCTTCAAAAGGCACTCATGGACGGGGCAGGTTTCTCATGCCCATTCTGCTAATTATCAATCAGCAGAACTCAGTCCTCATCATCTAAAAATTTACTTCTTGAAAGGCTCAGCTTCAGTTCTGGACACCTGTTTTCCCAGCTCACTACTCTCCTGCCCAAAAACCCAGCTGTCCTGTGCCACTGAGAGTTGTTATTACCTCAGCAGGTGATACATGCTCTGCTGTGAAGCCTCCTTCAAAACAGGCAAGCTTAAGCGAGAACCTATCCCAAAACAGATTTCCCTAGGGAGCAGAAGGTCATCTGTTTGTCCCTCTCTCCAGACACGATTTTAAGGATGGAATGTGAGTCTAATGCATGTGATAGATGCGTGCATGACACAGAGACAGAGTAAAGGGGGAGTCAGGCATCAGTCCCACAACCTTTGTGCATTGATGTACCTGACACAGAGAAGGAGCCCTTCCCAGCATATCCTGCTCTGCCTGGAGTGTGAGATGGTGGGTGAGTTTATGAAATCCCTCGTGTGGTACCTCCCAGCCACATCCTAGCCTGGCTTCAGGCTGACATCTGGGGCTGCATCCGTTCCCAAATTTGCTGCCAGAGGAAGGAAGCACAGCTGAAGGCCTCTTCGCCTGCAGCCTATGTGTCCCCTTCTACAGGCACATGGTGTCTGAAGTTAAGTTACACTGGCTTGCTGGGAAATTACTTGGACATGGTGTTACTGCACATTTGGGGGCATGGAGATCACAAATAAGCTGTCTTCACTTTGCATGTGCATGATCTACTTCTATCCAAATCTTGGAGAATAATTTAAGTAGTATTTTGATACAATTTTAAATAATAGTTTGATACAAGTAGGTCCATTAAGACAAAGGAGAGAAGGGAGCTAAACTTCCAAAAGGAGTGGCAGACAGATGAGTCCTTCTTTAAGAATTAGTCCCAAGCAGCATATGCAGGATAGTACTGCAAAAGCATAACCTTATCACAATTAAAAATGCTTTTGACGCTGTGTCTGTGAGTCTGACTCTGTACTTTAGTAAGCAAGGAGAGCATAGGCTAGACACAGTAGATTGATGTCTCCCTAAAGGCATTCTACTGAGGCAGTTGCGGAGCTTGTGTGGCATCATTGAAGATATGAAGCCATAGACCAGCTCCAGATGCCCAAGGCTCGAGGTGAGGTGACACTACTGGAGACAGCTTTTCTTAGCACCACGAATCAGTGCTAGCAGGACTTCTACTTCCTCTAAGCCTTCTCCCTTTCTTCAGGCAATGGGAAGCCTCTGACTTCTTGTGCAGTTTGGACTTAGGTGGCTGAAAATGATGCAGCTGCAATTCCCAGAGGATTTTCTGAAGTGCAGCAGAGATGCTGCCCAGCAGGAGCCCATCCCATGGGGTGCACACTCCTCCCTGATGATGGTAACCACAGCTCTGCATGCAGAGCATACTCCTGCCTGAAGTCCTGGTGCTTCTGACAGCTGTATTACACTTTTGTGGTCTCATCTTTGCCCAGCTCATAGACACACACAGACTGTGCCCTCATGGAGCACAGGCATCTTCTCCACTGACATCTCTAGGCAGGGAAATTGCTCAGGCCCAGCCTGTAACTCTTCCTGCCCTTTTTATAAAATGGACATACATCCCCCACACCTTCCCTGTTGTGCCCTGCTCCGGGTGTCCTGCATTCTGGGTGTCTGAGCATCAGAGTTGTCCTCTTTGTGATGGAGTTAATAACTCACAAATTTCACAAAGGAATCTTTTTTGTTCAGTAATGAAAAAGAGGAAAAATTTTTTAGAACTTCACACTCTTCACCTTTGGGATTGCTTTGGCACATAGCAACCAGCAGGTCCATAAGAAAGAGGGGTGAAAATACTTGCCCAGGAAGCTCTAGCATGCAGCGTTCCTTTCCTTTTTGATGTATTTCCATATGTACTTCCATCCTGAGAACCTGACACTTTTTTTTTTCTTTTTTTTTTGGTTGAATTATGTTGGTTTTTTTTTCCCAGTGGAGGCATGAACCCCAAATCTCCAGTTCCAGAGCAGAAATAGGTGCTCATATGAGCGACAGCATAAGAGCAGCTCTGTGCAGATGTTACCCTGGAATACCAAAGGTTTAAGGGCTTTCCCATGGCAAGTTTGAGCAAGGACTGGAAGGAGACAAAATGCTTTTGCTGTTGGATGGTTCCACAGATCCAGACATCCCTTCTTTCCATGCAGGGGATCCAACTACTGGCCAAGTGGTTTAATGGAATGAAATGGTTGTTGAGCCACTCAACACTAACACATGGGATTGGAAGCAGAGATAGCAAGCTATTGCCTCCAGCCCAATTCTGAAAGACAGCATGTGGTCTCCTGATGGCTGGGTTCAGGGTTATTTCCCAGCAAGGACTGCTCCAGATGGGTGAACATTTTGAATGGAACCATAAATATTATCCATTTCTCATCCATTTCCAAGATTCCCTCAGCTTTGGTAATTGGAAATGGAAATTGCAGAATGAGAAATTGATTTCTTCTTTACTTTTGCCACACTGAAAGAAAAGAAATGACTGGCAATGTTCGTGAAAGGCTTCCCAGCCCACCCAGATCCAAGATAATGAGCTTTCCCAAGCACTAGGTAATTCCTTCTGTCGTGCTCCTCTTTTTCTTTTACCATAAGTGCACGTCTTGCTGCAGATAACAGAAGATTAAATTCCTCACTGGGAAACTGAACTACACATCACTCACGCAGCAAATAAAATAGAAAAAAATAATCCCTTCCTTCTTTTTCTTCTTTATTAAATGCCATCATTTAATTTAGAATGCAAATCAATATATTAAAAAGGAATGTATAATTTTTAATATCATCTGTGCAATCGCCCTCCTAGATTGATTCTACCTTGAACTCATTGCAGTATTGTTAATGACTGAAAGCTCAAACCGTACTTCATCAACCAAAGTCTGTCTCCAAGAACTTTCTAATTAGTGCTACTAATCACCTATTCCTTCTCAGTGAGACTAATGCATTATTACAGAGACTTGTGAAATACGTCCAACAACATATATGTCTTGTTAAAATGACACTCCGGAGATTCCATTACCCACATCCATCAATGACATTTAATCCATCACAGGGAAATATTGCTTAAATACTGCTACACAGTCAGCTGGGTGCAGGCATCGTCAGGGAGACCTGCCAGGCAAAATGCTTCCCTGCTTATGGCTCTGGCATGCAGCCCACTCTCTTACATCATATAGCAATTAATGTACCCCTACTTAGATAACAAGGAGTTAGAGAGGCAGTGGAAAGTAGCAGCAGAATGGGACAACTGATGAAATTAGCTGTAGGAAATCTATATTGTAATAAAACTGTTCATAAAAGTGAATTGTCATTTAGAGGCACAATTTCCATAGGGAATAAGTTTTTATATTTGTGTGCATCTTTAAGACGAGGAGGTGTTCTTCCCCCCCCCCTCAATGTTTCTTTCATTTAAATGGCTTTATAGAAGCATAGAATATGCAGAAACATTTTTAAACCCATGAGAATCTCATTATGTTTTGTGCATGTCTTTTTCCATTTCTTTTTTTTTTCCTTTAAATTCAGGATAATCCACGATGGTGCAGTCATTTAGCTGTGAGGAATATTTAGATCACCACAGTGAAAATAATTAACAATATATATAAATGAATGTGCCAATTTCTTTATAAGTGGAAATATTAAATTGATTGGTTACACTGATGGAGCCTGATTATTTTCTGCCCTCCCCTGTGTTTGATTACAAAATCAACTATAAAATCAACTTTACAAATACATAAAAACACACACATGCCCCAAACCCTATAAAGCTAATAGGATATGTTACAAAACTCATCCTTTTGAAGTAATCTAAAGCAAAATTCAATAGCTTATTTTGTCTAAACATTATGAAAAATACTGGTACTTGTATGAAATTGCTTCAAAATCAGAGTGATTTATGAGTGTTTATTAATAAACATAAGCTTAGTGCTTGGACCAAAACACAAGCCCTGGTGAGCAGTTGGAAGCTTATCCTGGCAGGATCCAAATGGGGTCAGATCACAAGGGAAAGTGAAAATACTGAATCCCTCTTTTTCCCTCAAGGCAAGGCAAATTTCTGAAGATCCCTGCTGATCAGAACTCAGTGTTTCATCTTTCCTCATGCTTGGGATTTTTAATTTCTATTGCTGGAGCTTTTCTTAGTGACATTTCCTGTATCCTGATAATGTTACAAAATCATCTAACCTATGAAAAAGACAATTTACAGTAAAATAAAACTCCTCCACTCTGTGAATTAAGGGATGGAGAAAACTCACATTGCTACTTGTAGTACCTGAGGAGGCTAAAAGAATGGTCTTAGTGGGCAGTGAACCACTTCTGAGATTATACAACAACTGCAAAGGCTCTACAAAGGCTGCTTAAGAGTATCAAAGGTGAATATTACAAAGAAAGACTTTGCAGATCTACAACCAACACCAACCCCACTGCTGTCTCTGTGGTAAGACTCAACTACAGCCTACAGACAGTGGGATGAAAGCAGCCATCTGCAAGCATTCCAGTAATTTTAATTATTTCCAGAGCTGCAGAGATGAATCTGTAGAAACAGTAAAGACAAAATGCAGAAATGAGCAGGTTGAAGACAGAACGGTAACTCTGTAATATTATGGGTTTTTTTCCCTTCAAGATCAAACTTTGCTTTTGTGAAATATCAGGCTGTGGATTTAGCTTTGTGCTAACACCTCATAGCTGACAGCACTTGAATTCCACCAAAATTGCCATCACTTCACCCAATAGGCTCTTTCCTTTTCCCATTCTGCCCCACTGCTCTCTCCTGCACATCAGGGTCTTCATGATGGCGTAGGGGATGCCAGACGTGGGAGCAGGGAACGCATCTGCTGCCCACTCTCACTGTATCACACAACTTTCTCCTCTGGTACCCACAACTGTGTGCAGACTCTGTTCATATTTAAAGCAGATAAAGGGAAACAGATACATGTACAGATAGGCAGACCTGCTCAGAGCACTCCTGAAAAATTAAAAAGAAAATAAGTTCTCTCATTCTAATTAAAGCTGAAACTCACTTCCACTTATAAGCCTAATTACATTTCAAATAGATGTGCTTTCCATGCGTGAAAATGTTCTGGCATTGTGAGAAGCTCAATGGACTCTGGCTTCAGATACAGAAATGTTGGACTTGAGAGTGAGATATTTGCAGAGGAAACTTCTCTGAGCATCCATCCACCAATATGAAGAAAACATCTGCATAAAATATTAAGAGTCAAAGGCTCAAGGTCCGTAGAACTTACTTCAGGTACAGTCATTAAATCAGCAAATTTGTTAACAAGAAAGGGTTGAAAAAGCTGAAGAGTTCCGTCAGCAGCTGGAAACTTCACTTTTCCATCATACCTTGTGCCGTCAGGCATTGCCGAAATCCACAGCTGATTATCTGCTCTCTGACTTTGCAGTAAGCAGTTATCTCCACTGAAGAAAGAGTTTTATGTAAGAGGCCTTGAACTCACCTGAATGTTTTAGGAATGTCCTTCATTTCATTTCTTCCTTTGTCCAATTTCTTACTGCAAAGGACAGGGAATTGCAGCAGAGCCACCGATTTCCAAAGCACTGGACGCTGGAAATGAGGAACTTGAAGAGAAAGATCCTCACCATCTCTGAATGTAACAGATAGCAATCTGCCACACCACAGATGCACGGGAAGTAGTCAAAGGGCTTGAAAACCAGGATTAACCATCATGGAAATGGAAGTCAAAGTCCCTCTTGGTATCATCGCATGAATGTGTGCTTGTGCATTCAAGAAATGTGTCTTGAGGTTCTGGATAGCAAATGGGAACTCCAAACTGACCCATCCGAGATCACTACATTCATTCTGAAGCTGAACCCAGCTAGGCAGTTCAAGGACCACTGTGCTGGTTTTAGCATCAAACTCTTCAGACAATACAAATTGCACAAATATGCACAGATCGTAGCACTTAACAGCAATGGAGCTGAGCAGATTCCCATCAGGATCAGATGAATCAGGGCTGTGGATCTGACAGAGACTCTGATTTATAATAAAAATCTTAGTTTTTTGGGCAAAAAATATTTTCCTCTAAGATCTTCCAGTATGTTTCATTTGGGGAATAGAGCTGCTCAGGTTATGCTCTCAAGCAGCCCTTCCTCTGTCCACACAAATATTCATGTAGGGGTCCCTTTTCATTTTGCCACTTCTGAAAAACTTAGCTATTTAAGTGTGAGTGTCTTCTGAAAAACAGCTATTTAAATTTGTTTCTTCCATTGAAGAGGACTTAGCAGTGTGTTTTGTTCAGTAACTACAGCAATGAGCATTGCTAGATAGATGTAGACAAATACTTTCTGTCTAATTCTACACCTGAAGTTAAATTGCAGTCGATATGAAACCTAACCAGTTTTATAATTCTACCCATATGTTATAAGGATTTGCCACATATTTTAACGTAAGTGCTACATATGTCATCAACTTTGTGGTAAATATGTCTATTTTTCCTCCTGGAATTACAGAAGGGAGAGGTTAGTGTCTGGTACATTCCATTATTTATTGTCTCAATTCAGCGCAATTCAATATATTCTGTTAATTTCCTTTTCCTTTTTTAAAAGAAATAATAATCTGTCACTGAGGTTGTAACAGCTCCAATGTTAATGGAATTGTATGAGACAATGTCATTGAAATTGGATCGGTCCGAATGGAATCATTACAGTTCGTCCATTCAGGCCTTAATGGCTCCATCAATCGATGTGTGTAGGACAGAGCCCAAGGTGTTTTGAGGAGGCTCTGAGGTGCATCTGAGTGCGCTGAGCCTTTGCTCACCTTCAAAGCACAATGACGTGAGCCAAAGGTACTGTCCCAAAATCTCCCAGAGATCCTTTAACTACAGATCACACAGCAAAGGGCTCCTTCAGAGCGAGCCTGGCCCATCCCAACAGCGCATAGTTTGTGAGTCAATGAAAGAGCCGATTGCAAGACAAGAGGGGCACCAGTGTATACTTAGGGATCATTCAATCTCTGTCCTCAGGGATTGTTCATCCACACAGATCTAGAATTCTATTCTTGAAATCCCTTAGGACACTTTTCAGTAAAGCAATTATGAATGCACAGAGCTGCTGATTTCTTTCCCCTGTTTAATATTTCACCATTATCAATATGCTACAAATTCCACAGGTGCCATATTTCACTGCACATTTGCAAGCTTGGATAGATAGAATAGTATCGAATACAGGGAACTTCTGGCCTTGACTTCTGGCTGCTGTAAATGGAGCAACTCTTTTGGGGAGGAGAAAAAAGAGTGTCCGCACAAGTCAGGGCAGTGCTGATTATTCAGTTAGATGTATCAAACTGCCTCAAATCCCAGGACTAGTAAATGGTAGGCACCATACCTGCCTGCAGGACGTTGCTGCTGAGTGAGAAAAGTGGATTATGCTGAAGAAACTTCTCTTGGTGCTTCTTTAATAGAGTTCAGCCCCCTAGAGCAGGGGCCTAGTGCTGTTGTACAGCATGTGGGAATTAACATAGAAAATTTGACAGTGTCAAGGAAGTATAAACTGCTAAAGAGGTGTAAGAATCTCAAGCCCTGTAACTGTTCCATGCCTTTGTTGACTTATGAAGATGAGAGAACACTAGAAAGCACCGATGGTAATAAATAATATATAATAAATAATATATAATAAATAATTAACATGGTCAGACTTCACCCCCAGAAGTCTTTGGTGGGAATTTCCTCAGCTAAGTGTATCATCATCTTTCCCAAAATTTTGGTGAAATAGTTTTCCCAGTAGTCATTAAAAAAATCCCAAGTAATACATGTTTCGCTGAAGCTAGCCCCTTTTTTTGTTCATTGGAGCAAATTCTCAATTTCAAGAAAATTCAATATGGAAATTAAAATCTAAACTTAAAATGAATTTTAAACCCCAAGAGGATTTAAACCCCAAGATGCATCCTCTTAGTGTGGATATCTTTCCCATTATATTTCTTAGGAATACAAAAACTTTTAGCTTGTACTCGTAACTCTCTTTTCTCACAGGAGCTGAGGTCTCAATGCTTTGTGTTTCACTTTTGGACAGAGAAAAAAACTAAAAAAAAGTATAGGCAGGAGGGAGGCATTATAGTGAAAATTCTGAAAGGAATCAAAAACTAAATGTTCCAATCACTGAAATTGTTTTCTTAATGTTTTTCTCTAACAGCCTCACTCAGGTGCATTTGCTGCAGTGGCAGGCTCTCATATTAATTGATGCATGTCTGTTTGCTCTCCATTTTCCATAGTCCCAGGACCAGAAAGAGCTGTGAGCAGACGTGAGCAAAAATGCCATAGTGAGTTATTGTTCAGACATTCTTAGCAACCAAGGACAGAAACTGCAGAGGATTTACCTGTAAGAATAGGACATAATGAGTAAAAAAATGGAAGATACAAATGCAAATAAATTTTTTTTCCAGCTGAGATGTGATGCGAGGCCATATTCTGTGTTGGGTGTTTCATCCAGATGCTGCACATACAGGTCAGCCTTGGAAGCCTGCTTGTCCAAGGGGGCAGAAAGGTCAGAAATACTGCAAAGCATCAAAATACTTCTGGTTCTTTTAATTTGTTTCACTACTCAGTATTCACACTGTATTCACACAAATTCTGTGTGCTACTTCTTTGTTATCAGATGAAGAAGGGAATGAATTGGGCTTTACATCTGACTGTAAATACCTGTTATCAAAAAGCTTTACTCTCTACTCTTTACTTTACTCTCTAAAGTAGTGTTATCATGTACATATCTTGTCTGTCAGCATTATGGTACATCAAAGATAATGTGCTTATGATCTTACACTGACATCTTTAGAGAGCATATGTAAATCTCCTTGTTTGGCTGGCCTAAACATTGTGGAAGGCAGACATTAAATAATCTTTTCTTTCTAGGTTATGCAGCTGCCACTGCTGTTTCCAATGTGCCCTTTTTTTTATTTTTTTTTTTTTTTCCTTACTGTTTGGTGGTGTTCTCATGAGTTTTCGGCTGACCAAAAAGGACAAGACAAATAACTGGAAAATTCAAAACATCTGCAGTCCTGCATCTTGGTATGTGGTCTGACACCATGACGGCATCTTAAATCCTACACAGATAATAAAGCCAACATGATTATTGGCAAAACTTCAGGGATAAAGTACAGAAAATAATGGGGTTTATTCTCATTTAACTCACAGTGTAAGAAAAAATTCACCTTCTCTGTGTTCTTATTGATGAAAGTGGAGCATAGCCTGGTGTGCATGTGTGAGAAAAAGTGGGAGAAGATGCGAGACCATAAAAAAGCAAAGGGCTGGTTTGGAAACCAAGTTTGGGGCTTTTTAATGTAAAATAAAAGTTTGAAATAAAACTATTTCAGGATGGAAAATTGAACTACCAACCCTCATGGGGGCTGTGTCCAAGCCCAAATAGCCTGTGTCTCCGTTTGCCTATAGAAAGCAGGGCATTTTTCCAGTGACCTCCTTCTCTTATGACGAATCACAGCTTCCAGTTTAGGGACTGGGTGCACTCTGCAAGTTTAACTTGTGGTTTTGGTTTTAGGCAGCAAGTGAGAATTGGAATAATTAAGCTTGCAGCTGAAATTTCTCAGTTCACTCACTGAGCTCCATGGTGTGTTTTTTAATCTACAAATTTTACCCCCAAAATTGTGCTGACTGTTAAGCCTACAAAATGTGAAAGGAGGCCCCTAGTTGCTTCTAAGCCAAATATTCTCATTTCTCCTTTCCCATTACTTCCCAAATGAGACATAATTAAGCAATTTTGCTTCTCATGGTATTAAAAATAAAGACAAAGCTATTTCAGCTATTTCTAGGCCTTTTTTAGTGAGGCTATCAAAACCAATCAGTGGTAGCAATTGAGAGACAGAGAACAGATGGTATGTGATTCCAGGTTCTGCCACATTCCTATAAATGCATTAATTTACTGCTGAAACAAAGTAAGTTTTTTAATGTCATTCATAAAAGGAGAAGATGACTTGAAAGATTTGATCAGTGATGATAATATGTTTTCTTTGGTAAATGCCACTTTCCTCAAGCTTCACACTGTTATGTTCACCAGATCTGCAATATAGTTAACTACAAATTCTTTTCAACGGTAATCAAGCTGCTACCTTAGTAACTCTGTATATAAAGTCAAAATATTAATCAAAAAGCCTTTCTTTATTTCAATATGTTCTCCTTCAGAAGTAATCCAACTGGAGCCTTTTTACCACATTGTAATTTATGAGCCAGCTGGAGCACAATACATTTTTAATAAAAATTAGGTACAAGCAGATACAGGGGATTAATAGTTGTATTATAATTTTATTGTTTTCAATATACACAGCCATGGAAAAGACAATCAAATATGGGGTCCATCTCGAGGATATAAAATGCAGTATTTATTTTTAATGGAAAGAGAATTTCATGAATTACTGAGCCATGAAGAGCTGATGGATACATTCACTGGGCAATACAAAAGACAACTAGAAAGAAAAGGCATTCAAAGCAGCAGAGCACTACTGTTTTTTGGGATGTAACACCTTTGATTATGCTCCAGAGTCTCAACTCCACCTATTTTCATAGACTATATACATTTTCAAAAATTACCTCTTTTTCTCAGCAGCCTATAGAGGCTGGAACTTCTTTTTCATGTGTTTCTGACTCATAGTAATTAACAATTTATTACACAGGGGAAAACAGGAGTAAAAGCAATGTTCATAAATTGATTAAACCTTTAGAAGAATTATATCTTTCTCAAGTCTACTTTAAACTATATTGATAGGGCTGAGTAGTGGAAGTGAAGCAGCTATAAATTTTTACAATCCTTGCAAACTTTTGAAATATGTTCTCCACAAGTTAATATAGTATTCTACATATTTTTTCACAAAGAGCTGGGCAGCAACTTAGCCACTGTTCCTGCAGTCCAAGCATCTCCTTCTGATGAGGATTTCCTTTTGCTTCTAAAAATCCTAGATTTTTCTCTCATACTCTTGCAAACACTTTTAAATCCTTCTAGACTTATGGGTGGATGTCTCCTTGATCCAAAAACCTTCCAGTTGAATGATGAACTTGCTAAGGAATCCTTGTTCAGAATTTAATCTGAAAAAATGATCTGGCAATTGAATCAAAGTACATCAAAGACAATTCCCAGTAAGAAAAACAAATCTTCTAATAAAGGGCAGCTCTTTTCCTTAGAGATGCTAATTACATTACAGCAAATCCTAAAATGTGGTGTGTGCTGTTCTTCTCCAGGGTTCAGGGAGGTGATGTGAAATTTCTTTGAAGGAGACCCCAAAGATATGGGGTTTTTTTGTGTGTGTGTTTTTGTTTTGTTTTAGGGTTTTTTGGTTTTTTTTGTTTTTTTTTTTAATGAAATGAATAGGTAACAAAGGGCAGGAAAATCTACAAATACAGCATGCCAACAGTGAAATCTTTGAAGGGGTACATACTGGCAATGAAAAATTTCCACTGGGACCATGCCTTCATCAACTCGAAAGGGAAACTATCTGTCTGAAAGCTTTGAAGAAACCCCCTCCTTCTGAAGAGATGGGAAGTCTTTGAAGTTATGAAACATGTATTAATCATTTTAGATAGGTAAACTCTGGAATAAAACCCATTCCAACCTGTAGTATTCTTTCTTGGTGCTTTGTTAACTAAATCACCCAGCACATTTCACTGAGGAGGAGAGGGTCATAGCAGCCCAGGGTGAGATTTTTTTGCAATTTTGGAGCTGAAGCTTACTGCACCATATGAAGTAAATTATGATTGTGGGTTAAAAGCACCACCCAGGTTACAAGACATGTTGTATGTATGACCTGTCCAGATCCCTCTGCAGAGCCCTCCTACCCCCCCAGCAGATCAACGCTCCTGCCCAGCTTGGTAGTCTGTGAATTTGTTAACGGTGACTCAATCTCCTCATCTAGGTCGTCAAAAGAGAGGTTAAACAGGACTGAGACACTCTGATCCTGAGATACACCACTAGTGATCAGGAGCAAACTGGATGCAGTGCCATTCACCACCGCTGTCTGGGCCTGGCTGTCCAGTCAGTTCTGAATCCAGCTGAGTGAACCTGTCCAAGCCATGGGCTGCAGCTTCTCCAGGAGAATGCTGTGGAAAAGTGGATGGTCAGGCTACACCTGCCTTTCCTAAACCCTTGCTGGCTGGGCCTGGTCCCCTGGCTGTCTGTTGCATATAGGCAAAACCTTACAAAAGGAAGGCCTTGTAAAATCATAGCTCAGGCCTGTTACTTTGGCTAAGTAGAAAAGGACTATGGGAAAGTGACTCAGCTGAATTAGAGGTAGAAGAAAAATGTGTTACATCACCATTACATATTCACATGGTGCTGTATGGTGGTTGGTTGAATTATGTTTGTTATGATTTAAAACTATGTAACTGATGAAGGCCTAACTGCCTACAAAGTTTCCTGGGTTTTGCAATAAAGGGGCTCTCCTTTGCACCTGCCTGGGGATTCTGTGTCACTGTGGAGCCTCACCCACAGCTCTCCCATCGGTGCCGTGTGGTCCCACTCAAGCTGATCTGCTCCATGGCCTCGCCAGGCCCCATGGCCAGGCTGACAGGCTGTTCCCTGGATCCTCTTCCATCAACACTCTGTGACTTGCTAATGGAAAAATAGCAGCAGCAGCTCTAAAAGAGAAGAGGTACATGACACATTATGCAGTCCAGGATTATCCCTCTGTGGCCAGACTGAAGGGCCTTATTATTAGCAGTCAAACTAGTCACTGGCTTCCCAGAACATCCGCCTTAGTGAGACGAGAGACAGGCAATTAGAGGAAGAACAAATTACCGTGGTTGGATGGGAAAGCCTTGTCTCTTTCTCACAGCAAATCTATAAAATGCATATTGCCCCTAAGTTAAACCTGGATTGTGTACATTTTTTTTGGTACCACTGCAGTTTTGTGCTAGAGTCAAAAGTTACACATTGAGTCACATGGGCTTCATCACCATCCATGCACTGTCCCCTGTGCCCAGATGCTGAGAGTGAAGGTGTTGAAGGCACCAGTCTGTGTCTGCCCCTGGGATGAGCTCCAAGCAATGGTGCTGTTTTGAAGTGAATCCCCTGTTTGGCCCTGTGTACTCCAGGCTGATCCAGTTCACAGAGCAGTGTTGATTCATTCACACTAAAGCCTTTCTGGAGGAAACTGCCTTCCATGTGTGCTACAGATGTGCTCCATAATGGGGACGTCTTTGCTTGCCCCAGTATGTAGTCCTTTGGGGAACCTTGAATCCCAGGTCTGTTGAGGACCATTGAGCCACTGAGAACCAGACAAAATCTAGTACAAAATAAACCCCTAGAACAAATGCAGCACAATTACAAGGACCTCAGCATCAGCTGCCTTAATCTACTCCTCTTCTGGTTCCAAAGGAGCCAAGTCAGACAGCCAAATTAGCCTCTTTTTTAATTTTTTGGGTTTTTTTATATTTATTATTTTATTATTTTATTATACATGCAGGTACTAGTTATTTAACTAACTCTATTTCACAAGTTAGCTTTAATATCTCTCTGGGCTATATTCAGATAGATTTCTGAAACCTTAAAGTTCAAGAAAAGTATGACCTATTAGGGTTACCTTTATACTGAGGGTATACCTTTATACTCCCAATACAGCCAGAGGGAAGTCAGGCGTGACACCAGTCAGCCCTCACAGACAGCTGGGATGTGACTGCTCATGTCTCTTCCCTGACTGCCTGTTAAATCTGAGCACAGCAGCCCTACCAGCCACTCACATGTGGTCAAATGCATTTAGATACCTGCATTGATTGTAAATCCACTCTGGATGCCACCACTTCCAGGACAGACTTTATGAATGCACCTCTCTGGACTGCATTCTCCACTTATGAGAGCAAACTCCTACAGTCTCCTTCCTCTCTCTCTCCCCATTACTGGTATTGGCCACTTCATAGCAGAACCCAGAGCATCCACTTTAGTCTTCATTTCAACGCCTAATGACAATGAGGTGCTGGATAGGTACACAAACCCCAGTGCTGGCTTGGACATTTACATGTGACAGTTCCCAATAAGCCTTGATGACCTCCCCCAAGCAGCCTAAAGAGAAAAAATCATCTGTGGCAGGGAGTTAAGCCAAAGCTCCAGGTCCTGAGTTAATAACAGCTGATGCAGCCTTACCACAGCAGAGCTGTGCCTTCTGGGATTTGCTGTCCCAGCACTGTCACATGTAAACAAGACTCTGACAACTTCAGTGACTTCCAGAAATCACTTCAGTGAAACACATAAAATAGGGGTTTTTTTAGATTTGCCTTGTAAATAAACCTCCTGTGCGATCAATGATCTGCATGTGCCCTTAATACTTGACATTTTTTGATCTTACATTAAAGTATAGCTGTGATCACACATCAATTTGTATTTTGGCCCTTCTGAAAAGCATGATTTGCAAAGGATCATAAGCACATTTTCTTTCCTCATAGATTTTTAGCATCCAGGCATAAAATGTGCTCAGATAGTCTTTTGGATGTAATGAAAATCTCACAGCATATTGTATTTTGTACCTGACACTATTAATATTTTCATATTTGTCTTGTATGTCACTTTTTCACTAACTAATAGATCATTCTTGTTATAGGCGTTCCTTCACTATTGAGTTATCTGGAGGAAGGCATGGTTAATATCAATGAGCTCCTTGTGGAATATGAAAATATCATGAGCGAGAAAGCAATGCAACACCTGGTAGGAATATTGTTTTGCTTTTAAAAAATGAGACATATGTCTCAGGCAGACAGAGAGCTTTGAGCAATGCTGAATCCACACTTATGTGCCTGTTTAAAAATCCTCTCTCACGCCATGTCTCTTTTTCTTCTCAGAGAGAATGGACACAGCCCAACATTTAAAATTGTTCATTTTGTAATGCAAACATACTCCTGCTGCTAAGCTGCGGATTTCAAACCAGTTAACAAATTACAAAAATCCCTTTTCAGAAGACAGATTATTTGGAATTATCAGCTCTGATGTGCTGTTTAATTATGCATGCTTTTGTGCTAAGCATCTTTAAATATTAACGAGATATGTTTTTGCACTTATGACCTAAAGTAGATCTATGGTAAACTCACATGTCTGTTGGCAGTAAGTCATCACAGGGCTGCTGTACAGCAACAGCTCTTTTTAGACTCAGAGCTTGTCTGTGGTTTTTCTCTTTTGTATCACTGCCAGCACTGTGGAAAAGGAATCAGGAAAATCACAACCCTGACAGAGAGTCCTTCTCAGATGAATGGGGCTGAGATAATTCTCGCATCACTTTCTGTCTCACTCTCAACATGAAAAAGGAGCATCTGAAAGCTGCTGTGAAATCCCAGTGATGGGTGCAGCGGAGGCTGGATGGCAGAGAGGGGCAGTGGGCTGGGAAAGGAGGAATGCTGGGCTGCCCTTGAGTCTCTGTCCCCAAGGAGGATATTCAGGTCTTATCCTGCGGTGAGGTTCAGACAAAACTGTGTTTTGGAAAGGAGAAAGCCTGTAAAAGAGATAAGTATTAAAAGAGAGAAGATACTGAGAATATCACATTACTCAAGATCTGCTTGACTCCAGAGAGTGGGACAGCAGTAGGATCCTGGCCAGAATAAGCTGCACTTGATAGCCTGATGCTCTCAAATAAAATGCAGATTTCCAATGTCTCAGTGAACATCTGAATGGATGTCTGACCCATCCAGACCAGATGGATTTTAACAGTATGTAGATATGTTATTGATCTCCTGATCACTTCCAGTTTAGTCAGATCATTGCCTACAATCATCAGGCCCAAAAGCTTCAGTTGATTCCCCACAAAATAGAGTTTAGAACGCTGGTGTACATGGACTGATTTTGGCAAAAGAAGGGAGAGAAATGCTTAAGCCCAAGCTTCTAGCAATAATATAAACATTGCTGGGCTTGAAAGCCCTTCCAGTATAGCTCCTGGACTCTTGGAGTATGTTTTTGGTCTTGCTCTCATCAGACACAGCAGAAACCTGAATGACACCAGTGGTTACTGAGAGCTTTGCTGCTGCCTGGGAGCTGGTCCAGTGTCACCCCTCTTTGGCCACGAGGCCTGTTATCTGCTGCCTGATCACCCTGGACCTACACATACACTCAATGGCTGTGCACCAAATCCTGTATATAACCGTAGAGATGAAGTAAAAACAGTTTTAACATATTTCCTTGGACAGCTCCTCACTGGAGAAAGAAGAGAGGGGAGAGGATGTGCTGGACACAAAACCCTTGTACCTCTCCCCCTGGAAGGGCTGTCTCTGGAGATCACGTCCCCGTGTCAATGTCACCGCTCTGTGCCATGGTTTTATTCAGAGCTGCCCGATCACAAGATAAGATAAGCCATCCTTTCCTTGACAAAACCTGACAGCAACACAGGCCTCACATATTAAAACATGGCCCACTTTGCTGGCAGCAGATAGCATCTGCACTGCTCACAAATCGCTCACGGTGGTTAGAAGGTGCCTTGTACTTACGAATGTTCTTGCCTGATATATTAAGCCAATACACAAGCTCATTACCTCCACTTCTTCCACAGAGCTTACCTATATCGAAAAGCTGTCACACAGCAAAGCATTAAACAAATACAGGGACTGCCTGGTTATTTGCTGTCTGTGGCACAGCAGTGCTTGCAGAGCAAGGCAAGGCAGGGGACTGGCTGTGGCAGCACTGGGTGGGGTTGGGTGCAGAGTAGCAGTCGAGGTAGTACAGGCTTCTTTTAAAAGGTGTCCTCATTTGGGCTGGCATAGGGTCAGTTTTCTTCTTAGTAGCTGTGCTTTAGATTTAGTATGAGAATAATGTTGATAAAACATTGATGTTTTATTTTCTGCTTAGTGACTATCTTAAGCCAAGGAATTTTCAGTGTTTCATGCCCTGTCAGTGAGGAGCTGCACAAAAATCTGGGAGGGAGCACAGCTGGGATAGCTGACCTGAAACAGCCAAAGGAGTATTCCATAGAACATCATGTCCAGTATATAAACTGGGGGAGTTAGCTGGAAAGGGGGGAAAATGCTGCTCAGGGATGAGCTGGGCTTTAGTCAGGAGGGGATGAGCAGTTGTATTGTGCATCACTTGTTTCTTTTATTTTGTTTTATTACTTTCACCTTTTCATTACTGTGCTGCTGCTGATGGAGATGATTGTATTTTACTTTATTTCAATAAATAAATCTCTCTTCTCTATCTCAACCCACATTTTACTTTTTTTAGATTCTCCTCTTTATCCCACCGAAGGGGAGGGGAGTGAGCATGCAATTGCAAAGTACCTCATTTCCAGCTGGGTTGAACCATGGAAAAGAGCAAGACAGAGCAGAGATAGAGTAGGAAATATTCTGTCAGGGCATACAGAGCTCAAGCATGTCATATGGCACTAAGGCAGGACAGGAGATCAGTGATTCATTTAAGGTCCTGCAGGCAGTCTGTGGCAAAATGAGAAGAAAACCTGAATATCCCAAGCCTTCAAAGGATTATCTGTCCCTGAAACATCATTTCTTCTTCCATGTTAGACTGACCTCTCACCTTGGTATGTTCTCTGAGAAAGGAGTCTCCAGCACTCCTTCTACCACTGAAAAGATTCACTGGAAAATAAAAAAATGATGTGATGATCATGGGTGTTACATGGGTGTCTGATGATAAACAGCTTTTTATTGTTCTCTGTTGCAACAGGAGAGTGACTAACCACCAATACAGCAAGGGGGGGTGAGGGGGGTTGACCCAGTAATGCAGCCCATTCCCTATCAATTCCTACAGGAAAGTGCACAAATGGCTGCATGAACTGGCCTGGCAGCACCAGCTTGCTCCCAACCATCCCTTTCCAGAGGTTTGTATGTACCCAGGGTTGTGTGGCACATGGCCAGTGTGCAGGACACACACAGCACTCAGACTGACCAGGCTGGGTCAGAGAGGGCCTTAGATGCTCTGGATAAGAGGAGGGAAAATGGACAGAAAAAACACAGAGAGACCCAGGGAAAGAAATCAAGAATCTGAAATTCAAATTCATTCATCCTTGAGGGACTGGTGAAACAACTGCTTGCAATTGCATTAGTGCATTTTAATATGTTAACAGGCCCCCAGCTTCTGGTACCTGCCCTGGCAGCTGCAGTGTGGCCAGGGCCATTTCCTTCTGCAGCACAATGTCAGACAGGTTTCCTCAAGAGAGTTAAAGTAAACAAACTTTAAATCACACAGCAGCAGACTGGGAGAATATTCAAGGCCAATTATGATTATCTCAGCTCTAGGTTGGGAATGGGCTTGCTACATCAGGAGGGATTTTTCTAAGGATGAGAGGAAATGCACAGAACCGCTGCCAGCGCTGCCTTCTCGTCAAAAATTTGCTTGCATAATTTACACCAGGTGTCATTGTAGGTAGAAAATATTGGGATGTTAAGGAAGTCATAACATTGGCAGGTGATATTTTATGTAGTAATATGCGTGCTGAAGACAATAGGAGTATCTCCTATAAGTGAGTACCACTCAGTATGAATAATGGCTCCAAGGTCAGGCCCCTAATGAACAGTTGTCTAGCTGTGAATGCACACACTTTTTCACTGTGTTGCAGGCAATGCTCTCAGCTACCCAATTAGGTTGATCTGTGAAAATGATTATTCATTATCTGAAGTCTGAGAGTACAGAATTTTGTATCTGGGCAGTGTGTCTTAAAGAAAAAACACGTGAAATTCTGGTGTCAGGCAAGGTGACTGCATGATGAATGAAAAGAATGCAACCACTACTCTCAGGACTTTCCCTGGGAGTGCATTGAATTCATCAAAAGGTCAGAGTAAAAAATCCAAACTTTTAAGATCAGGTCAAAATCAAAGATTCAAATGTTAGTTTTATGAAGGGTGTTACATTATGCATTACAATGCAATTTCTGATTTAAAATAAACACAAAACAAAAATAAAGTATTTTTATTTTTCAGAAAAGTGAGTTTTCAGTTATGTTCAAACCAGTTATCTGAAAATCCTGAAACATGGAAAATTCTGCTTTATGGGGTCTCCAAAATTATGCAAGATTAATTTCATCACACTGAGTTTCTGCAAAAGAGCTGTAGGCCACAACCCTCCTGCTACCTTGTCTCTCAGGAATTCCCAGTGGCACTCCTCCTTCGCTGAAAGGTGATGGCCAGGCCCTAGAAGACTCTTCTACTGACAAGTGGGATATGGGAGCCCTAGGAGGAGTGACATGGTCATAAGGAGCCAAGGCTGCTGGGAAGAGCTGAGTGCTTCAAAAGCCTGAGGACATCAACCATTTAGCACCAGAGGCAATTAGGGTAAATAAAAACCCATGACATAATGCAATGACAAAGGTTAAAGCAAGGGAGAACAAGCAATAGGCAGAGGGGAGAGGTCATCTTGATGTGAACCCTTTGTACCCCTTCAGCTTGATTAGGATGGCCTGTGACAGAGCCTTACCCAAAAGAAGGCATTAACCACCTCATATTCTCTCCTTTCCACTCACTGAGACTGACATTGGCTCTGTTCATTCTCCCAGCCAGAACAGATTCTCTCAGAGTCTGCCCCAGGGAAAGGAAAGAGAAAGGAGAGTTAACAGAAAGGCTAAATATTTCAACTGGCTACTGGAAGAAGAAAAGAAAAAAAAAAAGTAAAGAAAATAAGAGGATGAGAGATAACAGGTTGTCCCACCTTGGAAAAATACATTAGGAGGCAGGCAGATCAGTGGAAATAGAAACAAAACAGATTCTCATCATATGTAAGGGGCATCTTTTTTTTCTGAGTCTCTAATTTGCATCTAATGCTGGGATGTAGTTCCTGGAGCTTGGATATGAATATGAACCAAATCTATAGATGCCATTTTGGAAAGAAACCTCAGTGTGAAATGGATTTGGCCTCACCCTGCTTGCTTCAGGTCAACATGTCTGTAAAAAGAAGCTCCCTGAAACTCTCTGGATCTTTGTCTTTTGTAGTGCCAAAGCTCTGTTCCCCTCCAACTCTGACACCACTGCTTTCCTTGCAGCTGCCTGTCTGCGGACAACTTGGCCTTCACCTGCACCCGATCCCTCTTCACCCATGGAAGCCAGGGATCTGGGGCACTGCACCCTGCGATAGCCACATGCAGGAACTGCTAATGATGAAATGCAAAAGGCGTTTCCCCATTATACCCCTTCTCCCGAGCCAAGTTTTCCCTTGTTAATTAGGAGGAAAATTTCACAACTTCACCACCATATAATTAAATCTCGCAATTAACATGTGCACTTAAGCCATCAGTTTGGAAATGAGACTTATGCAGGGAAATCTACTTCAGGGAAAGCACCAGGATGGAGGGTGAAACTGTGACACTGCTAATGATCCAGAACAGCAGTGGTTAAATGATAGGTCTCGCTGACAGCACTCTGCCCATCTGACACGTGCTGGAAAGGGCACCGTGCTTATGGACGCTAATCCAACACAGTACCAATAAAGGGGAGTGGGAGGGGGGGTGACAAAAACGGAGGTAAATACATTAAGTCTCAATTAGAGTACTGACACCAGAGAGAGGTGAGGTTAATATATTTTAGGAGAAAGCCTTTCTGTGAGTGAATGGTTGATCCCTGCAGGATGATGTGACAGAGGTGATGACAAAGGAGAAGGGAAGCACTTTTCGTTTCATTAGACCCTGCTTGGAAGTGGTGGTGTAGTCTCAGGGCTTCATGGCCTGCATTGGCACATCTCTTTGGTTTCCATCACCTTCCAGACACTAGATAGATTTGGAAGAGCTGGACTCAACCGCAGCCTCGCTCTCTGCTTCTGTGATGGCACAATAGCCACCTGGCTCAGACTCAGCACCTGGGGGAGCACAGAACATGATTTTGCTGCCCCACAAACACCCAAGCTCTGTGTCTCCAGACTTGCAGCATAACTGTTTGCGCATATATTAGGCAGCACACAGCAAAATTCAGAGCCAGCACACAAATATCTTAGGGGGGCTGCAAGTTTTTGCTGGATAGTTACACAGCAGCAGGCAAGCGGCCTTGTGTCTCATTTGGTGATTTGACATATATAACAATACAATTAAAACAAGCTTCAAAAAGTTAATTATTGCAGACTTAGTGGTATGCCGTGCTGTGACCACCCACCCACCTCAGCTCTTTCTATGCACAATGAGAAAAAGTGAATTTCATCTTTAACAGCAATCTATGTTAACATTTTAAATGCTCTGACTGAATCTTATTCAGCAGCTACAGATTTCCTCATTCCAAAATAATCCTTATTCAATTATCAAAGTACAGACAGTATCATGAAATAGTCACAGAAATCCATCACAGAAACAAAGCACGATTTCCTTTTATACTTCCTGACATTCACACACACACCACGACACTTATTAAGATGACATCCAGCATTCAGGCATAAAATCTTAAATTATGGAGTGATTGGGGCTTTTCAACTGATCCATAAAAGCATGCACTTAGCAAAATCTAAGGACAGGTAGAAGAGATGGATAACATCCAATGCACTGCCGTTTCGAGGCAGGCACTGAGGCATGCAAAAATAAACATTTGCCGAGGTGAATGCAGTGTGCTATTTGTACAATGCAACATGGCAACGACCTCTAGCAATAAAAATATCTGCAGATTTAAGCCCAGAGGAATATATTGCATATCAATAGCAATAAAACCAGCAGAAATAGAAATGTATTATTTATAGACCTATTTATAAAACCTAAATACTTCTCCAGTGGACCTACTTCTGTAGAATGAACTCTTTATCCCCCTCCTTCCTTTAGCAGTTTGGATGACAAGGTAGCAAAGAACTGTACCATATTAGAAAGATCTTTGTAAAAGATGAAGAATTTGAATTAAGAAGAGATGCAACTTCCTCCTGCAATATTTTTCCGAGTGATATAACCAGCATTTCCATTAAGCAGCCTCACTTTACATCTTTGGAAGTGGGATTACAGGCAAACCCCAGGTCCATAGAATACTCTCACTAAGAAGTTTTTTTTCTGCCTAATAAAGTTGAAAGGATCTTTGTCATTAATTTTGACAGCAATTAACTAGACTATGACCAAGTTTTTACCTTTCCTTTCCTTTCCTTTCCTTTCCTTTCCTTTCCTTTCCTTTCCTTTCCTTTCCTTTCCTTTCCTTTCCTTCTCCTCAGTGTAAATCTTTTTTTAATTCAATGAACACATTGAAATGCCAGCAAAGGGAAGGAAGGTATTTTCAGTATCTCCTGTCACTCAAATCTCTCCTTAAAACACTCATGTTGTTTCAAATCTCACATTGCTTTTATCTCACTATTGCTTATAAGACCATTACCAAAAATAAATCCTTCCTGGGATGCCCCATTTTATGGACCAAAGCAATTCTGTGTTCACAGGAACAATTTTCCTTCCTTATATATATATCCCCTAGAGCAAAACTGCGGGTGCTGAAGTTACTTTGCCAATGAAAAAAAAATTACCAGAGACTTAAAAGATTAGGCTGGGGAAGGTAATGGATTATCCTGATGGACTCAATCACCTACATTTACTTGAAGACCCTAAGTGTCTTCAGATCTGACCACAAGCTGCTGAGTAACAGGCTGAGTAATTTAGACAGTGGACAAAGGCCTCAAAACAGAACGACAGGCTGCTGTTAATCAGCACTAACATGTTCTCCTGCTTGTTGCCTCCCGTACAGCCCCCAGCACAGAGCCCCTCCATGATGTGCCCCACTCCAAGGGCAGCAGCAGCCCCTCACAGCCAGCCCGTGTGAATAGGAGGTGATGCCACAGAGATTTGACACTCTCTTTGATTGCTCTTGTTGCTACTTGTCCTTCCAGTGAGAAATCCGTGCATTCAGATTACTGCAAATTAGTCAGAAATCTCTCTTCACCCCCTTGCAGCTGCTGTTAACTTGCACAGTCGTCCAGGTCTTTGTTGGATTTGACCCACAGACTTCAAGTTTTGTCTGCTCTTACCGCGTTTTCTTTTAACGTGCTTTTTTCAGAATACCAAATCCTATCTTCATTTTTTCATCTCTTTTGCTCTGGATGCTTTCAAATGAATTAACTGTAACTCTGGCCCTTCCTGTGCTGGCAAATTAGTATGAGCAGTGAGTTAAATAAGATTAATTCCATCCTGCTGTAACTTACCTTGGTGAAAATCTGAAACTTTTACTGTAAAATTGTTTGGGTTATAGCAGCGTGGAAAAAAAAAAAAAACCAAAAAAAAACCCCACCAACCAACTGTCCAAAAAATCCAGGCTTGCAGCAGCACAAATAGATTAGTATTTCCAAAATATCTGGAACTTAATCTCCTTTGTATTGACAAGCGAACTCTGGTCATCCTGCAACTTCATGTTCTTTTTGAAATTCTGGATGTTGAGTTCGAAAGCATGAGCAGAACTTGTAAGCAGAGGGACTGAGAGCTGGATAACCTAGTTTATTACATCTGCATATGAAATACGACTTAATTCCACATATTTTGTACAAAGGGGACTGAAAGCTTCTACATACAATTTTTAAGACACACAGATTAGTGGCCAAGGAACTTCACCAGATGTTTTCAGTATATCTTTCTTGATGGAGATGTATCTTTTTACATATCAATCTCACCTAGCTCTCCCACAGACTTGAAGCAGCCCAGTTTTCTCCTAATGGGACAAAAGATCACATTTCCTGTGTCTTTCATAAATTTTACTCCTAATTAAGTTCCCATTAGTGGGGTTGAGAAGAGCATCTTCATTTCCATCATAAATATTTTTGCTTCTGTGGGATATTTTTGTTTGTTACTTGGATTTCTCTGGCTTTCTGGATTTTTGAGGATTTTGTTGTATGTTTTTTTCCCTTTTTCCTATTTTGTGATTCACTTGTCAGGCAGAAGTGTCAGGGTAAAAAAATCAGTGCCATTTACCCAGTACCATTTGGTTTTCTGGTCTATTCAAATTTGTCAGCTTTTTTTTAACCTGGAGAGTGACAGAAATGACAAAAATTCTTTCTCACCAGCTGAGAATGGGTGATGCTTTGGAGCCAGCCATGTGGCTGACAACAGTGCCACCCTGTGTCCCTGCAGGCTGAGGGACCCACTGAAAACTCTTTTATTAAACCCTTTCCAGCCACACCAGTTTCCTCCTCCCCTCTCACATCTACTAGCAGACTCCTTTCCTGCTGCTTTCTGGCAATTATTTAGTTTCTGAGCCTCCTCTTTAACTTTCTGCTAGGAGATGAATTTGTGGCTGCCTGGCAGAGCACAGCCCTCAGAACAGCACAGATAACCATTTGAATAAGGCACCTTTCCTGAAACAGTTCAGGTCTGCAGTTTGGGTAGAAATGGTTTGATGAAGCTGCAAATCAATATTACTCTGTAAATTTTTAATGTTCACACCATGTGAAACGCTGTAAATAAAATAAGCTAACCACAATAGACTATTCTTTGTAGTTCATTTTAAAAAATGTCTGTTCAGCAGTATGGCTAACTACTTGCTGTAGATATGGCTTTAAAACTGTCTAGGCTAATACATCAAGACCAGAATTTGAATAACCTCTAGTGGCAGGCAATTTTTCAGAACTCCCAAATACTACAATAAGTAAAACTAGATTTTTTTTTTCCAAGTTATGTGCTTAAACGGACAGGTCAGAAAATAAGTGAAATGAGAACAAGATTCCTGCACTGGCATGTTTATTAATCCAGGAAAGGGTTGTTAATAATTAGAGGTGAGCTCAGAGTGCAGAACTCAGATCTTGATTTCAACCCTGGCTACACACGGTTCTCCTGGGAGTTTGGAGCTGGGGAATTTCTCATTTCTCATGAAGGGACTTCATTATAGGAATGTGTAAGCGAAATTTTTGCTACCTTGGATCCAGGCTTTGAAGGTTTTCTTTTTCGGTCCTAACCCATTTTCTGTTTCCAGATATGTATTTTACTAGAGGAAGAAGAGGTAATGGACATAAACAGAAAGAGAGGATTTTTCAGTGGGATATAACGAAGAAATTCTTTCCTGTGAGGGTGGTGAGGCACTGGCACAGGTTGTCCAGAGAAGCTGTGGATGCCTCATGCCTGGGAGTGTTCAATGGATGGGACTTTGACCAACCTGGTTTGGTGAAAGGATCCCTGCCCATGGCTGAGGATTTGGAGCGGGATGATCTTTAAGGTCCCTTCCAACCCAAATCATCTGTGATTCTACAATTCTGTGAACCAGTGCACAAAATAATAACCTAAGTGTATGTGACAGCAGGACCTGTTTGAAAAAGAGAAACAAAACAAAGCCATAAACCAACGCCAAAAAAAACCAACAACATAAAAAGCAAACAGAAACAGAAACTGCAGCATAAAACCCCACCTTTGTACCTTTGGTTCTGAGCAGTGCCTTGTCCAGAATATCTCGGTGGGAGATGTGTCACTGTGGAGACAGACTGATGACTTTTCCACCGGTGGTATGTCACTGCCTGATTTGATGGTCCAGTCCTCGAGGCTGCCATGTGGGAGATATTGGTACAGTGTTCAATCTCACCCTGCTGGCAGAGTGAGCAGTTCTGGGAAGCAATATACAAAAGCCTGGTATAGAAGAATGTATATAGAAGGTTCTATGCTGTTCTATATGAGCACCCTCTTCTAATTCACAATACACCTCACATCCTGCTCTCCTGGCTTTTCACAACAGGAGGGGAAAGAGAGTGACAAAGCAAAGCACAGAGATTTTCTTTGGCCTGAATTCTCTCTGGAGAGAAAACAAAGATTGGCTCACATTATTGACAAGCTGATCAGCAAAGTCCAAATCATAGTTTCTTTATTTGCAGCCTAGCTCTGTTGTGAAGTTGCTGAATAATTCCTGGCTCTCTTATTCTAATCCTCACTCTCTTGTTGAAAAAAACCCACCCTTCTGTGTCCCAGGTTGGTCCCGGCGTTGAAGCAAATCCCATTTCTCACAGTTGGGACAACCATGAGATGAGGTTGCTCAGGGTTTTATCTTCAGGTAACCTTTTGCTATACTTTGCTCCCCACAATGATTTATCCCCATGCCCAGACTGAATTTAGTCTGTTTCAGCTTAGGCCTGTTGCATGAGTTAGCATGGCCTCTGTCCAGTCACAATATTGAGACCAAATATCTGCTTTGGTCCTATTTCATCATTTTCCTGACCATTTTTCCTAATATTCCAGTGTTTTAGATAGTTAAATCCTCTGGAAAAATCTTCCTATCTCAATTAGAATTACCTGTAGATACAATTTGTCAACTCTTGATATATTTTAATACACAGATAATAGTGCTGAAGATATCCAACACTCCTCTGTATTCTCACATTCCACTGCCAAGTAGGAAATTTGTCAATTGTTACGTGTGACATCAATTAAGATTCCCAAGCCCTGAGAAGATGCTGTCTGTCTGTGAGACAGGTAGAAAGGGCAGCCCTGTACCTGGAGTGTGAGCAGGAGACAAGGCTCAGTCCTGAACTCCATCACTGAGCAGACAGATGTCCTTACATAAACCCTGCTCTCACCTTCTCATAGGTAAAAAGAGGATTTTAATGCTTGGATTTTGCCTCAGGAGTGTAATTCATAACTTATGATACATTCCCCCAATAACATCAGGGGCTCTACACCTATGAGAAAAAATATTTTCCTAACATATTGTCCATTAAAGCTCCATAAATTGCCTGATCCAGTAGAAAGAATAGGCTGAAAACTTGTTCATCTGATCCTGTTGTATCTTTCAAGCTATCCTGGACATGGTCAGCCTGGCTCAATAGACCATCAGGAGAGTGATGACCTTGACAATGAAAATTTCTCCCAGGAAAAAAACAGATCCCCCAGTCTGCAGAGCATGGAGGATTAAATACTTCACTTTCTGTCTCAGCTGAAGTCCAAACCAAAATCTCAAAGATATTATTAAAATCACATTCAAAAGATGAAGGGAGAGTATTGCAGTGTTCTTCACATGTATCTAAGCTTTATTTTTCTTTTAATAAAACTTTTCACAGTACTTTAAAAGGTAAAACAGAACATTGGTGAATAGGAATTGCTTCTTCTCCTCCTCTCCAAAGTATGAAATTAGTCAATTTTTTGAACCTTTGATAAATCAGATCACCAGATGATACTCAGCTTTTTTACTTTCCCACTCCCTGAGAAAATACTTGGCAAAGACTGATACTCCCTGAAGAACACACAAAATCAGTTGTTCAACAGCTGGTAGCTGATAATTTGAGACTACTATATCCTGCCACCAGCTTAGTGACTAAAAATTAAAAGTCCAGGGATAAACCCTCTGTTCTACCTTATTCCTCCAGCACAGTCAAACACTGTTGGGATTATGATGGTTCTCAGACAGACAAGATCCATGCAGAGTATGGGAAAGGGATAAATGCTGGTGGACATTCACAGTGAGTTCATCCTAAGCTTAAGGAAAAGAATATGTAGCTTGTTTGAAACTTTGGCAAGTGAAGGCCAGGGTCTAGAGGTTATCTAGAGAATGAGATAAGCATGAATGGAAAATGTAAGCCTGCATTTTTCATTATATTAATCACAGTTTTAAAACTTCATTATGACAAAGAAAATTCGGATTTTATGTGTTGTACTCCAACTGGTAAAAGCTATCAAAATGTGTGTCAGGAAAGATCACCTTACTGCCCACACAGGAATGGACTTTATAAAAAATGTAGTGGAGGAGTCAAGCTGAAAAGTGTCCTAATTGGGACATATTCCCAAAACAATGTGAGTTACCTAGAAGTTTTGTAGAAGAAAAGGTGGAACCAAATCAGAACAAATGCAAGCTACAGAAGAGCACTAAGCACAATTGCACCAGAAAAACTTATTGTCCCCATTCTGGCTTACCAGTCATCCCCTAGCCTGACACCCAAGGGCAAGGGTGGACAGACAGCCATCCATCACTTGTGAATGCACAAAACACACACAAACATCTGCATTATTTTCAGAGCAAATATTTCCTGTGTGAAACACTCCTTAATAAGTTTCCCAAAAGGTTGCACTATTCCTTATGAGACTGGCTCTGTTTACTTGGCATTCAGGGCCATGTAGTGATTTGCTAATGTATAGGTCTGTCACAACTAATAAATCTTTACGGAGTTATGGATGACATTATTATTTTTGACCAAGATTACGGCGTTGGCTGGCTGATGTGGTTGATAGCAATGCTTACAGGATATCACCTACTCCTTGAATATTAGCTCAAAAAAAACCCAGTATAATTCAGAGCATGGATCCATTTAAATATTAATGACACAATGATATTGATGGCAACAGTATTCCTGCAGAGGCTGCAAACCATCTTCTCCACACACGCATTCACAGCATTAGGCAGCTGAAAGAGCACTTGCTGGGGGCTGGATGCTGATTGTACTGCAGAAACATTCATGTGCAGCTGCTTGTAGAACAAGGTCTAGGGCAGGAGGGAAATTGGTTCACAAATAAGTGTGAATGCAAACACAAAAATTGAGTTCCTACAGTAGAAGTGAAATAAATCCTAATTCACTTGCTGTCCTGTGCTGGGGCGATATGTAAGACTTAAAGAAGAAGACACGACATACAACAAAAAAAAGTAGTGTACCGCATAAATAGCATATGTGCCAAATGAATTCTATAACAAACCAGATGCAGCAGATTATATTTAATAATGTTTGACAATTCCCTGTGCAGCTAATGGTTTGTTAGAAATTAGTCCCTAATGTTTTAGGGACTGCTGGCATTTACAGTCATTTGCTTTGTCTTAATTTACTATGTTTGTGTGCTGTGTGCTGTTTGGCCTGCTCTTCGCAGTTTTATGATCTTTCTTGGCTTGTTGGGATTTCAAATGTTATTTTAACTCACTAGCTACTCTAATAACACAATGTTCATGGGAAGAATTTCATAAAATACCTTCTTAGGACTTCATTCTCTTTTTCCTCTCCATTATGCAAGAAAGCCCATTCTGCTGTGACTTCCAAACTCCTGTGAGACCTACTTGTTGGCAAACATGTAACTTCTAGTCCTAGATTTCATGGTATGAGCAAATAAACAGGGAATGCATTGTGCTGGGCACAAAAGGCAATTCAGATTGCACTGAGCATCCTGCACTAGCAGATTCAAACGATATAGCAAATCCATTTTAGCCATAAGTGCCCTTTCATCCAACTGTTTAAATAATTCTCAAAAGCACACAAAATTATATTACGTGTTTCGGAAAAAATAACTAAAATCAGGATTACATCCATCGTCCAGGAGGATGAATTAAGCCACATAAATGAATCTGTAAGTATTATTCACAATGCCAGGCACTCCACAGAGAACTGAACACAAAAGTTCATTGCTTTTCTTCCAATTCTCCCAGCTGTTCAAAATTAAAAGAAATTATTTCTTCCAAAGAACTTTAGCTTGACTAAGAAATGTTGGACAAACATGAGAGCATGGGATCCTCATGTCTTGAATGAGGAGGGAGGGCACAGGCTCAAAGCAACAAGATGAGGCCACAGGTGCCATGATACACCTAAAGTAAAACCCAAGAAATATTACTCTTCCATGCCAGAAATTCCAGGTTTGCTTAAAGGAGTGGAAGTATTGCCTGTTTGCATTCACAAAGGTGAAAGCCCAATTTCTCCTTGGGAACTTTAGTTCTGCACAGGGACAGAAATGGGGACAGATTCTGGATAGGGGACACCGCAGAATGCCAAAAGTCTTCCAGGACAGCAGCCATGGCAGGGAGAACCTCTGTGCCAAGGGACAGCCCTGTCTGCATGACCTCTGAGTGGTGAACCAATTAGTTTAGGTCATAGTTTAGAAAAGTCTGAAGTATACAATAGCAGCAAATTTTATTTTTTTGGTCAACTTGGGCTTGTTGAGACCAAACCTTAGTCCCATTCTTAATCTGGAACACAGATTTCTCTAACATTTACCTGTATTTTTCCTCCTACTTGTTCAGCAGTGCTCGTAGCTGGAGTCAACAAGCCTGAAAATGGAAATAGAGTGAATCTCGAGGGCTCACAGCTTGCTTGGAGCCAACACAGCCACTGTGCAGTATTGGTAAAGGATAGGGGGTCTGCTCAAGTCCTGAAGACTTCCCATTATCTCCTCAAGTCTCCCAGCAATAAGAATGTTTATCACGAAGCTCATATCATTGGCAAAATGAAGATACAACCCTTTAGTGCTGGTTATGAATGATTGTTGCTTCTAGGAAGGGACATAAATGAGTCTCTCAGTGGAACTGGGCAAATTTGAGTTTACTAACTATAGTGTAAAACTCATTCTCCAGTGAAATGGAAAGAAAGTCAGACACCAGTGTGAATTAGTCTAATCCTAACTAAAACAACTATGTACAATGTTAAAAACCCACAAAAAAAAAAAACAGGGAAAATGTCAGATTTCGGCTTTGGATTTTTTTTTTATTTTGGATTTTGCAGGGTTCACTATAAAAAAGACAAAACTTGTTCATGTTTGAGAAAAAAATAGAAAAAAATTTATCTAGGTGCACAACTTCCTCCCTTCTCTGTGGGAAGGAGACCATTGCAATTTGTCAGGATGTGGCTGAGTTCAAAGTATTTGAATGTGAAAGGTAGATGATCTTGATGTATAGAGTGAAGTTTCACAGGGGACAGATTCCCAGGATATAAGTCAGACTAGCTGCCATTTCAAGCACAGTTTTGATCCACCTGCATATACATTTGAAAGGAGCCATGAAATTCATTCACATACCGGGCTGCTTCAAGGAAATGTGTTTAAATGTGGTAACAGAGTGAAAGGCAGAAAGATCTGTCATCTGGAAATGTCCTTATATCAAGTAAGGTGTCAGCTCAAAATGGTAAAATCTAGAAGGGGATAAAAAGTGCAGAAGAGATAAAGATGCCAGTCTCTCTCTCTGAGCAGTTGATGGCTGAGGGGAAGGTCCTGTTTGATTCTACTCCATGGCCTTCTCCTTTCTCTCTGAGAACTGACATGCTGTAATTAAGCACCAGTTACTCCAAAGACCTTGACTGTGTAAGTGACATATTTTCTATAATTACTTACTTCTTTAGTGCTACCTGGACTGCAGCTCCAAGTTAGATCTTATTCAGCAATTCTCCTGCATCAGCTTTTTTGTACAGAGGCCACCACAGTCCAGCTCTTTGACGTGTTTGGGGCATAATGCATTTAACGAACAGTAGAAAAGGAACTGTCACTGTCTCAAAATCCCTTCAAGACAGTTCTTTTTCAAAGCACAGGTCTCTGGAGAACACCAGTTTCTCTCAATCTCTTCCTAACTACAACCCTAATTTGAAGCACTAAACATTTATTCTAGTAATGCACCCTGCTAAAAGATGACAGGAAAATTCAGTCCCTGCCAATGTCACTGGGGCAACACAATTATCAAGGCTGTACCTCGACTTACACAAAGAAAGCTCAGCTGAGCTTTCTGAAGGATACCACTGGTGTTTAGTTTTCAATTCCCAGGGTCTATCACACCATCTTGATGCTCAAAGACCTTAATTCATCTTGCTGTCATATCCACCCATCACCTACGAGGCGCTTTTCGAATGAGGTTCATCCTGCCTGCTAGCATAACACAGTCATCATCTGTCCTGTCATCTGAAAAATATAAATGTTTCATGCTCCACTAATAAATCTGCTACAATATTTGCTGTTGCTTGTGCAATCCAGGGCCCTGTTTCATGGAATATTTATAAATCACTTGCCTGATGATAACGTTCATTGCTAATTGTGAGCATGTTCCTGCCTCCCGCCCCAGTATGCAGGGCAAGAGAGGTGCTCCAGTGTGGATCTGAGCTGTCTCTCTTCCCACTGCCTTTCCCACCACAGCAGTGTGGAAGAGGGGAAGATTACCATGTGCAGATAAAAACAACATCAAAATCTTTTTGCCTGATTTCACATTTAATGAGAGAAACTGCAGGAGGAAGATTGCAGAAGAAAACTCTGTGTGATTATTAACACAAAAAGCTAGACTTTATCATCCCCCACACCTTTTGTCCACCTGGGTGCTGCCTTTAAATGGTCCTAAAAAGCCAATTTCACCACTTTATATATTTTCCTTTGTCCTGTGTATACATTTTCCTTTGTCCAAAAGCTCATAGTTCGATGGTTTGCAGGAAAAAAACAGCTCATGGGAAATCACTGCTTGCCAAAGAGAGCTTCTGTTCAAGTAAATCATCTACTCATTGGGAAGTCAAAATACTGGGAAAGCTGGGACAGTGAAGGGATAGAATTATGGTTACCTATTTCATTTTGCAGAAATGCCCTCTGCTCTTGGATTATGTGAGGTAAAGAGGTAGAGCTTCCTTTCTTCTTGGAGGTGGAGAAAAGGGCGTGAGGAAACAGGAGAGTACATGAACATACATCGTCCGTATTTCTGTGGCATCCAGACACTTCAGCCAGTACAGACTTCCTTGGCTCTAATACTGAAAAGCTTTGATTTCTTCCAAATTGATTAGAGGCAAAGTGAGCAAGACAGACCAGAAAAGGGAGTTTTCGCCCTGGATTACATTTTTAGGATTCTGAACAGTCACCTTCTCATGCTCATTATTGCCTAGTATTGCATCAAATAAAACTTAGGCTAAAAATGTCCTGAGCTCAAGCCAAACAAGGGCTGTGAGCATCTGCCCATGGATGGATGAATCAGAAAACATGCCCCAAGAACTTTTGAGAAATCTCTGCTGATGCAGGCAGGTAGTACCTGGTATCCTCATTCATGCTCCCAAACTACATCTCTTGTTTTCACAGAAATTGTCAGACCTCAATATCTTTAACATCCTCCACACTGACTGAAATGCATCTAAAATCTGGTTAAAATTGCGTAGCAGAGTCTGTCAGGGAGGAAGGCACACACAGTACTGTAAACATCATTTCCTAGAGAAAACCAGATCAAAAAAGAGCCTGCAACCCTCAGTTCCTCCTCCCCTTTGACCAAATCGATGCATCCCTCAGTAGAGCTGAGTATTGATCTATTTTATGCAAACAATGGAGTTTGAAGCTTTAGATTTATGCTCCTTGCCCAAAGACAAGCTCATGTCTGAAAGAGCACGAGTTTGTGCACTAGCTAATGGCTCTTGCTCAATCACTAATCATCCCAGTTCTTAAAGATTTTTAAGTCAACTATTGACCTGTATTATTCTGCTTTAAAAGAAATGTTATAAGCTGTACAACAAATTAGGGCAAAAAAGCCTAATAAAGACTGGCCTCAAACCTCCAAATCTTCCCATTAAGAGCTGCTTCTATTTCCTATTATACATTGTTTTGGGTAAAGAATGTTTATGAGGTATTAGGCTTTTTATCGGTTTCTCCTCCATTTTAATTTTCATTGTTGCACATTTGAGTGATAAAAGATCATGAACCCTTTTTCCCAAGTTATTTATTAACACTCATTAGAAAGGGGAATTGAGGGGAAATGATGTGAAACTAAATGGCCCAGATTTTTTCTTCCAGCGGGACCTGCACTGGAATCTATTTTTCACTACTGACAGTCAGTACACAAGCAACACTCAGACATCAGGAAAATTCAGGCCCAAATGTGACAAAAGACTACTGAATCCATCATTATTTTTCCACTTCACCTAGCTAACTCGAAAATCACTGGCTGCTCACTTAAAAGTCAACACAGCTGCAAAATGACACAAATACTATTAGCGACAAGATGACATCTCTTCCATTCATTTATTTATTTCTTTTTAAAAAGAAAGTTTAGCATACTGCAAAATCAGTCTACAAGTGCAATGAGCTGATGCTGCATCTCGTGGGCTCTGGGATGGGGGGACACTGGCAACGTAGAATGAGTCACTGCACTGTTAGATGATGGTTAAACTGAGAAAAATGTATCTACAAATATTTCATGCGGAGGTGTTATTAATTCTTTATACAGAAAGTGTTCTCTGATAACTACGAGCCTTTGTTTTGTTCTCAGGAAATTTTATAACTGTATAGTACAGGAATGTGTTTGCATCTCTTATAGTATTAATTGGCTGTATTTTGGCTGTTCTAAAAAGTATTTAGTGAAATAGATAAAATATCCACATCTCAGAAAACCATAGATATGCTCAGAGTTTGCTTGTCCATGTTATAGGATCTTTTGTTTAAATATCCATACATCCATATATTTCCAGTGTTTATTTTATAGCTGCATTTACACCAGCCTTTGCTTCTGTGAACATGTAGATCCATACTTCCCAGGACTAGCTCTGTGATTCATGGACATACACCTCTATGTGCTAAACTGTTCTCACTTTTATTTTAACTAGAATCAAGCCTGGAATGGTTGAAAATGCTGTCATGAAATGGAATTCTGGAATTTTACAAACTCCATTTGACATGCCAGAAATTGCTCAAACTTTTGAAAACAAGAAAACCTTTTCTGACTCCTCATTTTTCCATCTTGCTAAATGTCCAAACTCAACCCATAAAAATCATTTAAAAAAACCAACAACTTTATTCTGAAGCAGTTCAAGTTGTTTGCAGCAGCTTCAATTAGGAAGCTGTAGCATTCCTAAACATGTATTTCTTGAAACAAAAGAAGGTAACATGAAGATTATGAAATTTGGCAAAAGTGCTGAAAGCGTCTCTAAGCTTCTTCTGCAGGAATTATTCTGTGTCTGGCAAATTTCTGTGACTTTGCTGTCTTACATTCTTATTTCTCTCTGAGTCGCAATGAGTTTCTGATAATTCCCATTCAGAGCTCTGTCTGCTATCTCTGACTAGAGCACAAGAATTGAAGGTCTCAAAAGAGTTGTTCCTGGCTATTAATGGGTTGCATTTTCAGGAAGGCAGCTGAAGGCAGGATGAATTTTTCTCTACCTTCTCATCGTTATGAGCTCCCTCAGCAAAGGTGAGGATAACCCAGGTTCCTGTTTATATCCCTTGGGGTGGATTAGAGTGAAGTGTCTCTGAATGAACAGTGTTTGCAAATATATATATATATATATATATTTATATGTAGGGTTTATTTCAGAACAATTTGTTCTTATTATTTTGTACAGTAATACAGCAATAAACAAGCATTGAAATAACACTTAGGAAAATATATAAGGAAAAGAATGAGAAGGAAAGAGAGGATAAGGTTAGAAAAGACCTCACCACCTGTGAGATCAGACTTGGTAGTTGCAATTTTGACGTCTGTTGGTCAAAGTGGTGATCACAGTCTTGTCAACCTGGTTGAGAAAGTCTATAAAACACCAAAATTTCCCTGGCATTTATAATAGGCTTAGTCTGGGTGCAGAAAGTTGGGGGTGCAAAGATTTCCAGGGAACCCACTGTACAGTTTCTCTAGTAATAATCAGTCTTTCGTGTTAATGATGGAAAATAATGGGGAAAAAATAAACAAGCCCAAACTGAGAAAGCCTGGTGAAACAGATGAAGTGTATGAGTTGTGTTTTGCATTTATTCCACAGTACTCCCCACACACAGATTCCAACTGGGAGATGTCTGACCACCCTTGCAAATCTAGAGCTGCTAGTACTTGCCATGCTATATAGAAAATGGAGTGTTAATGGTGTAGCTGCCTCACTGAACCACCCACATGGACATTTTTTGAAGTGTCCACACAGCACAGAACTGCCGCTGGCTTCAAAAGCATCCTTTCTGATTTTCCAAGGCCAGTGCCAGGTCACATTTCCACTGTCTGAGCAGCTGCATTGCATGTCAGTCTCACACATGAAATGGCAAAATCAAGCAGTCAGATGTCACATCTTGGCACTACAAAACCATTCATCATTATCAGCAAATGCAAATATGGGGACTTGAAAGGAGAGACGAGTCTGAAGCATTTTTCTTAAAATCAAGATTATTCATTGGAAGACCCCTCCCCCCCTAGCAAATTGCACCTTACTCAATATATTGACCTTGGATGGATAGATGAATCTCTTAGTGCTCTCATAAGCTTCATTTACATTTCAGTAGGCGTTAAACAATTAAGTAATTTTGGGATAAAACTCTGTACATTATTTATGTGTCTCTCAGTGTCCTTCCACAGCAAAATACTGGGATTCAAGAAAATAAATAAGACCCACGAGACAAGAAAAATCCATACCATGTTTTTAAAATTCATTCCAAGGTACAGCAAATACTTTTGGTTCAGTCTGAGCATAGCAGGGTTTTTGAATGCTGCGGAAAAGAGGCAGAGTGAGTAAAATATATTTTCAGACATTGTGAGGGAAACGATCGCAATAAAGCAAGAGTTTTGTTGATGCTTTTCTATAATCCTACTGTGGTAACTTCAACTCACTAGAAAAGCTTGTTTTCTAGCATCTTATATGACTGCAGTGAACCAAGCGATCAGGATCCACACAGATGGAGCTTCAGAACTAGCCAAGGCAGAGACACACATGCAGGGTTTGGGAATGTACACCCAGAAGGCAGAAGCTTGGCCAGAAGAGCAGAAAATACACACTGCCTGGGGATTTGATGTTGAACCTGTCATATGCATAGTCTCAAACACAAAACCTGTCATATGCATAGTCTCAAACACAAAAATATTTTCATATTTCCTCAGCTGAGATGATACAAAGTACTGCTTTCACTGGACGTTCAGGGGTCAGTTCAGGCACGGTCATAAAAGAAATGGTCCCTAGAATGCACTGCTTGTATCAGCAATCCTCTTTGGCATTAGGAAAGTAGCCTTGGAGATGATGTGTTGCCTGACTTTAATCCAATAACTCTATTGAATTTGTTGTTTGACCTTTTCTTTTCTTTGGATGGCATCATCCATGGAGTAGTATATCATCATCATCCTCACTGAAATGATGCATTTCACTAATAGATCATTAGAAAGAAAGCTCACTCTGAAGATATACAGGTATAATAGATCACGACAGAAAAGGGCGTGCTGTTGATGTACTACCCAAAAGATGGCAGAGCCCAACAAGGAGGAGGTCCAAGAGGAAACGTGTTTAATTGAGAAAGGATGACTGCACCACAATAAAAAGCCTTTAATACTTCCTTACTTGCATTAATGAAATCAGTCACGGTGGATACTTACGCTTCTTGCTTCTCTCAGCATGAAAGAACAAAAAATTAATCTCTTTTTTTTTCCATCATGTTTCACATTCTAGTGCTTGTGCATTAATGCATGGGGACCTGTGGCTGTTCATCAGTTCAGTACAAGCTCAGCCACGTCGTGCAGCAAGCAGGATGGCACTGCCAGGGCAGAGAGCAATGCACAGCACAAGTCCTTAACAGGAAGGACAAGAAAATCCAGTGGGTCAACAATGACATCTAAAGTGAACTGCCCTGCAGGAGAGCTACATGTGAATCCCTGCAGTGCAGTTAATGCTGTGAGCACTTCAGTTCCTGCCATGAACAATTGCAAAATCCCTGCTTTCTCTGAGGCTCCAGGTAGGCATGTCCTGGCTCTTGGTCACCTCAAGATTTTGTCACATTGGAATTCCAAGTGAGGAGTTATTTGACTTTGTCTGCATACATTGATTTTTCACTCATCTCATTCTCATCTTTCTCAATATGTCCCCAAAACCTACCTTCAACTTGACTAAGATCTGTATTTTTGTCACAATTTCCCAAAAATTTTTTCTAACACGTTGTTGCCATGCATATTTCCAAACAACCATTTATACATGGAAAGCTGTACCCAAAAGACACATCCTCAAATTTTCCCTGCAGAACCGCTCCCTCACGTGCTGAACCCATCTGCCTCTTTCAGCACTACAGGTGGGTTTAGAAGAAGGAGGGCTTTGGTGCCCATCCTGAAAGCCTTCACACTGGATGTGAGAGTCTCCCTGCTGTCATTAGCTCTTTACATGATTAATTATCTCCTCCATGCTGGAGAGGGGCACCTGCAGTGCCGCGTGGGGACAGTGCTCAGACTGTGCCACTCCTCCAGCCCCTCTGCTGCCATCAGTAATTTCACCCCCTATCGTCAACAAGCATATCAGAAAAGTAAAACACAATTAATTGTGGAGCCAAATAGTAGCTTAATGCTTAATTGCACTACTCACAATGAGGTCACAATTACTGGGCGATCAGATAAGCTTTTCACAGATGTATTATATAATCCATGAGCTTAATTCCTCCAGAGGTAGTCAGAAAATTACTGTTCATTAACAAAGTGGTTCCATTACCTGAAAATATATTTAAATCATCATTTTCTCCATTCCAGAAATAATGCCATTTCTTCTTCAAAGGATAAATATACTTTAAAAACAGCTTCAGCTGGAAACTACTATCCCTAATAAATCTAATGTCAGATGTCTAATGTGCCGATTTTTTTTCCCCACAAATAACAAAGACAAGAAAAAAATTATTTTTTAGCCCCATCAGTTTATACCTCATGAAATATAAAGGCAAGCTGCAGAGATTTGCACTGTTGTTCCACTCATGATCACAAGGAGATTCTGCAGCTTTTTCTGTGGCATATCTCCCAGAAACCTAGGCAGTGACTTAGGTAAGGGGCCAGGTTCAAGCACAAAGGGTCAAATGTATTTTTCTGTGACTCCAAACCTTTTAAAAATGATTTACTGCCTCACTCTATGGGACATGAAAGGATAATGCTTTTTTCAACACTCAAACAAATGACATACTGGAACTGACATTTTTTTTACATACATTTATGCATCTTGATGCAGCTGTCTCCCCAATCTGACAAAACTCCTGTGGAAACAAATGGAATTTTTACCTGAAAGTGACTGGAGGATTGGCCCCTCTTTTACCATTGTTAAAATATATCAACTCTCTGAAAATCCAGAATTACTTCACAGAAGTAATGAAGACATCCAACTATTTCACCAAATTTAAGAAGTACTAAATCATGGAAATTATTTCAGAATACATCTTTAGTTATCCTTAATGCTTTTGCATATCTCTCTCTGACTGAAATAATATAAAAATCCATTTAAGAATAAGAACTGTCACATTTGATGTACATTTTTATTAACAGCACTACAAAAATTCAATTATGTAGCAAAGGGTGACAAAAAATTTCCTTTAAATTATGCAGTAAACAAAGCACTCAAAAAAAAAAAAAAGATCATTAGCTCATGTCATATGTTAAAAATCTCTGCTCCATTGGCTGAGGAACTTAAACTAAATTCTCTTTGTGTCTGGAAGCAGATTTCCCCTTTCTTCTGCCCCTGCTCCCATTGAGGATTGAAATTAGATGATCTTTAAGGTCCCTTCCAACTTAAGGCTTTCTATGATTCTATGATTATCCAAATGCTTTCCTGGGGAAGGTTTATTTAGCCAACAATCTGTGCCTTCCAGACGTGGTGTTTCCTCTGTCAACTGAAAATTCCCATAGCTGACATTCACCAAGGAGGGAGAACACAGCTGTACAGATGGATTAATAACAAAATCAAGATGCAACAGCTCCCACAAACTGTTTCTCCACTGATAAATTTAGTAGAAACCACTGGGCAAAGATAGGCTGCTAGTTGGTAGTTATCAGTAATGTCCTTACTTGGGGGATACTGAAATATTCCTCTGGACTGTGTTTAAGTGGTTCTGCCTCTGGCATACAGATATGTGAAACCATTTTACCTTGCACAACAGGAGATGATCTAGCATAAAATGACCAATTTTTATGCTTATCATGCAGAACTAGATTGCTGCTATCTTCATTTGGATGCACAGCAGAGCAGTAAGCAGCCTCCTTCCTTGTCTTGTCAAACCAGGGCTCCACCACACAGGGGAAGAGGGTGCTGATCTGAATTCCTCCACATCCCTGTATGCAAATAAATAAATGTAAAGGGAAAGGTACAGATAAACCGAGGTTTTGCAATCAAGTGGGAGGGGGAATTCTGCTATTTTGTCAGTATGTAGGCAGATTTTTTTTAAATTTGATTTTAGTTTTTAATTTTCTCACAACAAAAGAAGCAGCAGGGGGACCTGTGAGCTGGAGCCTGTGGTCACTGCTGGCCCTGTCCCATGGCTGGGCAGTAGCAGCCTCCTTCTCCTCCCAAAGGAGATGACTCACTGGGAAACTCAGTCCTGATTGATGACTGGTGTGCTTTTGACACCAGTGTAAAAGAGTCAGCTTTTCACTTCATGTATCTTCATTTAACAAATAAACAAAACTGGTTCCTGCAGGTTTCACCTCAGCCCTTGGGTTTTGAGGGAGGGGTGTTGTTGCTCCAGCAGCCCCAACAGCAATGACAGGAGCATCGGTCTTCAACCTGCAGCTGATTTTGTCCCACTCACTGTCTTTGGTGCTGACATCTGGTACCAGTGTCCCCAGCACATCCCTCCAGTGACAGGCTGCACCCAGGCAATAGCTTGGCACACCCCATAAGCACCTCTAAAAACCACTGTAAGGTAGAGTTACAGTTTTATTTCTCTTGTCTATGTACTCCAGCCTAAAATCCCAAAGGGGTTGGCACAGGACTGACCCTTAAGCTAGCAGCAGAACCTAGTTCCATAAAGCCACTTTCCATCAACCTCTGTATATGTATGCAGAAACTCACAGAAACATGGACTGCCAGCAGCTTCCCACTGCTCCATGAATGTCTTTCAGTCTTGCCTTTGGATTTATCAGGCAGAATCCCCCCTCCTGTACCTGATTTATCAGGCAGAATCCCCCCTCCCGTACCTCTCACGGCCCTGCCTCCCTGGGGTGAGCCCCTGCTGCAGGCAGAGATGTTCGCCCAGATCCGGCTTCCTCTGCGGGCCCCGAGCGTGCTGCACGAAAATAATTAACACACATAACAAGGAAAGGGAGGGGAGAATAAATTACATGGAAATTTAGTCAAGGAGCTTCACAGAACTAATTAAATTGGATAGGAAAGCTGACAGTACAACGGCCACAGAGACTTTTCCCCCTTCTGCTCACTAGAAAGCCTTGCTTAGATGGGCTTAATATAGCCTGGTGCAGAGCAGCTAGCTATAGGTTTGGGGTTTGGGCTTAAAAGCCACATTTACCACGGACAAAACTCATGTACGTGAAGTTTATTTAATGTGTGTGTATGTGGGGATTATTTAAAACAGTTAAAAGCAGAAGGTACAGAAGGTGCCTGCATACCTCTATTGGCAAAAGCCAGTCATAGCTGGCAGTACAGATGGAAAAAAATCTCTAATAAGAGATTGTCACCACACAGGAAGGGCTGGAAATACTCAGTGGGCAATTCCCTTTGAAAACTAAAAATGAGGGCAGAAGAAGAATAAATATCAAATATTCATGGACACAAAGGAAAATTTCCCCACTCACAAAGTTTCTGAAGCCCATCAGCAAAGCCCAGTTTTAACACGGTGGTGGGGCAGAAGAGATCCCTTCCCAGACCCTGCTTTGACCCCGTGCCACCACACATCTTGTGCCACAGCTCCTCTTACAGGTGCAGCTGGGGATTGGTGCATCCCTGCACAGCAGCCCCAGTCTGGCTGCTTTGGGAATCAGTGTGCTCAGACCCTGCCTCAAGGACCTTTTTGTGGTTAAATACCAGTTCTTTGGAGTTCTTACAGAGCTGATTTCAGCCCTGGCTGTGAATTACATCAACTCCTGGAACATGAGATGACCTGTCCAGGTGCAAAACTTGGGTGCTTGCAGGGATACATGAGCTTCAGTGAAGGGTCAGAAGATATCTGTAGTACCTGGAGGATGCTGTGAATCGGCCTCTTTTCCTCACCTGAAAAAAATCAAGGCAGTGACATTTTCTTACCTTGTAGAAACACTTAGAAGGGGATGTTAATAAAGATATGAGGTGCACAGAGTCTGAAGCAGCAAGTACCACAAAAACATGTTTATAAGACTGATGTGTGACCTGCCTCTTTCAATGTGACAGGGCCATGCACAGCCAGCTGTTTAAAGAAAGAGTCATTGCTTGGGGTGAAAGTTTCCTGCACAGGCTTTGAGCTGCACACTGATGAGGATGGAGTAGCATGCAGGTGGTTGACTGAGCTGGGCTCACCAACTGATAACTGTACCAGGGCAATGTGGAAAATCTCATGTTATACACTGAAAGAAGAGGCTGTAGAGGCTGCTATTTTTACTTTCCCAAGGCCTGTGACTGCCTGACACAAAGCAGCTTCCCTGACTTTACATCTTCCTTGGAAAGTTTTCCCTCTGTGGTGAGTCTTCAAATTTCCATTAATAAGTCAAATCCTGTCAGGCTTTTCTGCCCACCTCACTTCTTCCCTTCACATTCATCCTAACCTGCAGCACTCTGGGTGCCTCCAGTGTAAGCCACAGGTGCCCAGATGTGGCTCGTTGGCTTGTGCCATACAGGGAGCCAAGGGCAGCTTTGTGAGCCACCTCTCTGAACTCCACACGGCCATTTTCAGAACTGAATAATCCAGAAGAAATGGGAAGGCCTTTGGAATCAGTTTTTGTATTATGACATGAGACCTGTCACACTGCCTTTCAATTCCTGAGTTTTTCTGGCGGAAGGATGGAGAGAATAATCATGAGAACTCCCCTGCATGACCAGTGAGTGCCTTCTCAGCACGTCCCTAACACAGCACCTTCCAACTCAGTACCTCTCCAGGAGTGAACAAAATCAGCATTTTTACTCCTCAGCCCGATAGCTTTCTCACTAAGACAGCAAGAGAAAGCCAGTTTGAAAAATTCAATTTTATTTTAGAAATGCTTGGCATCAAGCTGAAGTCAGAGAAAGAAAGACAAAGCTCTTCTTTGAGTTATCTCTCTTTTTTCCCATTCCTATCGTCTAATCAAACCAGCATGAGATATCAAGCAATTACAGTGCTATTTGCTCCCTGCTGGATACAACAATTAGCCTAAGATATCTAATGAAAGGAATTAAATTCTACATGTTTTATAGCAAATAGCTTTAATTTTAATTACAAATCCCAAATACATCATCTTCAATAATGATCAGCCCATCACATCTGCTAGGAACTGATGAGGATTTGCCTTTTGTTTGGTTTGGGCTGAAAACTAAACCAGACTCTCCCACACGAGAGCCCTAGTGGACAATGGAAATTAGGGTACAGCAAGGATCAGAGCCCACAAAATCCCTGCAGAATTTCTCAGAGGCTTAGGCTGTTACCAGAAGGCTCTTCTGCAGCTGTGAGGAGCGTCCTTACACATCAGATTGGGGTTTGGGGATATACTTCACTGCTGAGTGGCCGTTTCAGCTCCACATTTGGACTCCATCCACATAGTCCATTATATCTGCAACTAAAGCTCATTTTAGCAATTTGCTATGCCAGGTATCTGTCCCTGAGCACAAGGCACCCCTTGGCATGCAGACAGCAGTCCATTAAGAACAGGAGAGGGCTCAGGGCAGCTCATCTCCCAAGCCTCCCACCTCTGCTTAGACGGGAATTGGAGGTGGGGAAAGGTGAGGAACAGCCCAGAGCCAAATGCCATCTGCCACGCGTCTCTGTGAGCCCACCAGCCTCTGCCCAAGAGCACACAGCAGGGTCCACAAACTGTCTCCAGATCCATGCTGATGACTTTGGATTCCCTGTCCCAGCAGGTAAAAAAGTCTCTGATGGACCTCACTCTGTCCTGATCCAGTTTGGTTTTTGTTCTGAAATCTTTGCAATCAGTTTTATTACCCATTACATACCTGGCAGTAATTGCAAAACAAACCGTGTCCCTTCTGAAGTGAAAATGGTACTTTTCATTTATACACTTCTGAATGTTTTACTTGAGAACAGTTTGGAAAAATGGGTAAAGTCTCCTCGTCAAAGTTGTCTTTTTCTTCTTTGAGCACAGAAACAACTAAAAAAAAAAGCAAAATGTGGATCTCTGTGGCTGAAAATCAGGCTGTGTTTTTTCAATAAGATCTATGTAAATGCTATCTGTCTAAATGTTCTGTTGCTTTTTCTGGTTTCGTATTTTTATTCCAATATATTTTAGTGAAATAATTTAGTTAAAATAAGCTGTGTTTGAGTCAAAAAAGCATGAATTTTTTATCTTTACCACAATTTTGAATAACAGCATCACAGAAAAACTGAGCTTTAATTGCTGGGGGACATTCACCATTTCCCTTCACTCTCCTGTTCCATGTTTGTGAAATCCCAGAGAGCTGCACTGTTGTGGAAAAAGCCCAAAGCAAATACCTCCTGCCTGACAGCTACAGAGACACCAACCCCTGGAGGGGGCTCATGGCTCTGCCCCATCCTGCAGACATGCCTGGCTCTCATGGGCATCACCGAGCAGTCCTCTGACCCCCCATGGCTGCGAAAGACTGAGTCCTGCTGCTAGTTCTTAAAGACCTTGTAATATACTGGGCGATCACTCCATGTTCATGGCATTGTACCTGACCTTCATTTTCATGTTATGATACCTCTTATTCCCACGGGTCTCCTAACTGCTTGCAGGGGCTACAATTTATACCTGTCACTTACTCACAGACACCCCTGAGAGAGCTGCTGTTGCACAGGCTTGCATTTTCAATTCCATTTGTTGCTCAGAAGCAGCAGGAAATAAGAAATAAAGGTAAATCCAGGTTTCTGTGCATCCCAACATGACCATCCACAGAATGCCAGCGGATCTGCCCCGCTCCACCAGTGGGCTTTGCCTCTCTGGCTGTGGGGCTGCCTGACCACACACAGATCTCGCAGTGCTGCCATCCCAGAGACAGGCAACAGTAATCCATCATCCCTAATCTTTGTGCTGCACATCCACACTCCATCCACACTGATTTGTCTCCTCCAGCATCCCAGAATAACTAATAACACCAGCATTTATAACAGCAGTATCACGCTGTGTACCCCATCTCGCTCCATAATTCATACACAGTGATTTATTTGCTGTGGACACAACTAGAAAACACATTTGCTGCTTCCCTCCCCTCCTACGTGCAGAGTAACAGCACTGAGGGATGTGGATACAGTGCAGGGGCACCCCAATCAGGGAAACATCCCCCTGGCACAGCCCCAGGCCAGCTCAGCTCACGGTCAGGAGCCAGGCAGCTGTTTGGTGTCACGCTGCACCAAACAGCTCTGCTGGGATTTAGCATCTTCTCTCTGCATTCTGCACAAAAACTGGACTGTTCTGGAACTCCATACTGCAGTGATCTGCTGGCTGGGATGGCAGATTGTCAAAAGAACCAAAATGTCAAGGGGTAGAAATGATGTGTCAAAGGGAGCTTCAGGAGCCTCTGGAGAGGACTGTTGTTGAAAAGAGATTCACTAGTGTCTGAAAATCTCGCTTAAAAGGTTTGCCCGTATTTTAACCTCTTCTACAAAAGAGACTCCACAGGTCCCAGCAGCCTGTGAGGTGCTTTGCCCTCCCTTCATTTAATACAATTATTTGTTTTCATTTCCAATGGTTGTGTGTAGTGGCCGTAGGCAACAGCTAGCCACTGCTATGAATATACCATGTTTATATACATCATATACAATATGTGTACTTCATGCAGTGAAACAGTTAGGACTTAATCAATTCCTTCTCTTTTCTAGGCTTTCTCTTGTCCTGTCTTTGTCCCATTCCCCTGGTGGGTGCACACCTACAGGTTTCAGTGTGCTGGGAAACATTACCCAGTATCTCACCACAGAGATTCAGGGCAACATAGAGGTACCACAACAGACATAAGGAAATAAAATTAAAACACAGCAAAAGGCCTACAGGGCCAACTATTGTGTTCCTCTAGCCTTTCCTGGGAATTCCTGGTTGAGGAAACCACCACAAGATTCACATGCAAAGCCGGTTCCACAGCCAGGGGTCTGGAGTGGGATCTCTGACCCTCCATCTCCTGCATCCCCTGTTTGGGAATATCAGCTTTCACAGGGAGGGGTTGTCCCTCTGTCCTACACTTAGCAACACATGCACATACGATTTTAATATCTGGTTCTCAGTTTAATATAGAAAATATCATAAAACCTCAACACCTCTTGGTAAAGTGGAATTTTCCTTTCAGAAATAATCCAGCTCACAGGCATGTCCCAAAAGAGCACACATAAAACACAGTGCCTTTGAGCTGTAATTTATTCCCCAAATCACTCTGCTTTGATGATTCATATGAGCATTGTCTGAGCATGGAGCAGGGAGCGGTTTAAGGTATAACAGCTTTACCCATCATCACCAGAAACACCGGTCTTGGAGGTCTGGCATGTTTAGATTTCTAATGATATAACTGTCTCCAGAAAGCTCTAGAGGTTTGCTGGCTCTCAGGCCTTAAGGTTATGACAGTGATATATGGAAAATCCATCACTGAAGAGGTAAAGGTTTTTAACATTTATTCTGTCATCCAAAACATATCGGTAGTGACTAGGTCAAAGTGGGGTTACAGATAGTGAAGTGAGTAAAAAAGAAAAAAGAAAGAACAAGTAAAAACATTCTACAATTCTAAAGGAAAAAAAAATTAAAGCATCCATTGCAAAGCACCTTTTCATTTTTTTTAATAAAAATAATTAACAGTTTTACAGACTTTCTCTGTGAATAAGCTCTACTGATACAAGTCCACAGCAAGCCGCTACCCCCATTTTCCCAACCGTCCTCTGTTTCTTTCTGATTAGACTATAAATTCTTTGAATAAAAGATTGTCTCTCAGTCTGGAAACTCGCAGAGGCAGGGACCCCCTGGGTGCCTGTGCACTGCCCAGCACAATAATATACTACTCTGACAGAGTCCAGCTATGTACTAGACCTTATGGAAATCACAGGAAAAGAAATATAACTCCACTTTATGGACTTAATGTGGACCATTTAACATTTGCTTGCATTTGATTTGGAAGATAACCCCTAAATGGTAAAAGGGAACAGATAGCTTCCAATAGTTGCCCTGCACCTGGTGACTTTGGCAAAGTAGTCAGTGGAAAAAAATGCCCATGTCCTCTCCTCATTCAAGGAGATGAAAAGACTCCTGAGGCATCTGGCCACCAAGCAGCCAGGAATGGGGAAGTGTTTTACAGTGAAATGCAACCTCTGTCCGGCTGGAAGTTTATCCAAATCAAAGCATTGATGATGATAGCTTTAGCAAATGAGTGAGTGGCAGAATACAAAGGTGTTTCTGACATCTCTACACTACAGCTCCCTATCCCAGTGAGACACTGGGAGCATAGAGAGGATACTGTTGTTACCTGATGCAGTTACACAGCATCTTTACCAAAATATTCACACAAATATAGAAAGGTCTTTGAGTTTAGCGTGTTTCAGCCTGTGCAGTTAAGTTTTGAAGTTTCTCTGAGCTTCACCTCTGAGTTTTTTATATCCCTGCCTGGACACTTACACACAGACAAGCACCTTTTCCCTCTCTTTCTATTCAATGTGGCAATGTCAAACACTTTGTGCATCCCTGCAAAACTGGCAGTTGCTGTAGGCATGATACCTGCATGTAACTATTGTCCAGGAATGGTCTTTATATATCTCTTTTAATGCGACCTTGATAAATGTGGCCTGCTTAATATGGCTAAGATGAATGAGGCAATAATTTCTGGACAAGACACCAGACAGGCAGACTCGTTTGATTTACAAGGCTATGTTAATAAATACCCGTGGCATGTTTTGTTCTTCAGGTTGCTGGATGTGAGTCTCTGCTTCTGGGTTGTTGTCGGTGCAAGATTTTGAATTCACCTGCTGCTGCTGAGCTGTGAGGGGGGAGGTACTGCAGGGCTGGAAGGAAAACGGGGAGAGCAGTTACCTGAGCCATGCAGAAGGTGCAATTTTTGCCATGTGAGGTCGGTGGTGCAATTTGTGGTATCAGAAATTTACAGGGACTTCACTGTGTCTCCAAGCTGGTAAATATTCAAACACCCAGTGTCTCAGCAGTGCAACATTTCTTCTGTATGTTGTGTGTTCTCTTTCCTAAGGAGGAGTTCATGTTGGTGTGGAAATTGGTGGATTTTAATTATGTCCAGCAGAGGTTAAGTTCTCCAGGACCTTCCCCCAGTGTGAAGTATCGGGAGCAGTGACTCCAAGGGCTTGTGACACTCTAAGAGAGCTGTGTCCAGCACAACCACCAGAAGCAAATGAGGACTGGTCTCATATCAGTGAGGGAGACCTCTGAGCAGGAGAGAAACTCTGCACCTTACAGACTAGATCAGGCGCCCAAGTAGAGTGACATCAGCATTTTACTCCTCTCGCAAATGAGAATGTGATTCCTGAGTGCCCAAGGAGGTGTTTTGGCAATCCAAATCCTAGTAGTTACCCTACTTTTCTTCCTTCAGCCAGCTTTTAGTGCTTGGAGACCTTTAGAAGAGTTTGTCAGTCAATGCTACTCCATGTCCATAAAATGTGAGTAAATTAACATTGGGTCAGACAAGACATGGTGGGAATGTTGCACATAATGAGAAATACAAGCAGATTCAAATCCTTGCAAATTTTAGAGAAAGATCCCAGCTAGAAGAATTTTGAAAAAAAAACAAACAAACAAACAAAACAAAACAAACACACTCATCCTTCCCCCAAAAATCCACAAAAAACACCCCACCAATCATAATTTGATTGACTTTTCATTATTTTTAGTCCTGGAATTTTTATATCAAAAACCAGTCACAAACATTCAACTTCGAATTTGTGTCATAAAATAGCATTTTGGGATGGGTGGGAGACTGTTACATGAGAGAACAGGCAGTGAGTGTGACTCTCCTCCTACCCTTTTCTCCTTGCACATGGTGTCAGCAAAACATTTCTACACAAGTGCTGGTGGGAGTTTACAAAGACAAAACTGCAGGAATAGAACTAGAATGCCTGAAGGCCAGAGGAGCATCAAAATTCCTGTGACATTGCACCAGTCCATAACTAGCAGAGAAAAATACAGATTGATTTTTATTTCTGTGTGCTCTCTGTGGCTGCACTTTCCCCTTTTTTAAGCTACAGCCTTATTTCCTATCAGGCCTTCAAAATTTTTTTCATGGCCTCCATTTCTGTATCATTGATGTGCAATGGGTGTTAATGCCATTTATTGGGAATATCAACTTTTCACTTCTACTTCAGCAAAGCTAACTGGGAATAGGAAACCATGAATCTTGTTTTGGTCATAAAAACTAAGAAGTTAAAGAGGGTGCTGAGCCACCTGGCATTTGTGGGTTTCTGTTCATAGGTGCTTCTCTCTTGTGGCTGGAAAAAGAAGGTATATTTTATGTTGCTGTCCTTGACATAGTAAGTGTGGATTTATCTTGGGGAAAAAAATTCATCCAAGTGGCTTCCCCTAGCAGAAAATTACACACCTCTACCACTCTCTCTGTGAATGGCAACTTGCCCGAGATATTTACATTGCCTCTGGTTTTAGCTGAGGCTCACAGTATGCTGACAACACTATCACTGCTACTGGACCTGATGTGGAGCAGGACACCTTTGCATTTCCAAAGGAATTGTATGCAGGCTGAGTTTGTAGAGCTTAAGCCTGGAAAGGGCTGTCAAAACCTGCCACTCTTATCCCCTGTCTCACTCCAGTTTATTTTCCACCAGATGTTACATAGGCTCAGGGATTTATCCCTGGCCCTTCAGCAGTGATAGAAATCCCAGCCTGGAGATTTCTGCCTCTCTGCTTTGCATGGCTCAGAAAGCAAAGCAGTTACCTGGCTAGGAGTGTAAGGAAATTCTTTCAGGAATTGTTATCCATTTACAGAAGGAACTGGAACAAGGGCCAAGCAACCTATCTGTCACCTGAAGTGACAGAGGGAATGCCCCGGACACAAATACTTCCTTTCTTTTCCCCAGACTGCAGAAAAATTGTCATCATTTTAGAATAAATATGCTTATTCTCAACTTTAGCAACTGAATCAAATGTATGACATGCACGAGGATTTTTTTTTTTTTTTGCATCCTGAAAAAGAATCCACAGTTTCAGTCCAGAAAAAATCTCTGCCAGCACACTCAGAGATTTGCTCACAGCAGAACCTTGGCTGAACCCCACTAAGATGGAGCATATTGGGAATCCTATTCTGCTCCCAGCTGGCACAGCAGAGAGGGACTAAATTCCGGGAAAAGGTGCCTGTACCTAATGTAATAGATGATTCCCAAACTCACAGCAAATGCAATTTAATTAATGGAAAAATTTTTCTGTCCTCTTTGGGAATCTAAAATGTTATGAGCATGTACAGGATCAATGCTGGCATATTTTCACTTTCCCAGACAGAAGTGACAGTAACTCAGTGACAGTGAAGGACCGTCAGTGAGATTGGGGTGGTGGAGTGCAGGACAATGCCGTGGTAGGAACAGACTGGCAAAGGTGCCTGTTTACTTCAGTTTGCAAGCACAATTTGTCAAGGTAATGGCTCATCCCAGCCCCAAAAGTGAGTAAAGCTGTCAGGACCGTGATAACCATATGTTTACACGAAAATATGCCAGTGGGCAAAATTCCCTTTCCTTCCCTCTTTCTCCCTCTTCTCTCCCTCTCTGCCCTCTCTCCCTCTCCACACCCAGGTATGGAATTACCTTAGTACATCTTAACAATCTCCTGTGCACCCACAGATGCCCAGGAATTATCTCCATGCAAACTCCTAGAGACAGCAAGCACAAAGTAATTCAGCTTACTTCAGCATCCACAATGTATTGCAAAGAGGAGTTTCTCAGCTTAAATGCACACTGGCAATTCATTTTTTTTTCTTCATTTTTCAAACCTGTTAATCTAACCACTGCTCTCCAGCTGGGAGAAGCACAGAGCAGTTCCTCCCTAGTTGCCCTGTGCCATTCCTCGTTTTGCAACCTCTAATTATATCCTACCTCAACCAAACCTTCTCTGAACTGTGGCATCCTAGTCCGTGCAGCTATTCCTTCCCCACACATCTGGGTATCTGTGCTGCCTTTTTCCAGCCTTTCTCTTTGTTTTTAGACATGAGCAGAGCCAAGATGCCCACAGTACTCAGTATGTGGCTGCATATCATTTAGTTCTCTTTTCTTCCTAATAATTTCTAGCTGGCAGTTTGTCTGTTTGATGATGATTGGTGATGATAATCTGATGATTGCAGCCTAGCATTTGTGGAGAGCTAAGATGTTGGGGTAAGGGGTGCAACAAAGCACCTTGGCATTGCTACCAGGTATGTGAGCCCCGGCAGTGGTGGGGGCAGGCATGGAAGTATTCTGTGAAACTCAGGAAGCTAAACTGATTTTCAGCCAGAATGTAGTTAGCAAAGTCACCAAGCAGGAAAACAGACTGGCCAGGGCTCCACTGGAATACGGGATCAAGAGCAACCAGCAATTGGTCGGGAGTTGCAAACTTATCAGGAGAAAGGAAAGAATCCTTCAAAGGCAAGAACAAAGCGGCGTCTGTCGGGAGCAGGTGATGAGTTAATTGAAGCGTCCCTCCGCTCTCCTCCTCCCTGGCCATGGAGCACCTGCTGTCACTTAAAGGCAGCTCTCACTGTCACTTTCCCCTTTGGTTCACGTGCACTTGTTCATCCTTTGAGCTTTAATCTTTTGCTATTGATTTCCACCCTGTTAGCTGAAATATTGTCCTCCTCTTTGAGAAAGGCAATCACCCAGACCACACTATTGCAAATAATACGTACTTTGGAAAACAATGATTGAATTCCTGTATTATCCACTGAAGCAAAAAAACTCTACCCTGCCTAAAAGAAAATGCTCTGCAGAGATAAGATCATAGAAATTAATCAAACTGGCTTCAGGGGTTTTGTGTGTGTGCATGTGCTCTCTTTTTTTTTTTTCCCATTTTTTCTTTCTCTTTTTTTTAAATTTGCTCCGCCCTGGAGAGATGCTGAGATTAAAATGCATTATCCTTAGATAACCAATGCAGTGAGTTCTGTCACTCAGAATTCAGACTATAATTCACTCTCTGAAAATTGCAGATCCACCCTGAGATAAATTTCAGTTAGAGTGCCAAAGAGCCAGCTACAGTTTTACATGCATATTTAGTTTGTATCTATGTATATACAAATCTTCTGATAAACTGCCATAAATCTGCTACCATATGTTTTCAATGACTCAAAAGAGAATTGTGTGAACATAAGGGGCTTTATTCCTCCCTCAAAATGTCACATGAGAAATAAAATGTATCCATGTCTTATCTGTTGATCCGTGGAACTTTAAAGCCCATCGATTTATTTTATTGTTATTATTTCACTAAAACATGTCACATTTGATAGCAGAAGCTACTGTTAAATATGACTGCCTCAGATTTGATATCTAAGTCTACAGCTAAAAGTACTTCAGTAAAGTTAGGCCCAGCCTTCTGGGTAATGTTCCCTTTGTTTGGGACATCTGTACTATCAGTTCAGGGTTCTCTAGATTTTCACGTTGGGACATGTAGGATTTCTCTCTTCCTCAAGTCATTTCCTGGCTTTTCTTTTGCAATTATGTAGTAGAAGTAGCTCTTAAAACTTTCTACAAGGGTATTACATCCGTAACAAGAGCAATTTCATTTTAGTAGCAATTCAGATATAATGGAAAGACATATTAAATTGGAGGTGATGTTACAATAAAAATCGTGCCATTGTAAAAACAATAGAGCATTATAACCAGTATTATAAAAGAAATATTTTAATAAAAGCACTAAATAAACCAAACAAAGAAACCCCCAAAAAAACAGGGATGAAACAGGGACAATAAGAGTTTTTTATTGCCATGCTGATTTTGCTTTGTTTTAATGTATTGATGGAATATTTCATTGCAACAGCTCCATAATTTTATCATAAATGTAAGCCATAAAGCATGCTTCTCGCAGGCAGTGTAATTATTTAATTTCCTTTCCAACGGTAAGAAAGGGCATGTGCAGTACGTGGCTAAAGCAGAATGAATTATGGACTAGATGGAAATTCCTTCCTGCTGTGCAGGAGGTTGTATTTCCTGCATTTCCTCTGCCAGAGGAGATGTAAAGGGACTGGGGAGGGCTGGTCCACAAGGACTCACCTGGGAGCCTGTGTGGCATGAAGAAAACTGATGGCAGCATGGAGAGGAGTCCCCACAGTGCATCAAAAAAAAAAAAGTGTGGGCAAAAAATCCTTTCTTTAGAAATTGGTAAAAAATCTGCTCAATTCCTCTAAGATGGAGCGATGAAATGTGACTTTAAATTGTATTAAACAACTTTAAAAATGTTTAAACACTCAAGTTTATCTTTTTATTTGGTAGTAAAGCCCCCTCCCCTTGTACAGAAGAGTGCAGAGAAAACTCCTGGTGTGAGATTTGCACACATAGCTTCTATTCAGAATGTGCTCAGTGTAAAAGAGATGGGGGTAAGAGTGAGGAGAGAAGGCTTTTTTAAAAATTGCTTTCAAAACCTTACCAACAGTTTATTTTGATTTTTTTTTTAATGCAATTGAACCACAGAGCACAGGTGGGGAGTTTTCTACCTCAGTTTTGGGGCTCGGCTCCAGGGAATCCCAGCAAAGGTGAGGCTCTGGGAATTTGAGCTCGAAGGAAATTTTTCTGGCTCCTTGCTAAGCCTCTGAAGTGCTGGGAGCTCAAACTCGTGTATGCCCAGCTGGGCTCTTACTGCCCTTATCACCTTCTTTACCCCTTTCCAGACAACCCCCACAGATTCGGTTACATCACTGCTAACTTGGCTTAAATGAAGTCTTTAGGGTGTTGAAAATCATGCAAGTCATGTGTTCACAGGTTTTTCGGTTCTGAGTAATGAGTTTTTCTTTATTAATTTAATAAACAATGGAAATATAAGCAATTATCAAAGAGTCTGACTGTGGGGATGGCAGCCCTTGTGGTAAGCTTTATTTTTAATGAACTTCATTCCACCTCAGACCCTAAAGTTTTTCTCTTCAGAATATATTGTAGGAAATACCAGTCCTTTAAAAGCCTGGAAAGCCTAAAAAGCCACTGAAATCTGTAATTGAAATGCAAATGGAAAGCCCCTGGCACACCAAATCAATTTTTCTTTTAATAAGAGACGGAAATAGAATGTGACATGGAAAAGTCCTGATGCTCTACATAAAGACAAAGCTTTCTAAGAGGTCTGAGAAACAGAAATTCCTGTTTGCTGTAGTCACGCTTCTAAACTGCTCCATTATTGAGTGAAGATGTGACACAATTAAGAGGCTGCTGTTTGGTTACAGGAGCCGTTTTCTTCAAGGTGCAAATCCCCCTTAAGACCATAGAACAAGCTCACATCTGCAGTGTCTGGCCCCACTGCATTTACAGCTCCTGCAGACAAAGTCACTGCGGGATAAGTGTCAGCTCTGTGTCTCATTGCCCTGGTTCTGCCCCGGTGCTGGGACACCTGGAGCACAGATAACCTCACTGTGCCCAGCAATGTCGAGCTCGCAGGATCCCGTTTCAGTGTTTGATCCAAAGATCACAGAAGTTAATGGAAAGTTTCACCTTCACTTCTGTCCATAACTAGGGTGGAGGAGAGCAGAGATAATTGACTTTTTAGGAACTGAATGATTCATGTAATCAATAAATAGATAGAGTTAAACCATAATCAAACCAGGTATTCTCCTGAAGAGTTTTAAAGGAAATCTAACTTTCTATACAAACCTCCTATGGATAGAAAATTTTGAACCAGAAACAGGGTTTTTTTTAATGTTTTATTTGCTTTTTAAGAACCATTCTCTCCAGTTTTATTTGAACTAACTTGACTGAAACTGACCTTGACTGAAATGTAATTTCATTCAGAGCACAAACACAAAGTTAGGCAGTATATATAGATTTTCTCCAATCATAACATAGATGATTCAATTTCTAAAAATTAAGAAAACAATCATTAGAAAAACAAAGAAATATTTTTGATTGCAAAAGTGCTTTCTGCTGGATCAATGTAAGAATGAGAACGTTGTGAGGGTGAGAGTTCTGGAAATAAGGATTATTTCTTATAAGAGCAGGGTCAGGGGAACTATTGTGATGTTTGAAACCTGTCATGGCCAGCAGAGCCTTCCCAATTTCTATCCCCTGCCACTAATTCTGCTCAGGTCAGACGTGGTGCTCATCCCCCATGTGCCCTGATGGCCCCTCTGCCTGAGGTACAAAGCCTCTTCTCTCAGCTCTCCATCAAAACCCATCTTGAGTGGCAGGAAGGAGGCAGTGCTATGATGCACTTCACACATCTTTATGTCTGGAAAAGAATAAAAGCTCCATACAGGGCCATTTAAGATGCTGAGAGCTGGATGATGTGTGACCTTGATGTACAAAATGCCATCTTCACTTTTCCATTTTCCTCCCTTAGCAGAGAATAATTACATTAGTGAGAGATTTCAATCCAAGAGCAACCACTGACACGAACAGGAATATTCTGGTGATTGATTTCAGTGGCTTTTAGATCACACTTGGGAGTTCTAACCCTGCACGAGCGCTGTCCACTGGGGTTAACTCAGGGTTCACTTCCCATGAGGGCTCTGGAAGCTCCACAGCCGCTGGGACATCAATCTCAGAAAGGGTTGCAGAGGAAAGTGTGACAGCAAGGCCGGTAGCCACACGCCTGACCCAGGAAAACACTGACACAGATTTGCAGCTTGCTGTACATACTGCAGGTGTACTCATTTGACCCCTACCAGGACAAGGGGTAATGGCTTTTGAAGTGACAGAAGGCAGGTTTAGATTTGATATTAGGAAGAAATTCTTTACTCAAGGAGTGATGAGGCACTGGAATGCGTTGCCCAGAGAGGCTGTGGAAGGCCCATTCCTGGAAGTGTTCCCAGGTCAGACTGGATGGGGCTTTGAACAATCTGGTGTGGTGGAAGGTGTCCCTGCCCATGGTGAGAGGGGTTGGAACTGAGTGGTCCCTAAAGTCCCCCCACCCCAAGCATTCTATAACTCCAAAATCAGCATGAACTGAAATCCTGGCTGTAATCCTGAATCCAGCAAGTCTGCTTTTATTAATGTGGGATTGTACCTTTCCTCACTGCACAGACATGTTTTAGTTCTGTCATTTGCTTCATTCCCCATACAGCACAGAAAAAAATCGTTATTTATTAGTCTTGCCTCATACTGATTTGCTAATTATGAGGTTTAGCTGCCATATGATGTAAATTTGTATAAATTGTGTAAAAATGTCATGAGGAGAAAAGGAGAAAGAAGGGAATGAAAATGCCATTGCTGCATTTTCAATATGAGCAGTATTTTACCTGGTAAATGACTGTCTATTATGAACTGTGGTGCATAAGTTTTTCCCCTTCTAGTACCCGTTCAACAAATTAAATACCTTGCTGTGGGTTAAACGCAATGTCAGATCATGCTGTCTCTCAAGAGAAATATATAAATGGGCGGTTATTTCACGGGGAAAAAATGATCACATTCCCAGGCCATTAGGGAAATACCAGCAAAAGTTATATGGTATTAAAAATATAGGAGCTGGGTTTGCAAGCCAGTGTTCAATCACTGTATCCTTGAACAGCAGGTTAAAGTCAGGGAGGGCAGTAAATCCAGCCATGGCTCTTTAACCAGTAGAGCCAGAAGCATGGATCTTGTGCCAAAAAAAAAATTATTTAAAGGGGAGGAAAGTCATTTCCAAAGCTTATTCAGAGATAAATAGGAGTAAAACTGACTAGATGTAGAGGTTCCAGCCCTCGCAGGTTGACAGGTATGGATGTAGCTCTGAACAGGCTTTGGGGTCTGGATTGAGGCACAGTGATCCAGGCACAGGGCTGAGCACACTGGCCATCAGTCAGCACAGCTCCTGACGTGGCTCTGGCTCCACACACCTGCACCATCCCAGGCAGGGAGTCCAGGGGAGAGAGGATTCTGAAAGAGTAAATGACTTCCATCCCCAAATCAATGCTCAGCTGAAATAGGTAAATTAGCAACATCAGGACTTCTTCCTCTGTGAATAAAACCTCTAAGCTGAGAAAAAGAAGATCACAGGGAGAAAGAAGAGTAAAGCAAAATTTAGCCAATTGGAAAAGCTGACCCACACATATTCCTGAGTCCTTTGCTGGAGGCAAAGCTTTAAGTTCTCTCTTTCTCTGAGTTTTTGTGCGAGAATTTGTACCTTCCTGTCATATACAGCACAACACCGCTGAGTTTTGTTAGAAAAAGACCATTAATCTTGGTTGATCTTAAATTTCAGAACAAGAACACCTTTGGCACCCTTGCTCCAACTCACAATTCACTTACTCCTGCAAGATGATGTACAGCTTGGGGATAAATACAAGGGAGGAACAGAAGAGTATTTACCCATAAAGAGCAAATGTAAAAATAAACACACAAGAAAAGGAGGTGGATAGCTGCTTTCCTGTCACTGAATTATATATTTAACCACCTCTGAAGATTACCCTGCCCAAGTCCCCTGATCAGAGCCCAGTCAGGGACAGCAGAGGACTCAGCACCATCTACAGTCAGGTCTTCAAACCTCCAAGGATGGAGACTCTGCAACCTCTCTGTTCCAAAGTTTGACCACCCTCTTAGGAGCCCAGTCCTGGAAACTACCTCCAGAATCACCACATCCAGCTCCTACATCAGGTAAGAACCCTCATCAACTGGTACAAATCCAGTTTGGCTCTGTACAGCTCTATTTTTATTACCAAGCTGTTCCATTATTCTGATGGCAAGATATTCTCCTGCTATTTCCAAGTCAAGTGTATTCTTAGTCCATTTGCTCCTGTGCCAGCACTTCTGCTAGTTCCTCCCAGGTGATGATCACAATTTATCATAATCCTTGATCATAGGGGACTAAAGTTTTTGTTTGTCATTAATTCAACATTTTTGCAGGTCTGCCAGTCTGCTTTGGTTCAAGTGTGGGTTGGTGGTTTTATTCAGTTTTCTTTTTTTAATGAAATATTTCCCTTTTTCCCTTGGCAGCTACAGATCTGCTGGAACTACTCTGCAGTAAGTCTGAATACAGGTGCTGAGTGTGGATGAAGGTCTTTAAGGGAAAAAAAAAAAAAAGGAAAAGAAAAAAGTCTATTTAGCTAAACCTCATCAAATAAAGCAAGCTCAAAGTTCAGTTCTAGCTTCAGGAGCATAAACACAGAAAATAGAATTCTTTCTCTGGCAATACTTGGAAAATCCTGCAAACCTGCAGCCGGAAGCAATGCACACTCTGAACACACAAGAAAAATCCAGGCTGCAGTAGCTGTCAAACACCAGCAAGGGGAGATGAGGCTGCTCCAAAGCACTTTCCTACCACTTTCAAACCCCTGACAAGGTCAGGGATTGTTTGCTTGTTTTCCTCTCCAAAATGAAAGCCTCTGGTTCGAACGCAGATTTATTCTTGCACAGGCATTAGACAGCAGTTTAATTGTAGCTAATAAACAGTGAGAGTTCAGTTTTATTTCCTGTATTTCTGGGTTCCAAATTCTATCTCTAAATGGAAAGGTTGTCAGATCTCATGCTGGGGGGGTGAAACTCAGAAAATGTCTCCCCAGACATCCTCAGTACCCCATGTGTGAACAGAGGAGAGCTGCTGTTGCTCCTGCATGCTGGAAAAGTTCCTAGTGCACACAGTGGGAGAGCGGGTCACATATCCCAAATTCTTCCCTCCAAATGATGCAGGGCCTTGGGGCAGGTGTACAGCCACACAGCAGTGCAGGGCTGTGCCACCAAGACACTGGCCCTGCACAGAAACAGCTCCACTGGACACCCATGGGGACAGAGCAGACACAGACCCAGCCCCTGGCCCCACACCTCCACAGCTTGGCCAGGAGCGCAGAACAGGAGCAGCAGGTCCATGATCCCTTCCCTCACCAGTGCAAAGCCCAGTCCCTCATGCACCTGAGTGTGTGAGTGAGACAAGCACAGGCAAAGAAACACCCCGAGAATCCTTTGTAACATGTAATGGCTTCCTTGGGCCAAGCGCCGCCGGAGATGTGACCAGGTTGCGTCACTGTCTGTGCTGTGGCTGCACACTGCTGAGCAAACCAGGTGAAAAAAAGACCTCACCTGCTACTGATGAACCTTCTTGTCATTTCTGACTGAAATGAAGGCACAGAGGCCAGAACCTTTCACTGGTTCAGCCAAGTCAGAACCCATCCAACTCTGATAGCACAAAACAAGTACAACAGGACTGTGGCCCCTCTGTAGAGCTTATTCTGCAGTAGTTGACTAAGTCCTTCAGTATTTTCACCCTCACTGGTCACATTTAATATCATGCAGGCCACAGAGAGGCCTGAAAGCCTTGGAAGCAGCACGAGTTCTTAACACAGACCCTCAGCTTTAATGTGCTAATCAAAGGATCCATTTTTTGATCAATCCTTTATATCAGAGTTGCACTAAAAAAATATTGAATTCCTGGTAAGCTTCCACAGTCTTAGTTTTTGATCAGCACTGATTGTGTTCATTATCGCAAGACAAAAAAACCCAATCAGTCAATTCTGTATCTTTCTTCCCTTTTCCACAATGGTATCACTTCATCTCCCCCCCAGTGCTTTCAGATGTCTCATAACAACAGCTTGTGAGCATCTCATGATCTTTAACAGGTCTTACAATAGGCTGGTGAGGTACAGCAATATTATTCCCGTAAGAAGACCAAGCACAAAAAAGAAAGTTTTTTATTTACCAAAGCCATTTAAAACCATTAAACCCTGACAGCTAATTCCCAGAGATGGCAAATAAACAAACCATCAGCAAAGAGACATCTGTGGGATTTACTTTGTCAAGTGGAAGTCAAGGACATGAGCACACTTGTAGCTGTAGATGGACACAACTTCTCCAGGCCACAGCATGAGGTCTCTGTGGAAGCCAACACTCAGCCCAGTGTCATGCTCCAGGTCAGTGTCTTGTCCACCTAACCATCTTCAGAAAGCAGGGTTAGCAAAATGCTCCATTGTGGAGGAGAGGGGATATGGAACTTACTCTGCTTCTGGAGACACCCAGAAATGGAGCAGTATGAATACTGCCAGTGATTTTAAGAAAAGACTGATGATCTCTTTTTTTCCCAGTTAGCATTTTAGCTTGTGTGACATTTTGGGGAAACAGGGGAAATTTCAGGATTGTCAGCATTTGTCTCCTTTATTTTAAAGATTCTCTTCCCATTCTTCCCACTCTTCCCAGAGCCATACATTGCTATGCTGCACTTGCCATGTTCCCACCCTGCCACTCCTCCGAGGTCATTTGGTTTTAAATGTAAAGCCATAGGCAGGCTGAGCACCAGGGGAGGGGGGCACACAGGGGACAAGGAGCAGGTTCAGTGGGTCAAACCTGAAACAGGAGTCCAGCTCCTCATTCCTATAAATGAAAGGCAGCAGAGTGCCCATCTAATGGGACACCAGAGCTACCTGAACCGCCAGGCAGGAACTGCTGCCATGGTTTGCATACAGTGGCGTGGCAGAGCAGCCAGGTGTCCGTCTCAATTATTTGTCTGGCATCCATTGTAGCAGTAACTGAGAAGCCTCATGATCTTTCATGCATTTGTCCATATACCAGCCAGGCTAAGAGGTTTAATTATGCCCTGTTTCTTGGGAAGGAGTACCAAGGATAAAAGATATTGGGAGTATGTCCCCAGCAATCGATTCAACACACAAGCAAGTTTGAATTTTCTAAATCAGACACTTATAACTACAATTTCAGGGGTGGAGGACTTTATTTACTGAAAGCCTACCCAGTGCTCCAGGTGGAAAATACATTAAGATTTATGCTTGGATGTAATGCCGGTAATGCGAGAAGCATGGAAATATCTTAGTTGGATAGATGTTGGAAGAGTCTCCTTTCCAGCAGGCATGTGATTAGTACAGCCCTTCTGCTACGGCCACCAAACCAAATTAAATATATTTACACAACTCTAACCCACCTCTGGCTGACAACAGCTTGCCCAGGATAGAAGTGAAATGTTCAATAAATTGGAGAATAGTTCTCAAAGCTTCCAAAATACCTGGACACCTCCTGCACCTTAGAAAAATTAGGCAAACTCCTATCCATTTGCAGTTGGAGATAAGAAGTCAAAAATTCTTGTGCAGATGTTTTGAAGTCCCCTTGATGAATGAAGACTGATTTTTAGTGATTGAGTATTTACTAGATATCCCATCCAGACCACATATCTGCCCCAAACATTTCCTTTGAAGCTAACCTTGCATATCACAAAAATACTTAGGTCTCCTTGACTGAGCAATATTTTTCAAGGTGATAAAATGTGAGCAAAAATTTAATGCGCTGGTTGGTTACATGAATATTCCTCCCTGAAATACTATGGTAACATTTCTTCTCTTAATGCCTCAGCGATTTTGTTGAAGTTGTTGAGTATTGTCTTATGCATTAATTTGAGATTTGAGGGGGGAAAAGTTAAAAAAAATAAATCAATTTCCCATCCAGGCCTTTCTGCAGCAACCTTACCTACTCTCTGAGGACTCTACAGTATGCTGAGAAAGAAACATTTTTTGGGAGTCTCTGGTTAAAATACAGGCAGCACTCCAGTGGGTTTCTAAAAGTTCTGTGAGGAACAAAAGAACTGATAAATAGGTGTAGCAATGTTCTGGATGTATTTTCTGAGATCAGAACTGATGAATTCTGCACGCATAAGATGCAAGCAGTTCACCAGGTTGGTGCATGTACAGAATCCAGCCCTAATTAACCGTGTGTGTGTGAACTTTGAATCGCTAAAAAAACATGTCTTGTTAATTTAATAAATCTTCATTAATGTGGCAGGTAGCAGTGACCACCACAAGAACCATTACAAATTGACCCTTTTCTAATCCTCATAATCCTGCACCAGAGAGACGGACCTAATTGGGCTCATTAAAAGTAAGCATTGATTGGCAGGGCCACTGGGATCCTTAAAAGGGCTGTGCAGTCATAAAGAATCCCTGCATTCCTGATCTCCAGAGCAGCAGACATTGTTTGCTGCCTCTGGTCCACAAAGAACAGCAGGAAAACTGCTGGCAGCAAGTAGTGCACGAGGCAGCAAGGAAGGGTGTGGAGTTACTTTTGGAGGTGAAAGGCCATAAATAGGGAACATTACCATGCTCAGGTCACTTTAACCTCAAGGTGACTGCTGGGTGATGTAGACCACAAAAAAATGTGGAGATAAGGGAATTAAGGACCTCTGAACTGTGATTTACTGTTGTTAAGACTTTGGGGCTGTTTCTCCGACATTTTATGTTTTGTAAGTCATTAGCAACTGCAAAATGAGTGTAGGAAAACACGGGCAAATCAATAGTGTATTACACAGGCATCAGTAATTACATAGCAGTGGGGAATTGAGCCTTGGGACTTTTCAATTATTTTCTGTTGCAAATGATGTACGGGCACCTTTTGGGAAATCATGTTTTGGTCAAACACTACATATTTGCTCAGTGTGAGTCAGTGTTATGGAGGTAATCAAAAAATATGAATCTTTCTGGGCTTAAAATATCTATCAATCTCTAAGCCTGCATTTCTCAGTCAAAGCAAAAAAAAAAAAGTCATTGCCTTATTACACAGCCTGAACGTCATCAGGCTGGAAAACTGATGTTGTTGTGAATGTTCAGACATAGCCCTGGATATCCAATTCAGTGCACTCTTTTCAGTGTGTATCTTGCCTGCTTTTAAAGACAGTTTCCAGCTCTTTCTACCATAGAACATGTAAACTTAATTAATCTTTGCTACACAGATATATGTGCACCTCAGTGACATCTAAAAAACCTCCTGCATATCAGGGGCACTCTGCTAGCAGTTTAAAATAAGTGTTCCTAACTTGCAAAAAAAAGGACAATAGTGTGACCTAGTGGATCTCTCGGAGCAGCATCCAATAGGAGAGTGACATTTAACACAGGTAGATAGTGATAGGACAAAGGGAAATGGTTTTAAACTAAAAGAGGAGAGATATAGGTTAGATGTTAGAAAGAAGTGAGGGTGGTGAGACCATGGCACAGGTTGCCCAAAGAAGTTTTCGATGCTCCATCCCTGCAAGGGTTCAAGGCCAGGCTGGGTGAGCAAGCTGGTCTGGGTAGAAGGTGTCCCTGACCATGGCAAGAGGTTTGGAACTAGACGGTCTTTAAAGCCCCTTACAACCCACACCATTCTTTGATTCCATGATAAATTGAATCCCACCCATTTGCCATGATCAGCGTGAGCACACACAAGCTCCAGTTTTCTCTGGACCTGCTGATGGGAAGTCACTTGCCCAGCTGCCAGAGTTGCTTGGCTTGTCTGAGCCCTTTGCATCACCTACTGCCCTTAGTTTCCAGAAACAAAAATCTCTTGGGTGGCTAGAAACTATGGGAGTTTTTCCCAGTTTGTCCCACTGCTGCTTGTCCTGGTGACACACAGGTGCAGGAAGCCCAGATGCAGAGAAATCTCATGCAGGGATGTAGCAGTTCTGCCTCCTCCAGGACGTCAGAGAAATGCTTCTGAACAGGCTGAGGTAGAAACATGGAAGGTACTTCATGTTTCATTGGAGCTTGACTGCAGAAAGAAGTGGAAGTGTCAAAAAGGATTAGTGTGTCAGTGGTTAAAATGATTGTGGCACGAAGGGACTGAGAGCTGCCAAAACCAAAATAACAAGAAAGTGTCTCTGAAGGCGCTCCTGATGCATTGTTTTGACAGATGTGCAGCTCCTCACTAACGGCAACAACCAGTGGAGAGCAGGCTCCTCTGCAACAACCTCTCTGGCTTGGGACCAGGAGGAGATTTGGGACGGATCCTGCAGACATGATATTCCAAACCAGCTGATTTGATTCAGAGACATTTCTGCCACTGCACTATTGCAAGCAAAATGAATGGGGCTGTGCGTATGAAAACAGAACACGTCTTTTGTGGTTTTAGACCTTAGCAGGACCCAGGAATGGTGGGTATCAGTGATTCAGTGGCCTTCAGCATGAGTGTCGGGACTATCCCATCACTGGAGTGTCTGCACTCTCACTGGAATATGTCCGGACACTCACGGATTGCAGGTTTGGACACTTTTGCTGGGAGCTCACAGAGACTCACCACAGGCACTTGTTAGAGGCCAGTATTCTTTGACTCCTTTAGCTGATGAAGGAGAAGGCAAATTTTATTCAGAAGACACCCTCAATTCAATTTACCCTCTGAATTCAACCCTTTCCTTCCACGCTTACATAGGAAGTACCAGAAAAAGAAATTTCCAGTCTGAGCATGTAGAAATGCTCATCCATTCCTGTTCCTTCCAGTTCACCACCCTCACAGGAATTCTACTTCTGCCCATCATCAGCTTTGACCCAGAGTTACCTCTTTTTACTCCTTAGTCTAAGAGCTATGGAGCCATGAGCTGTGTTTGATAGGGGCATCTCTGTATCTCTGCTGCATGTCTGACGTGTGCTGTGCATCCTGCTCTTGTTTTCCACTTTTTCACCTGCCTGGCAGGTGGGCTCTGCACCATTCACCAAGAATGTGATGGTCTTGAATGCCAGCTGGGGTAATTTAGACAGCACTGAGAGGAAAGCATTTTGTGGGAATTGGGAGATGAAATTGTACAAAAAAAATAATAACAAAAGATAAATGCAGTTTGCTATGATGTAACTTCTGTTTCTGCCTGATTTTTTTTTTGAGCTGTTTTTCACAGCAAAAATAGAGTGAAATCACAATGTTAGATGTGCACATAGCCTGTGTAGTGCTCTGACTGCCTGCTGCTTCATATTTATTAATTGAGAAATCCTTGGGCAAATTGCCACTCAAGCCTCAGTGTTGATAAAGTCAGGAGTTGCTGGCACTCCAGCAGCATGCAAAGAAGCTGAACGGGACTGATTACAGTGTGCAGCTCTATCAGCAGAAGGTTGATTATATGGTTTACTTCCTAATTAAATATCTAAGCATCCCTTTACTGGGGAAAGTGAAATTGAGGAATCATCATTTACAGCAGCCTTGTGTGGAATAACAGAGCCAGTGTTAAAATTCCTGGACCACAAAGAAACTGTATTGGCCAAGCCCTCTCCAAAAAGCTTTGGAGCACAAATGCAGTTTTGCATAATTAACATATCCTAAATCTTGTCACTCACAAGAGTGAGATGAAATTGGATGTGGAAGAAGTAGTAAAATCAGCTTCTGTCTCAGCTTCTGGTATGGGCTGGGATGGAGCTGTGCTCGTGAGCAAGAGTTACCACAGCATCATTTTCTGCTGGCACATCCCAGGGGCTGCCCAGAATGCAGCAGAGGGACCTTCTGAAATGATGCCTCAGGGGATCAAAAATCTCAGCTGCAGATATTACTGCTGAAGGATCGCGTGCAAGAGGCTCACTGTTTAGAGGAGGAGAGGCAAAGAGGAGGGAGGGAAAATGTCTTCAGCAATGTCTTTGCTCTTGTTCCCTCAGTACTTTGTCACTTCCCCTTGATGCTGAATCAGACATTTACAAGCCTACCCAAATCTAGAAATTACCATATGGGCTCAGCAGGATATCTGGGAATGATTTACCCCTTCACAACTGCACATTAGGTCTCATCCTGATCTTTAGCATTTAACAGCATTATTTCTAATGTGAATAATTAAAAATTAAAGTAAAATGGAACTGCAGTTTCTTTTGTGGAAGAGTTGTGGGAGCTAAAGGATGTTGCCATGAGAATAAATGACTATAAATTAGCCATCAATAACTTTAAACGTGATGATTAGAACATAGGAAAATCTGAAAAGGGTTTCTGAAGGATTCTGGGCACTGAGAGTTGCTACACTGTGTGAAGTCAACCACATTTAGAAATGGAATTGTATGATATGATTGCCTGTAATAGGGGACTGGATGCCTACTGCATCATTTTCCTTCTCAGTCAGCATTTAACAATTCTCCAAATTAGTTTCTTCACTGCTGATTTTAGGGACTGCATTTTGAGACAATACAATCTCCATTAATGATGTCAATATTTTTGCTTGGTCAAATGATGCCAGGAAAAACAGAGGTCACTGAAATATTTGAGGACCAGAACTAAAAGAAGATTTTATTTCTTTTTGTATTTCTTGGGTGAAGTCCTGCCTTGTTATTGTTGTTGCTATTTTTCAGCTCAGCTCAGCCCAGCCTGATACAGTTGATGGGAAAATTGTGAGGGAACAATTAATGGAAAGAAAGGCTGAGCAGGACCAGCATCACCAACGGTGATCCCAACAATGATGATTCTGCTTTGTGATCCTACTCAAATTCATGCTTGGACAACTTGGTGCAAATCAGCACCTTTCATTGCATTTCACAGAGCTACTTCCATTTGGAGTTGAGGCCAGGTGACGATCTACTGAACTACTTCTCAAAAATCCACCTCTTACATCAAACATAAAACCTAACCTCCATTTTCCTTACAGCCCTTTGGTAGAGAAAAGGACACCAGATAAACACAGCCTGTCATTACAGTATCTGTGGTACACCAGATGGTATTTGCAGAAATTAAGAGGATGTTATAAGCACAAAATGATTAGGAAAAGGCACCATCAATACATGGGAAATGCATAGAGTTTAGCCCCAGATTTAGAGGTGAGAAAAATATGATGCACTTCAGAGGTGAAAAGAAATGACAAAAATAAACAAATTGCATAGTACTGGACTGTTAAATATTACTACCCTACAAGGAACCCAAAGCCAGTAATACTGAGGGTTGACTATATGTGGCTTTCTGTAAAAAATCATCATATGGTTTAAAGGAAGGTATAGTCACATAAAGATAGCAAGTTTGTGTAAATAAAGAAAACAGATTCAATAGAGACTTAAGAGCAGGTTTCTCTAAAAATACGTAGAGGCACAGAAGCACAAATGGCTCAGTAATGCCCAAGGAGCTGGTGGGTGCTGACTGTGCTATTTAAGCCATGTGTCTTGCAGGTTACTAATGCGAGCAACAGTCTGCCTGCTGCATTTTAAATTGCCAGCCACTGCCAGCCCATTGTTTTATGTGATTCCCTCTCTGAATAGGTATATTTATTCACAAATAGCTGGCTTTTCAGTGAGTCCCCCTCTGCTTTGTGGAACTCAGTAAACCTATATTTCTTCAGTCAATTTGCACCAAACATTCCCTGTATGAGCTGCTGTGAGCTTCATTCAGTGAGCCAGCTGTGGGTCACTATTTAGATTAGATTTTAGGAAGTGGTTCTTTACTCAGAGGGTGGTGAGGCAGTTGAACAGCTTGCCCAGAGAAGCTGTGAATGCCCAAGCCCTGGAAGTGTGTAAGGCCAGGTTGGATGGAGCTTTGAACAGTCTGGAAGGTTGGTGGAAGGAACCACTACCCATGGTGGGAAGGTAGAAATTGTATGAGCTTTAAGGTCTCTTCCAACCCAAGCCTTTCTATGACTCAATGACCAGTGAAGCCTGAAATAGGGTCAAAATTCTGTCACTAAATTTCGCTGTTGGTCACCAGACCTCTGTCAAGAGCAGAAGGGCTCCACAGAGGCATCAGAAGAAGCAGAAGGGTTAAAACTCCAGCGTGTTTATTGCATGCTGTGAAATGCTGTTATCTGAAGTATTTCCTGCACCACAGGTACCATTGGCTAAAAAAAAAAAAAGGATGCTTTCAGCAAATGAACATTCTGGTGAACGAACAGATGAGTTGCAGAGGTGACCTGGTGGCTCTCCACAGATGCCTCCAGAGCTGAGCGTATTTAAGCACATTGAACATGAAGAGCAAGTGAGCTGTATGGTGTTAGTGTTGCAGCAGTGAAGCAGGGACAGGGACAGGAGATCTGACCATGGCTCCCTCTGAGCAAGGACACCGTGTCCATGGACCAGGAGCAATGCCAGGGGGCCCGAGAGCAAGAGGCCACCTCTCCATCACACAACCACCAGGAAAGAGGATAGAAGCAACAAGGATTTTTAACAACAAGCATTGTAGCTACTCTGAGGCCTGGAAGGTGACAAAGTAGTGATAGGACATTGCCAGCTGACATTTCCCACGCTGTGACAGTGCATCCAAACCTAAAATCTTCATCACAGAACACCACCCTCAGCCATGGCTCATACCAGGAGAAGTTCAGATGAAGAACTTCATAGTCTGCACTGAAAAAAGCAGAGCTATCACAGGGCTGGTAAGGCTAAGGATTGATTCCAATTTTTATTCTCTTTCGCTTGTGTCCCGCATTTGAACAAGGGTTGAATGCTTGGTAAGATGAAGGGTTCAGCATACAGCATACATTTCTGAGCTGAGTTATTACCTCTGGTGCCTGGAGCAAAAGTGCCCCCTGGGATATTTGACAGGATATAATGTCTGACTTAACGATGGAAACAAAAGAAGTCCTCTCCATGGCAGATTTAGTCTCTTGAATTTACTGATAATGCACTCTCCTCCAATAAATCAAAATTCCACTTCACCCACTCAGATGTTGGTTCCATGCACTGCTGACATACATGGAAATGCAAACCTCCCATAAAAGTGAAAGAAAATTTAAGTTATGTTCTGATAGACAAAGAGAGACTTCAGAATGGGTGAAAAAGCCTTGGTTTACATTTGAAATTAACTCTCTGAAACACAGTAACTGAGAGATTGAAACAGAAAGAGGTGCTGGTGCAGGCCACATGCAGCACACCTGGGTAGTTCTGCGCTGAGCCTTAAATACAGGGTCAGTTTTCCCTTCGGTAACCCCCTCCTTGCCTTTCCCCTTGCAGCCCAGAAAACTCACCACAGATAACTTACTTTCAGTGCAAGGTCACCCTGGAGAGATCTCCCCCTCCCCTGCCTCCCAGCAATATGTATTAAAATGTCATTCTGGCCTTCAGAAAAAGCAATTTTCTCTGCCTTAGTGTAGGGTAGGTGTGATCCACCCGGTCTGGATGGAGACATCTGCATCAGAGCCAGTCCTCCCTGCTATGGAGACAGGAAAAGGAACCTGCAGGATAGGATCCACTCTCAGCTTATTTAATTTTAGAGTTTTTAATTCGTGCGGATGAATTGCCCCTAACAGCGCTTGTTTGTCTCCCTTGACTGTAGTGGGGGCCTATGCACTAATTCAAGAAGCAGCCTGCTTGAAGAAATGTCAAATGTCAAATTTAAGTGTCTCACTTCCTCCAGCTCTCCCATTCCAGTGGCAAACTGGGGCACAGTCAGGTTCCCCTAACAGTGGGCAGGGTGTGCAGGAGCTGGGGTGATGTGCAGACTCAGGCTGCTGGCCAGGCACAGCCAAAAAGCAAAATCCCTGTCTCCTCCACGCACTTGCTTTGTATGGCAAGGAGCTGTTGTGCGTGACAGATGAGAGCTGCAAAGCAGGCAGGTCACACTGTGGCGAGGGTCGGTGCTATTTCAATTGCTGGAGATGCTCTAATTATAGTGTTGGGAAGGCTGGAGGCTGCCAGGTTTGATATGGGAATAATGCGACAGGGGAACTGTACAGTAAAGACACTTGTTGTTTTGTTCTTGGGCGCTTAACTCAGGGACAAAGCCTCTGAGGAAGGAAAAACAAATTTAAGGTTATGGTTCATTCTCAGGAACATAGAACATATATATATAATTAGACAGGAAAAATAAAATCAAGGCAGCCTTGTGTTTATTGCACTGGCTCCATCTCCTGTGCTTTTGGCACTGTGTGTTTCCAGCTGAGCTCCAGCCAGTTGCCTGGGTGGTTAAATATCCTTCAGCAGGATAAACAGCTGAGGGAGCTGGACTGCTCACTCACACACAGAGCCTTTGCTGGCTGCTCAGGCAAGTACATGGCTTTATATATATTGCACTACTCCTCTTTGCTTCCTGCTCCACACTCTGCTCTGCCTTACTGCAAAACTTTCACAAGGCTGCTCTTCAGTATTACAGGATTTATAGCAGCATTTCCCACCGGTTTGATGATCTGATTCTTAGGGGGCTTTCCCTGGATAGTTGTGAGCTGCACAGCCTGCTCACCATAGCTGGGGAATTTTAGGAGGTGGGGTGAGCAGTGAGTTGTCCCCAGCACTCAGCTCTGCTCTTGTGTTTATGAGGGTGCGAGTCACTTTGCAACCTGGTGCCTCTGTTTCCCATTCAGACAGACGGAAAAATCAGTACCGAGGCAGTTGTGTAAAATATTCTTGGACACTTTGACCAACACAGCAATCAGAAATGGGAAACAGATTCCTTGATATCATTCACAATCCACCTCCTGGGACTGCTGCCCACTGCTTGTCTGCACCAGCTTTCCCCATGCCTTGCTGTTCCAGGGTCTCCCCATTTCTGACAGCCTCTATGACACACCTCCACCTCTCCTATGCTTCAGCAACCTCTCCTCCAATTATTGTGAAAAAACCCACAAGCTCAGTGGAGCATATTACCTCTATTTTCTTTCTCCCCTTCTCCTGGGATTCCTCCCATTAATTACTTCAGCTTCGGCAGGTCCCCATCCCCTCTCCTGTGCCCACCACAGCAGCCAAGGCACTGCCTGCTCCCCCATGGGTAGCTCAGTCATGATTTCCCTCAGCTATTCCTGCTTAGGGGATAGGTTGTTTATTTCCCTTTTTTATCTGCAGTTATGCAAACATTCACATCATGTACGGTGGTGATTTTTTTTTTTAATTTAAAAAGTAGGAAAGAACTGGCAGCCAGCATCTGGTGTAATGCCAGAGCACTGGAGAAGCATTAAGGACGAGTTTAGATCTGTTTACTCTGATACTATTTCTCAGGCAGGGATCAATCACTGAAAATCAGAGACACTGTAAACAATTTACAGTAAATACAGATAAAATCAAATACACTGATACCCTTTTATTTTATCCAAGATAGGGTTTAGTCAAATCCAAGCCAAATTTATCCCAGATGTAGCTCCAGTAACAGCAGTAAACATGCTGTGAACTGGTCCCTCCCTCCTGAGCTAGGAGGGACTAGCTCATAGCAATCCCCTCTCAAACGAATTTGTGCAAATTATTAAGCATATTGACCACAGCTCTGTCTTTTGAAATCAAGAATTCTAAGAATCCTTTTTTATTACTTTGTTAACCTTTTTTATTTAACCTGATAATAAAACTACTCATCTGTGTGGTGAAATCTCAATTAAAATTTGTTTCTCCAAGAGCTACAGAGTCTAATGCTCCAGCAGTTTTCGAAGTTGGTTTGCCCATACAAGCTGTGCTCTGTTATCAGATTCTGTTATCCAGTGCATAGATCCCTGCTTTCCAGCAAGCATCGTGTCAGGAGGTGCTTTGAAAGCTTTCCGGCTCTCCCAATGATTGCTTCGCCTTTTTTTCACAGCAATTACAGTCCCTTCATTTAATTTCAATGGAAACTTTAGTGTTTTAGACCTTGCCCATGTAGCTGAATGCTCATCTCTGGATCTTATTTCCAGTCCTTAGGAGGACCGGTTTTGATGACCTAGTCTGATTACAGCATCTTTGACGGCTTTAAAGGAATTTGCCCTGAGGAAGAAGACAGCTGCTGCGCTGATGTCAGTGTGAAATGCTGCCTACGTTTTTCATCTTGACCAACAGGTATGTCTAAAAAAGATTGTGTGTTCTTGGCTGCACAGGCCAGTGTGGAGAGAGCCTCTGTCATCAAACTGCTTAACCTGTTCTTGTCAAAACACTACGGCTTCTTGGCTTCTTTTCCCTTGTGTTCTATATTCAGCCTCTCTGAAAACTGTGGGCCAGATCTTTGTGCTGGTGTAAAGTGGCATTGCTCCTTCTGTTTATACAGACTGCAGGGTAGGAACAGTCTCTTTGCCAGTGTATGCAGCTCTTGTACAGCTCTGGTCTTAAACAAGGCTGATGAAATTGAGCACATTATCTATTAGCAATAGTAACACTCATTAGGAGCTGCAGTAAAATAACTCATCAGTCTTTTTAGAATTGAATCAGTAAAAAAACAATATGGTAATCAGTTTCCCTAGAGATATTTTTTCTCATGAATGTTGAAAAGAAGATTAACAACATTTCAAATCCCAAACAACCCATTTTACCTCCAGAAAAGATATCTGATTTGTCTAACATGGTGTGGGTCAGGAAAGTTCCATATTCCCTTCCTAATGGCACACCCAAACCCAGGAATTAAATTCTATTTTGCTTAGAAAAAGTACCTAGAATGAATGGATCATGATTCAGATGGGTGTGTTCTGCAATAAAAGATTTTGACAAGTATCTGAATTTACAAAGTTCTATATCTTCATCCTGGAGCAGCTACTTTACTTTTTGGGGAACAAATAAAGATTTCAGATAGAAAGGCCAGAACTACCACTGCATGAGCTGGGATAGTGCCAATATTTAGGAGAATTCATCCCCAAGACATCTTCAGCCTTGGTTTCATAAAAGAGATAAGCAGATGGCTTGGAGTTCTGAGAGGTGTTTGGTACATGGAGCAGTAACTTCTCTCCAGTGCCAGCCCATTCCCATTGCATGCTGACCCAAAATCAAACTCTGAACAGACAAGTAAAGGTGACAGCTACAAATGCCTCCTGCTCTAAATTCTCCAAATTCCCTTTTCCCTCCTCTGTATTTTTATTTATGTTTCATATTCCTAGGGGAAAAGAAAAAAAAAAAAAAAGGAAGTAGTGTCATTTTGTTGCCTTGCAGTTATTTGATTTGTATTTGGTTATTTGGTAAAGGCAAAGCAGCTGAAGGTGTCCTTTCTGAAATGACAATGGAGAGCACAGCAGAGCAAACCCACCAGCTTTGATTAACCTGGCACTTCTTAGTGTAAGTCTCTGGCACTTATGCTGGCTCACTCTGGATCCTCCTGAGAGACATGACAGAGTGGTGGCTCCTGGAACATCCCTTGCTAATAACCTTTTGATTTGGGCTGTCAAATAAACCACTGAAGAAGTTGACACTATTTCCCAGTTCTGGCACTATCCACACAGCAAGTAAAAAAACTTTGCCAAAAGCAAGATGTAAGGAAAAGGTGTTTCAGATCTACAGAGGCGTCACAAAGACAGGAGAGAACTTCTGGGGAGGAGGAGTGGTGACATCACTTTTCCATCATGTACACTTTAGAGCTGCAAAGAGCCTTTTGGCCCAGTATGTTCCAGAAAGAATTTGATATTTTCCCTGATTTCCAGTACAGAGGGAGAAATGCAAACTATAGGTAGGAAGTATAGGAACACTCCAGTCTCAAAACTTCTCCCAGAAACACTAGCTGGAGTGGGTATAATGCATGAAAGAGAGAATGAAAGACACTGCACTAGCTCTGTGTACCCCACAGTTTTATCTTTGTCAGGGAACAGCCATGCAGTCAGAATCACATAACAAACCAAGAGCTCAGCTTCCATGCTTCTCCCTTCAGACACAATTATTTCAGCATCTCCACAGCTGTCCCATGAAGCTTCATTCCTTGCCTTTGCATTTCCCTGGCTTTAAAAGAAAAGGCTAAATAATTTCTATTGTTTCATTGAGGAGACTGATTGAAGGGCTCATACATTTGAGATGGTGAAAAATATACTGATGAAAATACTCTGCATCAGGAAAAAAAATGCATTTGTTGAGGCAGAGATGATTCTGACCAACATATTAATTTATGCTGAGAGGCTTCCTGGTCCTGGAACAAATTTCTGATAAGAATGAAGGAGAGAACAGGGGAGAAAGAGAGACAGCTGAGCTGTTAGAAGGCAGCTAATAAGAAGCTGCATCTTAGGGGCATTGCACTTGAAGGTTCTGATTCAAACCTGCCAGGGGTCAAAGCTGGACTCTGTTTTCCCACTCTACTCTCAAAGCACATCCTGCTCTCAGCTACACTACTCTAAGACACAAATTGTCTTGGTGTGAGCAGGATCCTACATCTCTCTTGAAGGAATGCCAAAGGATGCTCTGCCTTGGGATGAAAGCACAATTTAAATATTCAGCTTGCCTCTGCAAAACATAACTGGCTTTCAACCTGACTTATCTGTATAGCCTGATGCCAACAAGTGTACTTTGATGTTCTGCCTGAATTTTCCCTTGCTTATTTTCTTTGCCTCAGCTTAAACTGAGATGAAATTGCATATAAGCTTCAGAAGCACTCGGCCAGTTTTGGAAATTGTACCAATTACGTTTTGTTAAACCTATTTGTTTTTCTCTGAAATCACCAGTCTCCAGGGCTTGGAGGGGTGGAGGAGAGAGACTTACATACTAATTAGAAAAACAAATATCGTCATTAATAGACTTAACATTAATGTAAAGCAGCAGCCAATTACAGAGGGATTTGCCATTTTCTTTTTATAATCTTTATCATTTAATATCATAATACAAACGCTTTCCAATTCATGCTCTTTTTTTACTCATTTGGGCTTTCGTTACACTTCAATCTGCTCTTTTCTTCATTTTTTCTGTTCTTCTTTCATCCAACTAATCTAATCTAATCCTCTTCCAAGGTGACACTGCAAATGGACCTCATGTGCTTTTACATCAGTGCCCTCAAATCACATTATGTAGTTGCCTGTGTCTTGATGCTTTGTGATTCCCTTGGCTCCTTCCCTTCCCACTGCTGTCAGCCCTGCTTGCTGCCCCTCTCAGGGCCAGTTTGGCATCAATGGCTTCCAGGTTTCTAAAATCCTTTTTAGGGGAGAGACAGCAGCTCACAGAAGTCAATTGGAGTCTTTCAATATTTGGGATTAAAACAAGATCACTAATCTCCTTTTGAGGCTGTATCCTGCAGTCATCCTAGCTGGATTTCTCCTCAGGTCAAAGCTCACCAAGGAAAGTGAGGAGGAAGCCTGAATGAACACATCAAGCACAGAGTGATTACTGCTAAAATAGAACACCTGAAGATGATTCCACTTTCTCTATTTCTAAGGGGTTTTCTTTGCATGCCTTTTCTCTTTTATGCCAGCTCAGATGTTCTCCTGCTGGCAGTGGGTTTCTCCTGATTCATCTCATGGCTGATGGCAGCCCTGAAATCAACAGCAGCTCAAATGCTTTATGCAGAGGTTCCAGCTCCACTAGTTTTTTTCCTAAAATACAATGAGTGTGTAACGAAAGCTGGCTCAGAACGACCTCACTTGCTCCAGCCCTGTCCATCTCCCACATCCCACATCAACAGGACTGACTGATTTAGAACCAGTGAGCCAACAGCAGATATTAGCATTTGGTTCCTTGGTAACTCTTATTCAATCAATACATGCTTTACATTTCAGGTCCCAGTGACAGGATGATCACAACAAATTAGAAAATCTCAGGTGGAATAAACCTAATGGATATGGGACATTTCTAAAATAAAAATGCATGTTGAATCACAAATAATAGCTTGGCTGCAATCTCGGGAGTCTAATTATGAAATGGATGTGGAATCATTCTGTAATTATTTAGAAAGTTCATTTCAGCAGCCAGAAATTCTCTCTATGTTTACTATATATCATCACAATTCCTCTGTGGTTATTTGTAACATCTACCCGGAAAGACACGTGAATAAGAGAGGCAATTTTAAGAAATGGAGACAGATCCATGCCTTTTATAAGTCAATGGACTCATGCCAGGGATAAATTGAGACCAAATTCCTCAACAGAGTTAAATCACTTCCAGTCAGTCCAAACAGAGCAGAGATTTCTCTGCTCTGCAGCAGGGCTGTTATCACCATGATGCAAAACCCTACAACACTTCTGCTCAGCGCTTCTATCTTTGCGTTAGAAAAGCACCCAGTTCAAAACCAGGAAAAACCTGTGTACAATGTGGATTTTAAACTGGTGTCAAAGCTCCAGGATCATGATCATCACTTAGAAGGACCTGCTTCGTGGTCCCCCTGTACCCAGAGCTGGTGAGGCCACACCATGAATCCTGTTCTCAGTTTAGGCCGCTCACTACAAGAAAGACATTGAGGTGCTGGAGCAAGTCTAGAGAAGGGCAATGGAGCTGAGGAAGGGTCTGGAGCTCAAGACTTACGGGAAGCAGCTGAGGAAGGAAGCAGCTCTAGTTTTGACTGGAGAAAACTAGGCTCAGGGGAAACTGTATCATTCCCTAGAACTACCTGAGAAAAGGTTGTAGATGGGGGATGTTGGCCTCTTCTCCCAAGTAACAAGAAACAGAGCAAGAGGAAAAGGCCTCAGATTGCACTAATGGAAGTTTAGATTAGATGTAAGGAAAAATTTCTTCACCAAAAGGGTTGTCAAGCACTGAAACAGACTGCCCAGGGAAGCCATTGGGTCACCGTACATGAAGATATTTAACAGACATTTAGATGTGGCACTTGGGGACATGGTTTAGTGGTGGCCTTGGCAGCGCTGGGTTAACAGCTGGACTCACTGACCTTAAAGGTCTTTTCCAACCAAAACAATTCTGAGATTCTACATCTGCAAATAGGGCCATGACTCTGCCTTCAGAAGTGGGTTTTGTTGTGATGGATCAGATGGCCACATGCAGTAACACCACCCCCAATCCAAGTTTTACAAAGTTCAGCAGTCCAGGCCCACAGGTCCTGGATGAACAGCCCCAGGTCTGCCTACCTGCATCAAAGGGGTACTTACAAACCTGTGTGACCATGAAAACTTCCAGCACAGGGTAGTAATCAATCTGGGGCAAAGAGGTCCCATTGAGGGGTAATCCTGGGGCTCCCTCATGGAACACCACAGGGACTGTTGATGCTGCACTTTGCACTGACCACAACTGCATCTCCCTGGGGAAAAACACACCTGGATTCACAGCTCTCTGGGAATCACAGGAAATTACAGATATACAGGAAGGAAAACTGATTGCCTTCATCCTGGCTGGCTACACACACCAAGCGTTACCAGATCATCTTCCCATTCAGTGCTCTGTTTCCATTATGCTTTGCTGTTGATCTTTTTTTTCACCAAGACAAAATGCCCCATTTTGGATTATCTGCCAGACAACAGATTAATCATGGTCCTTCTGGATATGGAATGGAAAAATGCAGTCCAAAGAGCTGTTTTTTGTCTTGAGGCTGGGATTTATACAGTATTTTCTTTACTGGAAGGTGGAGGAGAAGAAATGGTGCTGTATGACATCTCATGGGTGTCCCATAACTTCCAGCAGTAAGTCTGTTTCTCCAGAGACAGAAAAAGGAAGGAGGAAAAAGGAAGCTAATTATACTCTGTGGGGCAATTTGCTGTTTTATTTCCTGGTATACTCCCTGACTAGTGGAAAATCACTCTTGGCAAACACAAAACTTACCCTGCTTCCAAAAGGTGCATCTCTAAATTATTAATCAAGAGTACACAGAACCGTGAAAGGTGGAATATTGAACAAAGGCTCAATTGACACTCTGGAAGTTGAGGAAGATATGGAAGACTCCCCTCTAATTTATTTATTCCTTTTCTGTTCTGTTATCCTGATATGCTGCTTCCAGTTACCACTGCACCCCGCACTGTATGGTATTACGTGATTTTGTTTTCAGATTGTTGGAGATAAAGTTACTTCATTAGCAATATATATGCACTGTGCATATCCATAAATATTGAATATATACGTGTGTGTGTGTAAACCTACTGGAAGTGTTAATAGTTAAGATAAACGAAGACCATTATTGCAATGAGTGACTATTTCTATGACCCTATTTGCAATAAAAGCAGATTCAATGATATGAGAAAATTGCTAGGTTTCAGAATAATTGAACCAGGCCAGATGAATCCCCACAAAGGCATCATTTACAAAGTACTTTGCTTGTCTGAAATATTTATTCTCACAGAAGGAAATGGAAAAAGAGTTCATGTGGTTACACAGCTATCCTCTGAGTGTAAAATTGTTTTATCATGTTATGTTTATTTCCTAGACATCTTCCACTGGGGTATTGCAGAAAAAATACTGGCTGTGCAGTTAATTCCTTTGTGTGGACTGTTCATGTTTATTCTCCTGGAAGTCAATCACATTTTGTTTAGGAATGTTTTGCTTTTCTGCTGAGTAAACACTTAAGCAACCCTTTTCTTGTATAAACTTATTTGCATATACAATATGCACCATTCAATGTCAGTGCTACACAGAGAGTTGAAATTATTTTGCTTTCCCTCCTATGTACCATAGGAAATAGTAGATTTCTTGATAAAAATGATGGTGTTGCTCTTCAGGACTACAGTATATTGTTTGTGTTTAAGGGCTACATCAGTAGTTGTAGATAATTTTCTTTTGTCCTTTATCGAAAGCCTGGATAGATTTGTACGATGAAATGTTCACAGCAAAATGATTCCAAGCAATCTACAGATGAAGAATTACTCCCAGCAATTATCCATTGAATAAATCTGAATAATGAATACATTCACAGAAGTCACTATCTATTTGTGAACAATTAGCTGAAAGAAATAGAGGTGACACTCACAAGCTAAATAATTCATTTCTAAATTCTTTGTCCAGCTTTGTTTCAGACGTACATTGCATGAAGTGAGATCAAAGTTTAGATGAAAAATTACTTTAAAAAGAAGGGCAATATTAAAGGAAATTCTTACAGCTTCTAATGCAGAAATTATCCCACTATTGTAACTATTATTTATTACCAGTGATTTCAGATGCTAGAGAAGTTATTTTTGTGGATTCTTTCACTTTAAGCATTGGGCTGTATTTTTTTTTCCTAACATATATCCAATTTTTGGTTGTTAAACTGCAATCAAAAACACTTAGTACAAATGGAACTGTCCCTGTAATGAGATTTGAACTCCTGACATCTTTATCCACTGAAACTTGAGTGCCCAGGTAACTACTAATTATTCAAGCATTTACAACCATTTCTATCAATATAATTAGCACATCTTGAGATAAAAGTGACAATGCCACTATGAAATTATCATTCCTGGCATTTAGATAGCAATCTTTCATGAAAACATTTATAAGCTGCCCAATTATTTTTCAATCAAATGAACATAAAAATTGTTTACATTAAAGGGCAATCTAGAACTGAAAAGAAATGGTTTCTGGCATCAAAAATTATAAACGTTGTCTCCATATGTCCATTTCTTGAATACAGCAAATCCCATCAACTTCTGCATTGGTGGTTTTTGGATTTTTGTTTTGATTTTGGGTTTTTTGAGAAATTACCAAAATATCTTTGACCAAATACTTAGAAAACTGTGAAACCTTCCTGTGAAAAAGACATTAACAAGGTTTTTCATTCGGGTCTGAAAGGTGACAAATGTGTTACCCCACTCTGCAGGAATAAGAGGCTGCACTTGCACAAGACCTTCTTATGTGCCTTGCTGGGTGACACTAATAAAAATAAATGAGACAATTCCCATGGACAAAGTCAAAGCTAAATGAGGACTAGAGTTTGACTTCCCTAATCCCACCTTCACCAGTTTTGCTGGCCAAAACAGGCAGGTAAATCCCTTCTCACATGCATTAGTAGCAAGTGATCATCACAACAGGAGGAAGGAGGAGCCAGAGGAGCCAGGGACCATGGTTTGACAGGTTTTGGCACCTTTCTGTCTAGGATCTACTATGAAAAAATTTTAAATACTGTCTTTTCCCCACCAAAAGCCATCTTAGATATCCTGAAATAACTTCTGTGGAACACTTGCAGGACACAGCAGAGAGGGGATTTTGGGAGCATTTCACAAGGCCTGCAGCTGTGAGCTGGTTTCAGCATGAGGAAAAGCCCTCCATCACCCCAATGCACAGGAAAGAGAAGGTAAGGTAACACTCTCTGAGGGGCTTTTAGATGTGGTGCCTTCAGTGGAGAGCCCTAGACCACAAAGTCTATTCCTTTCCATGTGGATACTGATGTCACTAAGGGCAGGCTTGAGGACAATAGACCCGTGCAGAGGCTGAGCTGCAGGAAGGCAGTAAGTCCTGAGGGGTCTGCTGACCCCACATCAGCCACAGAAGCCTCCTCTGCAAACCTTTCTGTCTACTCACCCATTCTCCATATCCCTGAAAGGAAGAGAATAAGTAGTGAAGCCCACAGAGCAGCTGTGACCTCTGGTTCCCAGTGCCTGTATAAGCATCTTGAAGCCCTCTCTGCACTGCAGAACAAGGGCCAGCCTGAGCATGGCATGGAAATATCCATCCAACCACCTGCTATAAAACCAAACCATGTACATTACACATGTTCCAGGAAAAGAATTTTTTTTAAAAGCACAAGCTTGTGCTTGCAGAGATAGGAAACCAACATATTTCAGCAATCATGGCAGGTGTTTCTAACTAAAAATTGCATATTTGATGATGTCCAGCCTTCAGCATTTGACAAGGGGCTGTTAAAACCTCTTGAAGAGCAAATCAATGTTCTTTCTATCAATAATATTATAATATGAGTAGAAATGTCAAATGTTTAAATCTCACTTTATTACTATAATAATGGATTTAATTTGTAAAACATATAAAGTGAGGCCATAACTGTTCTGGAGGGAGACATCTGTCATCCCAATAGATTTATATAATTTCCTGGTGGCTTTACCCACATATTTTGAGTGGAAGAAGGAATAAAAGCAATCCACTTGCAAGATTTTTGTGATTGGGAATGGACTCTGGAACAGAAACCAACATGATCACAGAAGTGCAGCAATTGTTATTTAGAAATTAACACCTTCAACTTCAGATTCACGCAAAACAAATATGTAGGTGTTTATCTGTGACTTGCTCCATTCAGGCCCTCTCCTGCTGCCAGAAAAGCCCTGCTTCCAGCTGCACAATCAGTATTATCACTATGTGCTATTTTTGGCTCCTGAGTGCATCTCACGTGGCGTCATCCTTCCCACGCCAGCCCTGGCACCGAGGGTGCAAACTCTTCTTTCCATCCTCTTGTCCTCCGCTGCCGCTCCCGCCTGCGCGGTGCTGCTGCCGGCTCTGTCCCCACTGCAGAGGGTTCTCCAGACGCTTTCCCCTGGTCCTTCTCATTTTCCTGGGCAAGCGGCTTTCCATCCAAAGCTTCATGTGAGAGGCTTCATGTTGGTATCCAGAGTACATGTCCCAGATATGTCCAGCCTCACTTTCTGATCCCGGTGCCAAAGAGCTGCAGGTAAGTAATCTTCTGATGGGTGATGGAGTCCCTGTGTCCAGTGCCTGGAGCTTGTTACTAAGGGGCTGTTTTTAGGGTCATACAATTTCCCAGCTATCGCTTTGGTAGGTTTCCAGCTCTTGTCGCAGTGTGTTAAGACCAGATTTCTGCCTGAGGAGACAGTGCTTTGTTTGTTCTGACACTGTATACCTTTGATTTCCACAAGTTACTAAAGTCTAGTAAATATCGTCATTTCACTTCCTTTTTAAGGTCTTTCTTGGCTAGGTGCTATCCAACCAGCTATTTGTTTAATGTTTTTCCTTCTGATGTGATGTGCTGCTACGTGTTTGGAAAAGCTCTTATGGACAACAGCTGCATGTGGAGTTATAAATCTCTTCAAATATAAAGTTCAGTTTCCTTGGTTGTGCCATGCCCTCGTAGCTAAAGCTATAACCCCCCCTAGCTTGAGCTGGGCTGTGTCTCCCTAAACCTGTTTCATTTTACACAGAACAATCAAATATTCATTATGTGAGTAAGTGTGTGTGTGGCTGTTGCAGAGTGATTGGGGTACTCACCTGGTAGATGAGAGTCCCTGTTCCCAGTGACGGCTCCAATGAATATTTAAGTATTACATATTAAGTATTCATTGGAGCAAGGATAGAAGCAGACTTCTGCCACCCCCAAGGGAGCACCCAAACACCAGGCTGTAAAGTCATTCTTTCTTTCTTTAGCTCAATGAATATTTAATTATTCAAGGCCAAACAAGACAGCTTCAGTGGCAGAGACTGAGATTTCCTGCTCCCGTGTGTGCGCCATAACTCTGGTGATGAGGGCGTGTATATAAGGCTTGGCTTTGTATTTCTTTGGACCTGGAAAGAAGTGAAATCCAGGTTTACTATAACCTGAATGGGGCTTCCAGTTTCTTAGCTGCTGAATGAAAAACACAGAGTTCCAACACACACTGTCCACAGTCATGAGATAGAGGTGATCTGACCCTAAGATCAGAGAAAAAATCCTTATCAGTGATGAGATTGGTTTTATGAATCTCTCAGGAAAAGGAATCAAAGCTGAAGACATTACTCACCCCATGGCAGTTTCTGCTAGCTACGTAATACGCCTTTTGAGATTATCCAGAATGTAATGTGTAAGAAAACTTATTATCCCCTTTACTCTGGGGTCTGACACCCCCAGACTGTAGTTAATGGGACCTAGTCTTGCTTCTTCAGTCCAAGGAATGCATGTGTGAAATGGTGAGAGTGGGGAAAGCATCCAAAGAGAAAAGGCAAGGCAAGGGTATTTGGTCTAAAAAAGGACAAAAGTAGATAATTAAGGACTATAAAGGTCAAAGCAAGGAGAAAATTTGGAGTAAGCAGAGGGCAACCACTGAGTGGGGAAACAATAAACAAGGGGAGGTGGGGGGCAGGGAGGGGAAGGGAGGAGGGACAGTAACCAGAAGAAATAATACTTTTATTTAGCAGAGGAACAGAAGGAAGAAATGGAAAGGGCTAGAGGAGATTACTTGAATCCTAAAAATAAAATGTGAAGAATCTATGCCACTCACTTAGATCTTTGAAAAGTAGAAAAGCTGCCATCTACTCTCCAGTTCCAGAGGACAGTGGGTGTCTGAACCAAGGTTCTTTGGAGTCACTTTGGGCAGTTGACTGTGGGAGCGTTCCCTCGAAGAACAGTGACTTATTACTGCCATTGCAGTTCTGTTTCTTGTAATCTCAAAGAATCCACAGCATTATGATTCTGTTATCAAAGACTAAATGTGTTTTCTGAGCAAAAACCAGAGCAACAGCATTTTTGTTATGTTGAAGTGCAAATAAATAACCCTCTTGCACCCATCAGGAGTGTCCAATCCCAAGTCAGTTGCATAGTCCCAGCTGTTGAAATGGCAATGCTGCATTCTGAATGGAACTGCTTAGCTCAGAACATTTCAAAGGTGCCCCAAATGATACGGTTCATATATTTCATATCACATTTATGTTCTAAGAGCACCCTGAGGCTGTTGAGCAACCACCTTCAGCAAATATTTGCTACAGTTTAGACAAATCCTTTCTGAACATTTTGCCGTTCATTGCTTTAACTATCCTTTTCCCTAAGAACACAGCTTTAGAGTACTGCAGATCTATGGCAACGTAGGAATATCCCTTTTGTCTTGCTGTAAATGTTACAATGGTCTGATTGTGTCAAGCAGATGTGTTACATACCACATCCTTCGAGGGACACGATAACACGTCCACCAAAGATCCAAACTTCATCCAGGTACTTCACCCTGTTTGAATGGACACATGTTTTGTGTTTTGATGAACTCTTTAGACAGATGACAGTAGCTATCCTCCTTCCATACTGAGGAAAAGGCCACCTGTGGACCAAGCTGTGGGGGAAAAGCGGAGAGCAGAGAGAAGGGTTCGATTTCGTGAGCCAGAAGAAGTCATTGAACATGGTATGCTCAAGTTATTAGGAATTTTGGCATGACATTTCTAGCTTTTAACATCCACTCTGTCTGTCCACATCAGCTTCACCCTCTGATAATGGGATTTGTGATTTTAAGCTCAGCATGGAGCAGAGGATGGAAGATTTTTTCTCTGTGCTCTGCAGAACTGCATCTGGTCCATTGCCTGCCTGCCCTAAGAGGAGACAGGCTCCTGCCTCACCCTCTGCTGCTGTCACAGTGACCTCCCAAGTCAGCCCCCACAGGGATCATTGCAGACCATGGGCCTGCCTGGGCCCCAGGGCTTCCCCAGAACAATGTTTTCACTCAGACCAAATTTAAACATAATTATGCCACTGTGGGTAACTAGGATGCCATAGAATACAATAGCAGAGGTCTGAGCCTAGCAGCCAGGATGTAATAACTTCTGCCAACAAAGGCACCCAAGGACTTGACACAGCTAAGAAAACCACTGCTCTTTTCATTTATGGGCCAAAATATTGCAGGTAGGTCAACGGAGTGACCTTCAGCAGAGGTCTGGCATAAGGACCCAGTTTGCACTTCTGTGTGTGCTGTATGCCATACCAGAGAAAAACTGGTGTTACCTTCTGACCTTCTCAAACTCATCCAACCAAGAAAATTGTATTTCTTGCTAGAGAACTAAAATTATATGGGTTTGATATGCCAGTTGGTCAAAACATAGATGGCAGAATGGTAAAGTTTCTATGTCAGCCGGCTGTTTGAACTGCTACAGCTTCTGAAAATAAGGCTTGGCACCTGCTGATGTCTATAAACAGAACTCACATTTGTTTGGCAATACATTGTTTGGGATGCCTCCTATGCATGAAAGGGAATCTGTTTCTTGATAAGCTTGTTGACATGGCCTGGGCTTTCCCACCAAAACTGAACTCCTGGAAAGACTCAGTAAGTCAGCCCTGAATTCCCCAAAGCTCATCTGACTGCTCAAGATCAGGATTCTGATGGGAGTTAATAACTCCCTCAGCTCTCTGCCAGAGTCCATGCCCCACGTCACCACTGGGAATACAGCAGTCAGTCCAGCCCAGGGGACCAGGTTTGTCTCCCACTGGCTCTGACTTCAGCAAAGCCATGCTGGAGCTCATGTAGGGAGCTGCAAGCATGGAGAAGACTCTGACCCTTTTTCATGGAGACATGAGAAACATTCCAACCCCTAATTAGTACTGTGTGCTGCAAGCCGTCTGTGATGTAGATTATTTGCTGTTTGTCCACACAATATTACTCACATTAAGGCTGGTAAAATGAAGGCTTCTGGCACCACTGAAATTTTTCCATTCTACGGACTTTTCATCCTGGATTTTGTCTGGGCCCTGGCTGCCAAGCAGACGCATTTTCAGGATACTGTTGATGAAAGTTAGTCTGACAGTGCTTTCTCAACTTTCATTCTTTCAGCCTGCTGGTCTAAATCCTTTCCTTTCTAGGAATTATGTGGAATAGGGAGGGGTTTTAGCAGAGCTGTTTCCTGACCTCACTGCAACAGCAACAATCCTCCCCCCGACTTCTCACACACAGTAATTTTTCCTCACTTTCCTGAACTGCACCTGCATCTGCATGTTAGCATGGATTGGGTAGGTCCTTATCCAGAGCCAAAAGTGGTGTAGGAGGTTGCCCAGCATCTCCAAGGTGATGGACAATTTCAGAGACACTGCTTGGTTCTGGCTTTTCTTGCTCACCCGCTGCCAAGAGACCTTTCCAGGCGAGTAATAACATTTTCATTCTGTTTTCTAGTCATTTCCTGCTGTGACTACGTAGTGGGTAAGTTGAATTTTTCACATTATAACTGTGAGGCATCCTTAGCATTAACCTGAGTTTGCTTTTGCAGCAGGTGGGATGCACTGTGCAAATATACCCTCCATATACACAGCAGTTTGTGTTGTCAGTGGTTGTTGCTTTTTCTTCTCAGCATAAGCAGCACAAGCTGCTGAAGAGGTCTGGTGCAATTTTAAACAAGACATCTAGTAAGACAAATAGTGGAAACAAAAATTAAATCCCTGAAGCTATTTTCAATTTAAATATAATTAATATATTTTATGGCATTAGAATAGGTACAGGTTTCCCACTAAGATATGCAAGGAAAGCACCCCAAGCTAAACAGCAGTTATCCCTGCTGAGCTTTGTATGAGGGGACGAGACAATTCATTTATATGCTGACAGCAGGGTAGAAATAATAAAAATAATTGTTTTATCCTGTTTTTTGTTTGAGGCCTGGCAGCCTCACCGACCCCCAAGCAAATGAGTGTGTCTGGATATTCTGACGAAGGTGATCCTTTCTAGAGGCCCTGGGCAGCATCGCGCCCCTGCTGCGGGCAGTGCAGTGAAGGGGAGTGGGGTACCTATATACATGCATTTATGCACACACAGACCTATAGTTTTGGGGGACCAAAAGGCTTCTCAGGCAGATATCCCCATCTAATCAGCTATTGCTATTGTCCAGGAAGAGGGGCTGTGTGCTTGGAAACATCACCTAGGGCTGTTTTGGGACTAGAAACAGGGTACTGCAGCCAGAAAAGGGCCCAGTGGAAGAGCAAAGATCAAATATTCTTCAAGGTACAATGGAAATGTGTATCCAAGGCAGGGACTGAAACAAAATCGCCTCTGTCCAGGTCCAGTGCTCTCCTCAGATGAGCTGCCATGAGACTGGGCACGGGTCTCTGCTCTTCTAGCAAGCAATTTAACTAACAAATTTTAGCATTAAATTTCTAATGGTAATCTAGAAAAGCAAATTCTATTTTCAGCACCCAACTGCAGTGATGGGCTGAAGCTTTGTGAGTAGAGGTCATCACAATTTTGCAGGTGGATTTACTTTTCTGCATTCTTTTTTTCTGTTCATGGATAGAACAAATTTCATAACTGAGAGGAATATAAGGAAAGCCTAATTTTACATTTGAGATCACTCAGAAATTTTACATGGAATATAACTTTTTAAAAGTTGAAACGGGTTACAAGCACTTCATATGAAAGGGCTGAAGTAAAAAGCTGTTCAGCTTCCACAGGAAGGTTTCCCTGCTCCCATGTGTGCTCATCAGTCGAGAGCTGCAGCCTGTGGTGTGGGAAATCTCACAAGGGAAACTCCAACTCCCAACTCACAAATCTCTACAAAACCAGAAATTGGTGAGCAATTCCCTGGCTAAACACCTTCATATCAACCCTTCATAGAATAATGCCAAATAAACAAATTTATAAAATCTGAAGTCTGCACATGGATAATTTGCAAACAGAAAGGGCTAAATTCAAATGAATAAATTACTTGCTGCAAATAATTCACTCAGATCTATTATGGGACATCGATTTGGTTTCTGGTTAGCTATAAAATGACTGCCTATTAACATTTTACCTTTTCCCCATACACTTTTTGATACATTATTATGTGTTTCTAGCTTGGTTTTATGACTTTTACCTTCCTCTCTGTACATCTGTATGACAGTTTAATTGACTGGTGTGTATTCCAGGGCTCGGAGTGGAAGCTAATTTAAATATGTTGCAGCTAATGTTGGCCCTTTACCCATAATAATACACTCCACATTTTTATCTCCTTATTGATTATGTGCATATGGCAGGAAAATAGCTGCAGACTATGGGTTTTATTCAGGCATGAATTTGGCTTTATACTGCATGTTTAATACTCTAAGTGCTTTATGAAATAGTGCCGACTGTGCAACGGCCATGCAGGCAGACAGAGCAGCCAGATCTGAATCAAACTGCATCCCCAAGGCCCAGGGATGGATACACACAGGCAAGGACTGGCACACAGCTGTCAGCAAGCTGAATGCAGCCCTCTGACTTCCACATGTGTGCCTGACCTGTAGCATTTTAAAAATATTTGAAAAATATTTTGAAGGGAAGAAAAAATCTTTACAGTATCCTCCTGCTGAAGAGCAAGTACAGAGGATGTTCTGGTGTAATTAGCACACACTGCACCCTGAGAGTGATTCAAACTGCCAGAGCTTTCTGAACATGCCTCTTGGTTAATGCAGCCATGTTTGGGTTCTTCCCATATTTAGCCGGAGTCCCAAACAAGCTGAGTTACCAGGGAAAAGGACAGAAATCTATAGCTTCTCTCTTTTATAGGGCATTTGTGAACATTAAATAATTAGACCAAACAGCTTCATATTCTCCTAGAGTTCAACTTAACCTTCAGGGTAAAAGTAAAAAAAATAATTGCTGGAGGGGAAGTTGAGACCATGCATTAGCTATGCTAATCCTGTTCTTATTGTATATAATTAAACTCTTTAAATGCTCCATTAGATGATATCTTTTATACTCACCGCCCTCAATCAGGAGGTGTGACTCACTATCACTTAACTGATGCCTACAGAAGTGCTCACCACCAGAGCTCTCTGTACCCTGCTGTTCCCAGAAAACTGGGACAAAGGCATTAGCAGGGGGTCAAATTTGGGAAGTGTTTAAGATGGCACTAAAATAATGCTGCTCTTTTTTCTCTTCTCATCACCGTTCAGCAGATGACAGGGCATCATCTGGATTGCCTGTGCTCCTGTGGCTCTCGTTTTGTGCAGTGCTGATCCTTGCTGTGAGTCTCTACTACACCAGCATGAAGCAAGATGTCAAAGTCCTGGAGGAATTTCAATCCCGACTTGTCATCTTCTTTCTTCATATACGACACGTTGCTCAGAGGTGCTGGACTTGGTTTATGAGGCAGTAGCAGCGTCCTCCAGCCTGACACTGCTAAAAAAAATCAGTGCAAAGCTCCCAGTCTGCTGCAGCAACATGCAAGGAACACATGAGCATCCACTTCCACGAGCAAGAAAATCACCCCTGCTGCGCACCATCCAGCAAACAATTGTTCTCCTTTTTCCTTCTCTGTTTATTTAGGGGTTTTTTTTCACATAAATGAATGTTCATACTAATGCCTTGAGGTCCCACCAAACTCATGCTCCATCATGCTGAACAGTAAAAAAAGTATCTGGATTTTGTTCCCCAGAGTTTATAAGCTGCTGATATGAGGAGCAAAAGCACAGAGAGAAATACATTGATCTGTGCAGGCAGCGGCAAACTCAGAAGAAAGGTCTTCTGAGCCTCAGGTCAAGGCCTTAGATACCAAACCATCTTTCTCCTCAAGTCTCCTAAGAATTATTCTGCAAAGGTTAAAGTAAAGCTGACTTATTGCACAGACACTGCTCTGGTGGCCAAAGGCTTGGCAAGCTGTTATATTTATACACCTGAAATTATTATTACTAAAACTCCAGCAAATGGCTTTCTTGTTTCCCTTCGTGCTTCTTTTTCCTCCATGGGCAAAAGCTGGTTCTTAATGCTTCACTTCAATCCCAGGTGTGAAAAAGAACATGGAAACTCATTTAAACAGAAAATACTTTATTTGCCTAACATAATAAATAGCAGCAATGAAACCCAGGTTAATCATCAAATCAGTAGTTTAATCCTCTGGGTTTGATTCAGTCCATAAACTCCAAAGGCTGACATGCAAGATTTATGATAGTGCTTATATTCAGACAGAGGTTATGCCTGGGTGTTCAAGGCCTTCTATCATGATAATATGGACTGCTTATGGAGGCGTTGGATGCATAGTTCCTTTATGACTCCATTGTCCCACCATACTCTGCATTTCTCTGAAAGGAACCCTTTTAATGGAGATCATGTGAAACAGTGCTCTGGGTATCTGAGAGGAGAACAAACGACTGCAAGATCATGAGCTTCAAAGAATCAGCACAACCAGCTTTGTTAGACCTTAGATTCTGCTCAGGTAGCACCTGATGTGTTCTTGGGGTGATTTTGTATGGTAAGATTGACATCAGAACCTGTAAAGCTGAAGTAAAAGGGAAAAAAAATGGGGGGGGAGCACTCCAGAGAAGATGAAGAGACATCTGCAAGACCTTGCTTTATATTCCCACTACTGCTGTAACCATCAAAAAGAAAAAAGAAATGCTTTATTTCTAGTAATTTTTTAAAAAGAGAGCCATACATCTGCCCCAGCAACCTTCTTCCAAGCAGCCCAAGGACTTGAACCAGGAGAGGATAAACAGAAACACAATGTGCAACCTTCTCAGGAGAAGAGGGGGCAGCAGCTTGATTAAGAACAAGTCAGAAAAATTGCAGCCCAAAACACAAAGAAGTTCCTTCAGTGGCTCATGCCCCTCTTAAGCTATCAAAGCCACAGGTGTGGCATTGGACATGAGCTGACCTAGAAGAGGGTGCTCAGGTCTGGGAAGCAGAGGGTGCTCAGATCTGGGAAGCAGAGGGTGCTTAGGTTTGGGAAGCAGAGGGTGCTCAGGTCTGGGAAGCAGAGGATGCTCAGGTCTGGGAAGCAGAGGGTGCTGCAGGAGCAGTGCTTGGCTCAGGGGTCTGTGTGCAGATCACTCAGAGGGTAAGTCCCACCACTGCTTCCCTCTGCTCTCCACTGTCTCAGCCTTGCTGTTTAGGTAATAAAGAAGAAAGGTTTTAAACCTGTGTGCTGGTGAATCTCTGGGGGAAAGGTTTAGATTGGTACCTTCATGAGGCAAGGGGGTCATTGCACTTCTGTTTGCATCTTTTAATGTTTATGATCTTTTTACTGTCCAGGCTGAAACTCTTTGGCAAATCAGTGGTGTTTCATTTTGGCTCTGGACTGACTCCTCTTAGGACTGGGAGGGAAAATGTGGAGGTGGTGTGAAGACCATATATGTGCTCACCTTCCTGCACAGCTCCCCAGGAGATGGACAGAGGACAACATTTCACTGAGCCTGCTTTAAATGGAAAATGTCCATGTTGCTCTTATTGGAGCCCAATTTATTAGCGTGAGTGAGAACTGTTATCACATCTGGGCTGTCAGGGATATTTAGCAGAGGAACAGCTATTTTTGGCTTTTGTGCTGACTCTGTTTGGGACTGTTTTGGGCACGGGAAAAGGCAGCACTTGAGTTATCTTGAGACCACTGTTGAGGTCTCACCATGGCTTTACAAGGTCTCCCAGGTCAGGATTGTTTACTGTGGTCAGTCAGATACTTGGCAGGTGGAAGAAAGCCAAATTAAATCTGCCTCAAAGCCAGAAGATTTGAAATAAATAAAAGCTAAAACCTGTTTCTGGCAGAGTGGTGGCACATATTGTAGGTGAAGAAACTGAAGCTAAGAAACCCATTGCATGTGGGAGTGAACAAAGTAGGTCAATAACATGACTGGGAATAGGAGAAAAAAAATCCATTCCCTGGGCTTACATTTCTTAGTGCTGCACAACTTCTGTTGACTTATCTCTTTTATTTCCTTCTCACATTGAAGCTCTTTTTCCATTTATCCACCCCGCTTAAACACACACAAGCCCTTTACCCTCTCTGCCTCTTCATTCTTTAGCCATCATAGCTTTATCCTCAGCACTGTGAGCTGGATGTGATTTCTCCTTACTCTTGTTCAATGGTGTTTTTTCTCGGTGTGACACCTTTGAGTTTGGATCTCTAAAGTTACACAAAATCATCTGTGTTGGGTAATAATCCCCTTTCTGGCCATGCTGGGCAATATTTGCCTTCAGTACAACTCCTGAGAATTTCTCAATAGAGGTAAAAAGGAGAGAAAGTGCATAATTTATTGCAAACTATGGAGATGCTCACCTGAATTCACCCTGGAGCCAGCTTGGTGAATTGCTTCAGAAGTCAAAAGTCCTGCAGCCACCCAGCTCTGGGCAATTGTACAACGAAGCTTGGAAATTATTTAGATATAAAGGAGTGAAAGAGAGAGTGATGGCAGGACAGGACCCTTGGGCAGTTTTTGAAGCAGACAGTGGGTAGGAGGAATTCCCAAGAGCAGTGTCTGGAGTGGCAGGAGACAAAGGGCTGCAGGGGAGAGCAGGTCTGTGCATGACAATGGCTAAGGGCAGTCCCTAAGGGCAGAAGTGCTGCTCAAATTCCCGTATGCAGTTCGTGTGTAACTAACACACAGCAGAGATAAGCAGACCACAACAGAAGGGTAAGTGTTGTTTTGACAGTGTTCAGCACATTCCTGCAGTGTGAACGGATGGAGGGCAGCTGCCAACACCCTCTTCAGGCACACCAACAGCACCTGATTGCAGCAGCAGGGCTATCCATAGCCATATGATTAGAGGAGATAGAAAGAGACACAGGGAGATGACATTGGATGGTTTTGCATTAACCTTTTGATGCACCCAGCATTAGCACCAGTAAAAGGCAGCCCCGAAGACTGCCTCGAGTCCCCCTGCTTCCCTTCATCTCTCCAACCCTGATAGTCTGGAAATGAGCCCACAGCAGCAACTGTAATTGTCATTTCTGCCTTTTGCCACTTAGAAGCAAGCAGAAGAGCTAGCAGCTCCTGACTATAAAAAGGATGTTACCAGCCGCCCTCAAGGAATAACTCAGGAACCTGTAAGATAATAGTATGGACTTGTTTCTTATTAATTCTTTGCTCCGAGATAGCTGTTGGGAACCTTTAGGCCCACCTCTGGATGCTACATGAAGAAAATTAACCAGTTGGCATTTAGAAAATTGGCCTGTCAGTGCAGCCTGTGGTCTCCCCTTACATTAGATAACAAACTGCTTTTCAGCTGTGTGTTGACAAAGGACTATTTTCTCCTTTTCTCCAATGGCATTAGGGTGAGCTACTGGAAGAGAACACCAAAAGGGCTCAGGCAGATGAGGATGGTTGGGCATACGCTCACTATCTAAGTTGTGGCATGGAAAGGCTGGGCAATGAGTACAAAGACACTACCACTGACTTTGAGAACATTTTTTTTTATCTTACCTTGTAACAATTTAAACTCACCTTCAAAGAACAGGCACAGAAATATTGACTTTTCAAATAATTTATTTTTATATTTCACCAAATCATAAAAAGCCGATGCACTGTTCAGCAAAAAGCATCCATATATAAAACACATGAACTCGTTATCAATAATGCTGGACTGTACCACGTACACTGAACCCAGTTCACCTCCTACTAAAGCCAGAGGAAACTCAGTGACTCCATTAGCAGAAGGATTGGGCTCAGCATTTTTCTTTGCTGGGTGTTTACAAAGGGCTGTATTAAAATGCTAGTAAAAAGCTTCCCTTTTGAGACTGTATCAAAACAACAATAAACCTCACTCCCTTTCTGGTTTTGTCAAATGCATGCAATTAAAGCTCAAAATCAGCAGTCATTACACTGCAAAAGACCATACAAATCAACAGAGATAATATTCAAAACAGGCCAGGCTCTACCCTCAGCTTGTGTGGACTGGTGTGGCTGCTCACAGGATAATCTGCGTACACAGGTGAGGGATCTGCTCCTCAGCTGCTTTCAATGGTTAAACAAATTATGGATAAGTGTTCCATTTTCTCCCAATATAACCATTGCAGGAACTTCTTTAGCAGCATTAAAAAAAAAAAAAAAAAAAAAAGTAAAAAATCTAGACTCTTATAAGGCTTTTCCCAGGTGACTATAACAGACAGTAGTTCCTGAATACATACATCAGAGGGCACATATTTCAGAGAGGCTGAAATGCTTTCAGGCTCTGCACTGACTTACATGCAAGAAAGATCTGCTTCAGATCTTTGCAGGATCCACACAAAACCACTAAACCTTTTAAAACTATGGGTGCTAATGAGCTACACTTACAAATGCCAAGTCCACAGAAATTTGAGAACACTTTCCTTCCCCATGCAAGTCACGAGCTGCACTGGACAAAGGGCCAGTGTAGGATATCTGGATGTGCTTTCCTCCAAATCTGATGGCAATGTCAGCACCTTTACACCAGATACCTGCACAGCTGGCACAGGTGGCTCACTCCAGAAGCTGACTTTAGGTCAGCACATGCTTCAAGAGGATGCTCTGCAATTGGCGAGGCCATACAAGTGGTTAGGGGCTGAGCAGGCCAAGCAAAGTCTGAAATTGGTGTCGATACCACTCCCCCATATCACAGCCCAAAAGCTGAAATCCCTCACAGGAAATGTACTAACTCTTCATTAACTGTTTCTGGTCAGATTGATGCCACTGTCCTGCATACCTCAGCTGTCCTTGTCTCTGTTAGAGAGAGATGTTAGAAATAAGACCCAATCAACTTGATAACAATAAAATTCCCCTCTGAAGTTTGCAGGAATGTTTTTGTAGATTAAAGGACAGAGAGAGAGGAAACTTCAGTGGAACTGTTGGGGTATTTTGTTATTTTTGTTTTGTTTATAAACCTGCAAAAATCTCTCTGGAGAGTACTTCAGATCACAATATATTGATTTCTCAGTTGTGTAGCTTGGGCTGTTTTAATCAGAGAGTGTTTGACCAGAACTGCTCTAATACCAACAGTCTGTTCTGGCGGTGGACCCCAGTAGAGTGGTCCCCCCTGGAGGGAATGTGTTCAGCACAGAGCTTTTTAGAACCACTGAGCAAAGCGACTGCCTGCTGCTCTCAAAGAATGCGGTTTAATAAGGAGGCTGCCAGCAGCTTATGAAGTCCAGTGCTGGACCCTGTTTCAACAACGATGGTTAAAACTGTTGCAGCAGCCTAGAAGTGGAATGGAATAACTGATGCAAGCCAGATCCCTTGTGTTCCAGGAAGATGTGCTGTGTTTCAGACACACACTGTTGGGAAAAATAATTCTCTCTGCTACAGGAGAGACGATGTGAAGAGCTCTGGATTTTATAATGTGGGATACCATGACAATTTTCAAGCAGTTTTTCATAGTTTAACATAGCACTCGTCTAACTCCACCCGGTTCCTGGAGAGACTGCTGGCACCAGCCTTGGAAACCTCCCAGAGCAACACATCACCCAAATCAGGCCTGGCTTATGTAAAGAGAAGGGTTCAGTGTCATGATCCAGAGAGGCTGAATGAGACCGGGGAAAATTCTTGACTGCTTTTCTTATTTTTTGACAAAATTTGCCATAGAGACTGCAATTATTCTCACATTCATAAATACTCTTCAAAGTCTGTATACACAGTGGAGTCAAATTTGCCCAAATCTGAGGGGAAACAAGGGGGAAATGAAGAGTAGCTCAGTCTCAGGATGGTTTACTCACTTGTGTGAGAAATCATCCAATATACCAACAATACTTACAAATCATCCTTCTCACCTCCTGGCAGGTTGCCTCAACCCTCACTTTAGAACGCATTTGAGTGGCAAGGAGGAACAAAACCTTCTCACACTGGGTTTCCACCATATACAAATAATTCCAGCTATTTCAGTGAACAGCTCTTGCTTCCAGCTAGTTTATCTCCTTGATAAACACCAGAGCCACCATGCTAACTCACTCTTATTTAGAAATTTCAAGCCAAGTAGAAGAGTTTCGGCAGGAGGATTTGAGGGGGACCAAGGATAATCTTTCATGTCTAACAAACTTCTGTTGTTGGCTTTTTATTTTGGTGAAAAAAAAAATAAATTAAAAAACCTCAAACCAAAATTATATCATTATTTGACCAACGCAAGGTGCTATTCATACAGCACTTCTCGGGTACTTATGCCTATTTTTTAGCAATGAGGATTTTACAGGAAGCTAATAAGTATTAAATCCTAATTCCTCCCTTTGGCCAGTGTCAAACCATGACACTATGGAAACAGGATTTAGACTCTCACACGGATTCAGGATTTTTCCTCTACTGGGTGCAATAACAGTTCAAACAGTTATAGTAGCTGTGAGAGGCAGAGATCTTTAAGCACTTGAGTGAATACATTCATATGAATCTCCGTTTGCAATAGCAGTTCAATTACACTCTTTGGCATGGACAAAAAAAACACTAAAGAGAAAGCATGGCTATATTAATACTCTTCCCAACAACAGGATGAAAAGACACTATTCATTGAGTGCCTGCACTGAAATAAGCAGTACTTGCTTTATCTTAAGTAAATTCTGTTCTAACCTCTCTGAAACAAATGTAACTTTTTCAGAGAGAGTGCAGTTCCTTTCTACATTAGGAGAGCATCAAAGTGCTGTCTTCTATGCAGTTCTTAATTTCATAAATCACTGAGTTGAACTTTGTCATTTAAAAAAATCCATTTAAAAAATGTTTAGATCCATATATGTGAGTACTAAAATACAACTCAGGATAGTTTTCCTCCTTCTTATGGAGGACAAAAATAGAAATGTACTTCAAAGCACTAGTGCCATGAAAAGAAATAGTTTTAAAACAATTTCTGTGCTTATGAAGTTACATGGCCATTCTGTCACTGCAGGTAAAACCTCCCTCTTTTCCCAGATTGCCTAAACAGAAGGAAATTATGATTTTGGTCTCCAAAGCAAACATTCCAAGAGATAAAAATGGGTGTTTCCATCAGCAAAGGAAATGGTCTGAGGCACAAATTTAGGATCTGGACACAGCCGGGATGCTCATTTGCTCAAGGATACTCCAGCCATTGATATAAAAGAAAAAACAAAACTTTTGTCATAATCCAGATTGGTTTTTCACAAAATACTGTCAATCATCTTTACAGTATAAATTACTGTCTGGAACTTTGTTAAGGTTATAATTTAAATGGTAAAAGTGGTTTTACATGCAATATGTTTGGGAAGGCTTTGGAAAAGGGGGATGACAAAACCCACATACACCCAATACCAGGTTTGTGTGCAACATGACTGTGAAGTGTGAGCTCCTCTTCCTTGCAACTCTGCTTCCATCCTGAGCACCTCATTGGTTAAATCAGCAGTGTTCCATTTTGGGGAGTAAAGGCCTTGAAGAGAGATCTGACTCTGTTCCCAGCTGGACTAATTCAGGCTAGCAGCAGGACATTACTCAGATAAAAGGGAGGAATTAAAACACCTGCAAACCTGCATTAGAAACTCATCTCAGCCTTTGGGAGGTTATGCATTGGCCAGTGCTTTCCTACTCTGCCCCCATCAATTCCACCTCTGGGTATCATAACCATTGTCATTGCACGAGTCCCAGGGCTAAGCAAAAGAAAGTGTAGAAATTTAAGGCATTCTAACAACTACTCCAGCTGAAGCTGCCTGTTAAGAGAAGAGCCTATATCCACATCACAGAAGAGTAGTGGAACTGTTTCTGGCATTTATCTGTGTACAGTGTACATACATGAATGTTTTCATGACAAGGTCTGTACACTCAATCATCCATCACTGGTTATTACAACACCTTTTTTTTAAGGGACCATAGAATCACTGCTACAGCATGAATGTGTCCTTCAGTTTTTACAGTAAATCATCATGCTCTTATTTTTGTGATTCTCACTGAAATTTTAGTGATATAAGATGTTTTGAGCATGAGTGCACTCATGAGGAAGTTCTGTTCCAAAACATGGCTGCATCTGTTTCTCCATTATAAAAAATAGTAATAAACAGCATTGATCTAAAAGCTCAGATGACACTTGCTAGCTTAAATTCTTTTAATCCAATGAGGACTGCTGGCGGGGAATTGGTGAGGAATTTAACCACAGATGGCAGCCAGAGAATATATTTGGTACAACAGAATAATAGTGTGGCAACAGCCCAGTGCCTTGGAAAGGCCACAAAGCTTTTTCCCCACCCACCATGTGAAAATAAATAAATACTAGTAGAAGTACCACACAGTATTCTAGTTCTTTGAATACAGCTCTTGCTAGAGTGTTCCCACAGGCCTACCTTTGGACACGGCAAATTAAAGGTATTGAAATGTCACAGAAATGCAACATTTGACTCAGCCCCATGATGTGCTGGTTGTCAATGGATGTCTAAAAGCAGACTTCAGAAATGTACAAAAGAGAGAAAGGCAGGAGAGAGAGCATAGGTAGGTATGTACATGTGCATTATACCACAATTCCAACACATTTTCAGCTTGGCTTCACCATCTTGGCCTGAGTGCCCAAGCTTTAGGAGCAGAGGTTGCAGAAAATTTAGTGCAAATAAAAAAGACCAAGTGCATCCAATAACTGGGAGTTGCAGGATATCCTTCCTCCCCTTGGGTCAGCCAGAGAGCTTCTCGCTACATGCTCTGCCTTCTGACTCACACAGGGGCTTCCATCAACAGCAGCTTTGTTTTTAAGCATCACTGATGCTTGCAAGGGGGTACCAGCCTCACCCCACCTGGACAAGGAAGGGGTGCTGTGAAAAACTGACTGAGATTCACATGGAACACACAGAAGAGCTTCAGCCTCTTTTCGTTTTGCATGGCAACTCCAAACCCAGGACCAGTGTTTGGTGCTTCTGGTGGAAGTGGAAAGGAGGAGAAAGACCTTGAGACAGGAGAGGCAGAAGAGAGCATGAGCTCCAGACAGCCTCGCCCATAAGCTGCAACCTCTCTTTCAGAGCCAGAGACAAGGCTTGGGCCCTGGTACCTCAGAGCAAGAACCACAAGAAAACACTTGTTGTCTTCTGCCTCGTGGTTCTTCAAGCCCTCAGGCAACACCAGGAGCAGTGCCCCCAACCCACATGTCACTTCAGCCTAAGCCTGATTTGGCACATTACATAAAATATATTATACAAAGCAGCAGCATGGTCCCACACAAGGAGTAAGGCGTGCTCTGAAGTAATTTGTGGGAAGAGACATCACTGCTGAAAGTGAGGCTGCCTTTTTCAGCTGGAGAAACTGGGGAAACACAGGAAACAGGCTAACTTACGAGACCCAAGCTCTTCTTCAGGGTCTGAAGAAGGTCATTCCCTGGCAATCGACTCCGGTACTTGCAAGAGTATCTCCTACTAGAGACAGAGTAATTTAGGTTGAAAAAGACCTCTAGGATCATCCAGTCAAACCAACAACCTGGCACTGCAAAGGCCATCACAAAACCATGTCTCTCAGTGCCACATCTACACTTCTTTTAAATACACCCAGAGATGGTAACTCCACCACTTCCCTGGCCAGCCTGTTCCAGTGCTTGACAACCCTTTCAGTGAAGAGATTTTTTCTTAATAGCCAAACTATTAGACCAAATGAATAAAAAAAGGGCACTCTGACAGTCCTGATATCTGAATTTTAAATTGGTATTAATTAACTTGATCTCTTATTCCCTCTCCAGAAGTCCTCCTCTGATGTCAATTCCCAATTACAAAAAAAAAGAGACACTGCTGCAAAGCTTTCAAAGGAATTTCATTCTCTCGTGGGCAGAAATCATGGTGAAGAACAAGACCACTCTACAGAGAGCTGTGGCCAGCTGGGGTTATAAGCAATGTTCACAGGGCTGGCTCACTGCTTAGGGCCCATAGAGGGATTTTTCTCTAAACCTATGAGAACACTTTGGCAGTTAAATACATTGTCAGATTTTATGCCCTAACATGCTTAATAATTGAGAGATTTGTCATGACACCAAATTCTGTTTCAATGAAATGCTTAAGCTGGTACTTAACTAAGCATCAGAGAGTCCCCAGAAGACAGTAAATCTGCATGGCTGTGCAAACCCCAGGCTTGAGCTCTGATGTGGTAGAAGCCTGCTGTCTTCTCACCCCTCACTCTGATTTACCAGGTCATATAATCGTGTGTGGTTTGCACTTCTGTTACAATAAATTCAGTCTCAACTCAAACACAAGTACCACAGGCAGTGTCAGCGTACCCCAAAAAAAACTCTTCAGTCCAAACTTAGTTGTTTGCTTAAGTTTTCTGCTGATTTGGGGTCTTCTCTGTAATGTGTACATGGGAATAAATGCTTAATTCTAGTACAACTTTACTTCTCTGCAAATCCCACACTCCTCTGAGTGACTCTTCTTTAACTATCAGAGCAACCTCTGATCTCAACAATCCACCTGATTTGTAGAAACACCGGCCAAGCAAAACTGAAAGAAACAACACAGCAACCAGTGAGCTTTGTGTAAATAGTAATTCTTCCTTTTCACAGAAAAATTCATCTGTCCTGGAACTCCTGCCCATGAGTGGGGAGAATGGACCTATTCAGCACTGAACTACCTATAAAATAACTCAGCTGTTTGAACTCCTTGCTATGTTTATATATAGAAACCTACAATGCAAATGCTTACAGTAATTTTGCATATCCTATATGAAATAAATATCACAAATAAATTCTAATATTCAAAACAGAATAGTATACAATGTTAGGGACCAAGTTACGTTTATAAATGCACAAGCATTAATACTATCTATTCAGCTTAATTTCTTAGTATGCAAGCTTCAGCAATTTCTAGCTACACTTCACTTCAGGAGTCATAATAAATGCTGGTCATGCCAAAATCTAAGAAACAAAACCACAAAAGTTCTCCATCATCCTTCCATATTATACACAGTTTTTGACAGGTGCTGTAATAATATATGGGTTTCATGGAATTCATTAACACTGTCCAATATCAAATATCAAGTCTGGAACACAGGTCTCTATGTTTTATATAAAATGAGAGCAGGAGCAACACGTTTGTCAGCACTGCACCCAAACACAGAGAAAGCAGAGACAGCGAGAGCCTGCACCCAAACCAGAGCTGCAAGTTCCCAGCATAAAGAGAGAACAGGGGCAGCTTCACTGGCAAAAGGAAGGAGAGGGACAGAGGAGAGACTGAATGCAGCTCCAGTTACAGCTATTGTTGAAGAACAGTTTGAAGAAATAACCTGGATGCTGTAGCCTGGCCTTGACAGCTCAGTCCTCAAAAATGGCCCCAGTCCCAAAAGCCAGTGATGGGCACATGGGAGCTCTGCTGACAAGGGCAGGTTACAAATTTTGCCTGCACAGGACAGAAAGTTTGCTGTGCCATAGGCACGTAGGGCAGTTCATTCTCTTTATCTTAATATCAGTATTTCTGCCAACAATTTCTCATGGGGGAAGTGAGTGATTCACAATTATATTTCATTTCAGGAAAAGAAAATGTCTCACACACTCAATACCCTGAACTCAGCTTCAGCTCACACTACTGAATAATAAAATCTAGATCCTGCCCTGGAAATTTGCTTACACTTTAGATCATGCCACTTTTGTCATCTTGCAAAGAGGATCGTGAAGGGGATCTTCCTAGCAACAGCTCCTTCTCATGGATCAGGCTATCTAGAAGGTCCTCCTGTCTGTAGTTGTGATAAACCTTCAGGAAAGCCAGAATGGTAATTGCCAGCCAAGTCAGCCAGGCAGCCCAGAGACCAAACTAGAGAAGGAAAGAAATCATAAAGAGGTCAGTACAGTATTGTAAACACAAAGTCAGCTGTCCAGTGATTATGAAAACCTCAGCTGGACCAAAACCCATGGAGTCACACCAAGCTAAATCCAGGGAGGTCCTGGGCTCTTGATATAAAGTCATTTTTATGGCATATTTCTTTCCTAAATGCAGTTATGCCTGAGCTGGGCATCTAGATGCCAATGTTAGCAACAAAGGCACAAAATTGGCTTGTGCCCAAGAGGCAGGATTACCTTCAAGGAATGCTCCAGGCAGGCCAGTGCTTCTTTCCATGTGGGACAACATAAGCCTCTGTAAGGGTGCAGCCCTGCAGGGATGGGACTATCGTCCCTGCAAAATTAGTGTGTGCTCATGTCCCAGTGTTCAATGACTCTGATTAATGACTCAGAGCTAGAATATTCAATAGACAGGTCTGACAGCCTCAGAGGTCTAATCCTCATGGATTCATCAGAAAACAGCCCTATCTGAATGAATTAATCTTTGATTATTTTCAATGGTCTGATATTTATATATCTTAGGCGACCTGAGTTGAACTCAAGAAAGGCAAAACTAGAAACCCCACAATGTGGTGCAGGTCAGAAATTATTTTGAAGAGTAATGAAGAGATCCAGGACACCAGAGTGCTGCACCTTTGCAGAGCTCATCCTTTGGATAAACAATGAGTTTTCAGCCATGATTAACAAGATCAGTTGGTAGGGTGAGGCTTCGACATATCTGTATTCAAAACTGTCTGTTTTGAATTTAAAATGCAAATGTGCCCATCATTGTCATTCTGATTCAGCACTTACTGAAGTCAATGGAAACATTCCCATTGATTTCTGAGAACAGCAGTTCAGCTCCAGCAATCCCAGGTCAATAAGCAAATGGCCAATGAACTGGAATAGAACCATGACTTAGTCTGACCTACCTGTGCAATAGCAAACTGGTCATAGAAAGCAGAGTTTTCCAAGTTCAGCTCAAGATCTATATCCTGCAATTCTTCACAGCTACCCAGAAAGGCATTTGGAAGGGAAAAACAAAATAAGAGAATTATTCAAGAGATTCCAGGTAAACCAAATATAAAATGAGACAACATATTAAATGTATTTTGAACAGTCACAATGGCACATTCTATCAAAGGATATTTAAGTTATTGCAATGATGAGGTTGTTTGCTGACCTTCTCTAAAACTAAGATAAAAATTACTTTCTTTAAAAAAAATTGAAAAGAAAAATAAAACAAGTGCAGTTATGTAAATTATAACACAAATCTTCTGTAAGTGGAATTGTAATAATTATTATGAACACAGCATCCTTACACCCCTCTTTCCCACTGCCCCCTCACCTCCCACAGATCTGACCCTGGCATCACCCCAGGTTGAACAAAGTGTATGATCCTCTGTTACCTTTTGACTTCATCAGGAAAAGCCTCAGAAGAAGGAATTGTGTTTTTGTTTCGGATGCTCCAGCAAGGAGACGATACTCTGATGGTAAGATAGGGGCTGCCTACAGATTTTACAAATAACTTGGACCATTATTGGTGTGAAAAAAATCCCAGGATTTTGAGGTTGTCATTCTATCTCTTGGTTGATTTCTGCAGCCTCTTCTCTCTCCTTTTCAGTGCTGTCGGTCATCTTGGGTTCTTACCCGAATATTCGATTAGATGGTTTTTGTAATCGAATTTTTAACCGAATATTCGAGTAATTCGATTTATCGTTGCAGCCCTAAACAGAACATTCACTATGGCATTTTACAACATATGACAATGTGCAACAAAAATGTATGCTTTAAGTAGTACATTTATTCAATATCATATGACATAAAATGTCACATTTTCCTCTCTATTCATCATTATTTGTTTGATAGGAGCAAATCTTGCTCAGCTTACCATGTTTCCTATAAGGAGCATAAGCATCGTGGGACAGTGGATCATTTTAGGAGCTGTACATTTTGTGACTGTAACAAAGCATCAGCCATCTGTACTTTGCACTTACAAAGTGCTTTCCATTCTGTGGCTCTCAGGGTATCCATAGCATCACTACAAGGCAAGGAACTCTACCCCAAATCTTTTGTCTGATGATGAGCTGTGGCACAGGCAGAATAAGTGACTTGCCCAGTGTCCCACAGTGGGTTGGGGGCAGAACCAGAACTGCAAGCCAGGAGCCCTGGCCCCCAGCCCCCTGCCCTGCTCACAAGGCCACACTTCCCCCCAGTCTTAGAAAAGCTCCAAATCTAGCATTCCTTTGGAAATAAAAAATTTCAACATAATGTACTTGTTTTTCATATGATCATAATTCAAAGAGACCACAAAATACAATTGAAACACACTTTTCTTTGTGAGTTTCTAAATAAACAAACAAAAAGAAGTTTGGTTTGCTTTTTTTTTTTGGTTCCACATGAAAAACTCTGGATTTTCAAAGTACAGATGCCTTCTCCCCCTTGCTCACCTTGCGTGTAATAACTACACTTCGTAACACCACAGTTCAATTGTGCCTATATGAAAAAAAATAAAAGGAATAAAATGTATTTTTCAATACTAACCTATTTGGCATGCTTCCTTTTTCGGTAATTGCATCACACCACATGTTAAATCCTACACTCACTATAGTGCTGGCAATAAATGTGATGAACACCACAAAGGCGCTGATCAGCAGATTCAGGAAGGCGTAAAAGAAAGAGCTGCAATAAAAGGGAAGAAAAATGTAACTCATAAACAGCTGAAACACAACATCAGCAGTCTCTGTAAGCAGCACAGAGTGGGCACAAAGATATCAGTTTCCATTTGAAACGCATCTTTAATTAAGACCACCTAATACATTGAAACACTATGGACTTGAGTTTGAGTCATGTTACCTTTGCTTGCAAATGCCTCTGATTTTGATTTCTTTTTTAAGCAGAAGATATGGTTTTATACAAGAAATGGTGATTGTTCATACACAATGTGGCTTTCATTAGCTGTAATGATGAAAATCACCATTGTTAAAATAAATGTCATTAGCTCAAATTATGTAGTAACCAGAGCTAAAATTATTTCATGACTTAAGTGATAATTGGGACAAAAATTGCTTGGGAAAGGGAAACTAAAAATAAAAACACCGAACAGATAGCTATAATAATTTTAAGCAATGTAACACTTGGTACTGCCATCATAGCACAAGAATCTCAGTTTTATGGGCAATTTGCAGAGCAGTCCAGCTTCTCCTGAGATTTCTCTGGCTTTGGTGTCAGTACACTGTGTCTGTCAGCTGCATACCAATCCACCTCAGCCCCTTTAAGGCTGCCCAACCAGGGCCTGCCCTCAGCACGTGCTGTGTTTGGAGTGGGATGGGGTGGGATGCTTACAGATTTCCCATAAGGCCATGGAATCACTCACTCATTTTCCAGCCTCAATGTTTAATTCCTCACCTGAATTCTAGTAGTGAAAAGTTTCTAATCCCAGTCATCTGGCAAAGCTCTTCTCTACTTGAAACTGCTCTAAGGGGTTGTTTAGAATAGGACACCTTGGAATGTCATGTTATGTAAAAACTGGACATCTGCTCCGGGTTGGAGAAAGACAGGCAGCTCCAGGAGGCAGGTCATCCTATTCAGAGTGTGTGGTAAAGATGAATATGACAAATTTCTCACCAGTGCCACTCATTGTGCTGATGATAGAAGGAATCTACTCACCCAGAGAACAAAAAAACCCTCATTCACTTATTTTCCCTGGTTGCTTGTTAAATGAAAAGCCAAGAGGCTTTTAAAATGAGAACCTGGAATGTTCTGGGCTGGAAGATCCTAATTTCTACAGGTTATACATGATACATTTGTGACCTGAGGGGAACTTCTTTAAAATGAGATGAGGAAGCAATTATCAGCAGAGTTAGGATGTTTGTTTCCGGCTTGATGTGGCTTTAGAGGGGCTGTCTAGGCTCTCTACAAGATGTCCAAAGTTGTCCCACCCCAAGACTGATGGAAAAGAAGTGACATAACCACCTTCAAGAAGTGCCCCGATAGACTGGATGCCAGGACAGCTGACTCCTGAATGAATAAGCTGAATCCTGGTCTGGTTTAGCTGGGCTTGGTGAAGCAGATCAGTTCACCTCTGCTGTGTGCTGGGGTCACCCATACAAAGAGAGCTGCTATGAGCACACCAGATTTTTGCATGTTCTCTGCCCTGACTTCACATCTAGCCTGAATTTCATCCCAAGCATTGCTAAAGTCAGATCATGCCCTCTGTGTGCACCTTAGCATGGTATGCTGGCCTGAGAGGCAGAAAAGACTTGAGCTCTTCACAGAATAAAACACACTTGGCACCAGAATTAGTAACAGCTCTAGGGAAGGAGCAGTCACCAGGATTATTCAGTGGGTCATCGTAGCCCAGGATCTCCAGTTCTCCCTCTGTTTCCTACTCTGCAGCAAAAGAGGTTCTATGGTCCAGGATTTGACCTTCCACTGACAAATCAGGGCTCAGCCTTGAACTTGATTTGCACCTGGCAAGAGTAACCACCACAAATGCCAGGGCATCCTGATAAAAAACCACTTATTTGGCACTCTAGCTCACCTGATTTTTCCTCCTTAGATTAGAACTTCAAGCTATGCTTTGCAGATTGAGTGAATGCCCTTTAATAAGAAATGTTTACACTTCAAGTTGCTTTGCAATCCTAGCAATGAAGAAGCTGAGTTATACCTCTACCCTTCAGCTGAGCTGAAGAGCCCCAGGCTGCTGAGGCAAGGGGTGCTGAGACCCTTTTAAGGCTTTTTAGCAGTCACAACTATCTGTCAGCAATCATCCAAAGCCATTGCACATGAAAGATGCAAAGGGTGCTGCTAACTAACCCTGACTGCCTCGGCTGCCTCACCCTGGAGCTGGCCCAGTAGCAGTGATCCTCCCCAAGAGGATCATCAGTTATGACATTCTGGTTCTTCCTCAACTACCTCCAATCAGAACAGACAATTATCATGTATGGTGAGGAGCTCACATTTATCTCTCCGTGCAAACAGAAATGTTTTTGCACCCATCTGAACCGTTAACAAATGACTTTAAAATCAGGACAGCATGAGCCCTGCCTGCTTTTCATACAGTGGCTGATATGGTACAGGACAGACCTTCCTGTTTAGCAAGAAACTGCTGTTCCCAAGCATCTTGCCATGTTATACCCTCCTGTGATCTCCTGTGGTTACCTCATCATCCCAGCTTGCTCCATCTTTGCTCCCCATCACCCCATAGCTTTCTGTTCTTGCCTGGAGCAACTGTGAACAGCGTTGTACAACTCCCAAAGGAGCCTGAAAGCAGCTCCTAAAGGGACACTTTTCAGGGGCCTGCCCAACAGTTTTGAAGATAATAGCCACTTTTGGAAGCAGGCCAAACATTTAATCAAATGTCACCATGACAGGGTTTTTACTGTTGGTTTCTTCTAAAAATTAGCTAGCTCTGAACTGCAAAGTGTTGAGATTCAATTGACCCTCTGCAGATATTGGATCACCTGAGGAAGCTGAATTCAAGGATATTAAAAAGTATGTGTTTGTATTTAGTGTAAGGTAAGTTTTAATATGGAATAAGTTTCTGGTCCACACTTATTACAGCATGTTTGAGTATTAGGCAGGTTGAGAGTGGTTGGAAAGAGCCAGAAAGACACCACTGCTACCCAGTCTCCAGTATCACCAAGCCCAGATGTAAGAGCCCCTTATGAAACCTCTAGTCCAAATAGGCCTGGACAGGAGTGATTTACCCTTGGCATGGTTCCTAAACTATGGGAAAAATATTTTCCTAGTTTAGACAGGCATTGTCCAGCCCCGGCCCTGTAACACCCAGAGGTGGGTTACCTGCACCAGGGTCTCTGCCCTCTCAGGCTACCAGAGAGGCAAGCATAGAACATCACAGTGCTCCTGAGCTGCTGCCTGGCCCACCAAGCCTCTCACACCTACTGGGGTGGGATGTCCCTTGGCTTGTCTGAGCACAGGAACCAGCTGTCAGTGCTGCCCTGAGCTGCTGCAGGGAGCGCTCAGCGTTGCTCTCATGTCGTAACCAAGCAATAGTTGTTGTCTGCCACAGCTGCCACGTACGCAACAAAAGCAGCACAAAAAATAGAAAGGAGTAACCAACTTCTCCCTTCTCGCCCCCACACACAACCACGCTGTTTCAAGGTTTTTCACATACCCAGTGCACACCTGGGCAAGGCCTTATTTGGCACGGATGTGTAGTGGGACCGTGGTCAAGAGGCACCTGTGAGCCCCAGCCTCCAGCATCACCCCACGGCCCCCAGATCCTTTCATGCCCACTGCAGCTGAGTGGCACATGCCGCACCAAGACCGCCAAAGGGCAGTGAGTGCATGGTGTGGATCTGACCCCTCATCCCAAACCTCTGCACAGGAGCATGCTCCAGAGAGGGCCCTGGACACAGCTGGAGGAGCGCATGGTGTGTGTGCAGACAGACACAGGCACCGCCTCTCCCCAAACCCCTCTGGGAGCAGGTGATGGATGATGCAAAGCCCAGCACTTCACCCCCAGACTGCTCCCACGTGCCCCAGCCTGTGGGAGGGATGGGCTTATCCCCAGGGATACTTACTCCTCGTGCCCTTTGCAGAGGAAGAAGAGGGTCCTCCAGGCCTGCACTGTGGCCAGCAGCAGGGACAGGAGCCCGGTGAAGATGCTAAAGCGGCAGGCAGCCTCAGGCCCCCACTCCTGCACCGTGAAGCGCTGCCGCTCCACCGTCAGGTTGGCGTTGAGCCACATGCCCTCGGTGAAGAGCAGGCACCGGCCGTGGAAGTCGTTGCCATTCTCGGAGAGTGGCACCACCACGATGAAGCTGAAGAGAAAGGCCAGGAAATAGCAGATGCACTGAGCGAAGAGGAAATTGCTGAGCGCCATGTCCGCGGTTCTGCGCAGGCAGAGGGAGGGAAGGAGGGAGGGGTGGAGAGAGGGATGCAGGAGGGAGGGATGCAGGAAGGACGGATGCAGGAGGAGGGATGCATGAATTGGATCCCAAGGAAGGACGGATACAGGAGTGAGAGGCGCAGGGGGAGCGATGTGGGGTGGGACGCGGGGAGGATGGAGGGACGGAGGGAGGAAGGCAAGCTGCAGCAGTAGGCGATGAGGAGGGAGGGACGGAGGGAGGATGCGCAGTGCAATGCAATGCAATGCAGTGCGGTCCCATGCCTCCTCCGGACACGGCTGCTCCCTCTCCTGCAGCCCGAGCTGCCCCTGTGAATGACTCCAGGACTTGTAGGGGAAGAGGGGAGCGGAGAGATGAAGAGCTGTTGTGGGGTGTTCCTCCTCCGGAAAATCTGACTGCTACTACGCCCTGGCGCACAGGAGGTTAAATCAGTCCGTGCGTCTCCAGCAGGGCTGGGGACCGCCAGTGGGGGATCCCCCTAATGACACAGGACACTGATGTCACCCCTGTTGATGGCCGTTACACACAAATACCCCAAAACAGCAAACTGGCTTCATCCTAGCTGCTGGATCCCACGAAATTTTGACCCAAGTTTCTAAAAATGTCAGACGGCGGCAGTAACAGAGGGCACAGCTACCACGGCACCTACTGACCCAGTGATTTTGTTCCTAACCCAGGTGGTATCCACCCTACCAGGATATTGCAAGGGGAGCAAAGGCTCACCAGAAGTGGAGTAACTTTTCTTGACCCTTGGTGTCATTTAGGGGCTGCCTGGGGTTGGGATCAAATCCATTATCCACTGGCTGGCAGGCAGAGCAGGGCTGAAAGAAAATAACCTTAAGCAAGCTCCTGCTGGACATCAAGCTGAGAACAGACCAGCACAGCAACGGGACGTGCATGGCAGGAACAGATGGCATTTTATTCCCGGGGTGAGCATCTACCCTGCTCTGCTCTGCCAGTGAGCAGCTCCCTGCCCCACACCGTGCTTGGGAAGACAGCAGAGCACCCCCTCTGCTGCAGGGCCCAAAACTGCAACGCCAGGATGGCAGAAAGCAAAAGGCATCAGAGAGATGAATGTGAGTTGTGCTCAGATCACTCTGGCACAAAAATCCAAACTAAACTGTCCTCAAATTACAGTTTCCCCACAATCTCAATTTCATTTTTCCATCTCAGCATGAATCCCCTCTCCAGCACAAGACACCACAATTAATGTCCAGTTCCAGGTAAAGTAATTTCCTAATCTAATTTCCTAACCACATCCAGTCTGAGATCAGCTGCAGGTCCCAAATCACTTCTTAATCCCAGGGCTGTTTACGCTCATTTTATCACTGTGCCACTTCCCAGGCAGTATTTAGAGAAGCAGATGAGGGACAGAGATGCCAAATATAGTGCACTTGGGAATTCAGGCTGGTGTTTCCATTGGGCAACCAAACAATTACTTTTCTATGCTGCTAAGAGCTTACAGATACAATCCCGAGGAAGGAACTGGGGGGATTCCCAAAGACATTAATTCAGGCCCATTGCAAATCATTTGTAATGCATATTATCTTGAAACCTCACTCTATCTGTGCAAGGGAAGTATTTCTTGAATAAAAACTTTTGTCAGTATAAATGAAATATGTCTGGCCAGGTTTCTGATCCTTATCCAGCTCTGATCATCAAAAATTGTATTGCAGTTTTGTAAGATGAGTTATAGAGCACTGACCTGACCCTGTGGGGATAGATGCGTGCTCCTAACGGAAAAGATTTTGCTGATATTTCAGTCTATTGGTAAGAAGGAAAGTTTATTGCTCTTAACCTTGCTTCCAAGAAGTGCTTGGTTCCCAAAGGATTTTGTCCTTTACCTGTAAAGAAATCAGACCTGGGTTGAGGTGGAAAACTCTTTTCTTTGAAAAGTGACACATCAGATTTTCCAGATAATGTTTTCTGAACTTAACTTGGGAGGTCAGCACCAACACAAAGCCCAGTTATTTCTTACGCTGGAGCCCACAGAAGGGGCCAGCAGATGCCAAGGGCGCTTTGCCTCGGGCAAGCCCAGCGCTCAGATCTTACCAGCAGCAACCACAGGGCTCTGCTGCATGAGGGTTTTTGCAGAGGTGAATGAGGGAGTCACTTGTAGAGCAGATAAAGTTGTCTTTGCTGACGAACTAACTCAAGCGAGCATTTATTGGAGAGCTTCAGAAAACACAGACGGGCATTTACAAATGTGAGCGGACATGTAAAACAACTGCACTTAGCAGGCTGACAGCTACTAGAGCACAGGGCTTGGTCTTAAGGAGTGAGCACACACTGGAGCGAGCAAAGGGATAGAAATAAAACCTGTCAGTGTCACTTTGGCAGCTGCCTGGATTTCTCATACTCTTCTCTCATGTAAATCCTAAAAAAAATCCTGCTAGGCTGGAACTGGTCTCGGAAACATTGAGTTGTATCAGTGGAGTAAATTTGATAGGCTCACTTTTCTCAATGTAGTGAGACTGAGGGAGAAAGGCAAGGTGAATGATGATTCATTCATTCTCTTACCACAGGTAATGGAGGACATTACATATACAGGCCAGGCAGAAACTCTAAAACAGAGGAAAACATGCACGTTTTTCTCACTGCACATAATTGTTCTGGGACACACATCATGGGACACTGCAGAGGCCAAAAATAAATGCTGGTGCCAAAAGATATTAGATAAATTAATGGCTAAAAGAAGTCCATAAGGACCTGAGAAACACAGAGCTGGGAAGTAACCTTCCGCTCAGGAAGTCCCTCACAGCAGGTTGTTGGGAAGGTGGAGTCAGAAAATGATCCCTCTACATCCCCAGAATTCTCTACTCTTCCCTAAACCAAGCACCTGCTCCTGGCAGGCCTGGGAGATGGGATCCCCAAGGAAATAACCCTTAGATCTGACCTGCTTTGGCCATTTCAGGTTCTCATTACAGCATCTGGCAGCATCAGCCTGGTGTCTCAGCTTTCCCATCCAAGTGGGGAGAGCTGTCCCTCCAAAGCACCCCCATGCCTTGGCTCCTGTGAATGTCCTCAGGAGGGAATTACCCCCAGAGCAGGCACCTGGAGGAAGCCAGTGGGGCAGTTCCTGCAGCTGCAGAGCCCTGAGAGAAGACATGGACGTGTGACAAGAGGAGGCTGCACATTCCCCCAGCTCTGGTGGTGCCACCAGAACAAGAACAGTTCAGATGTGCTCTTCTGCAACTCCCCCATGGACAACATCACTTTGACCACAACATCTCTTGTCACCACAACACAGAGAGGGCTCACCTGCTCCAGGGCACCCACCCAGGCCTGCTGCACATGAATTGGATCCCCAGGAAGACCATGTCCTGACATGGGGCAGAAGATGGCTTGCTCAGCATCAGGGAAGGTGAAATTCACAGTTTGTCAATTTTATTTCTCTGGGAAAAAAAAAGAAAAGCCACAAAAATAAAACACAATGCACGACCAACTGCCATGGCACCTCAGTGATAAGCAGGAAACCAACCAGGATAAATCAAGGTTAGATATATCACATTTGCCTGTATTCCCTTCAGCCACATATCTCCTTCTAGCTGCCTGCCTAATCCTCAGTAGATCAAGTAACATGTATGAGTTGGGCTGATGTGGAATGACTGATGGGGATGGTGTTTTTGGCTGTGCTGCTCCAAGCTCCCTCTAAAGTCATTAATTATGCCATCTGACATGAGCAGTGCTCTCAAGTTGATATTTGTGAGGTAAGTGATGAATTTCCTCTCCTCCTGATAGCTCATTAGGACATGTTTTATTATGAGAAAATTTGCTGAGGAATTAATTATTCAGACAAAAACATTTTTTGAGAGCAGTTTTATTTGTTTTTATATTTATTCTACCTTGGATATATCATTTCTGTGGTCCAAGAAAAATAGCAGCAGCATGTCTAGAAGGTGGCTACCACCTTGCTACCAGGAATGCACTGCTTATTTCTGGAGAGAGGCACAGTCACAGCAGTACCTCTGCAGAAAAATGCCCAGGGAGCAATATGCCTGTATTCTGGGCAGTCCAAGTGGCTGCTTTTGAGCCAGTCCTTCAGTCACTCAAAGGCAACATCTCCCTAATTTGCATTACCTCAAACATCTGCCTCAGCCCATTTTACCAAATGGTTCAGCAAATGCAGTTTGCCCCAGGCTTTGGAGTCTATTTCATTCAGACTCCATTCTATTTTATTCAGGCTCTCTGCTCTGTTTTATTATTATATTAATCCATTGTTGCTGTTATTATTATTATTATTCCAAAAGTCTTGACCTACGGTATTTGTCCTCTAAAACTAATGGAAAGGATGCAGGCATGTCACATATCATCTTATGATTGTTGATGTAAACAACACTTTTTGGGAGAGGTTTCTCATGGTAATCACTGTATTTAAGAAAGTCTCTGTCACTAGTTCAGAAGGATTATAGACAAAGTACCAAACTGTCAGCCACCTGTCACATCTGCATTTCTTCACAGCTACCACAAAGTCATGAATCTCCCAGGGCATCTCATCTGGGAACATGCTGACACTCTGCCTTTTATTTTTTCATAAGTATCTCCCTTCTGCTAGGAAAGCTGTCTGGTCTGTGAGGAGGTTATGAGCAGAGAGGGTGCCATGCTGACAGACGTTAATGGAGCAGTTATAAGGAAGCAACTGAATATCATCAATGTGTCCAGATAGAATAACCTCTCTATTTTGATAGCCAAGGAAAAACAAACATATTCAAATGTATTCACATTCTGAATTGAACAAGCACGGGCTGTGGCTAAGATATAAATTTAAAAATAAAATAAAATAATAGTAACAGCCATAAAAAGGTGCTTGAAATTTTCAGAGCATTATTAACAAAAATCTCTGAGTGACTTGTGTATGTCAGACTGCACAGCACCTTACAGCCTGTGAGAGCTGTAACAGCTGGCAGGAACATGATTCCAAAAGGGCACACGAGCTGGTCAACTGCCTCTGCTGTCCTCTCGTGGGGATTATAAAGGTAATGGCAAGGGTAGGAAAAACTCTAGTAAGGCTCTGATCCCAGGTTCTGCACAGGTGGAGAGTGCATCAGAAAAACAGGCTTCAGGAGTGAATGTGCATTTTCTTCTGGAACCAAGGAGATGTTAGAAAAGCATGGGAGAGTTGGAGACTGCTTAAAAGAATAAAAAGAATGAAAGGGAGGGAAAAAAGATGACAGAAGAGAGATCAGCAGATTAGGAACCCACAGTGTCCAAGCAATCAAAACCCAGCCTGAGGGTAAACATAACTCTGCCCCACTTCAGATTAAATGGGGTCATTACATATGACATCAATATCTTACATCTGCAGCTTAACCTGTGACTGCCAGGGACTGCAACATCACCACATCCACAAGTCAAGCAGTCACTGAGATCTCCTGTACCTGAACAGCCCTGTCTGCTTAAAACTCTTCAGAGCTTGTTCTTTCTGTACCTGCAGATATTCACACTCAAACCCCTTTTGGGTTGGAACTGCTCTTTCCTACCTGTACAATCACTGGAAGGCACTACTTCCTCTGGGCCTTGCTCTGCCTCTTTCTGATGTCCCTGCCTGCTCTGGGGCAGGAGAGGCACTGAGCAGAACGGGGAGGTGAGGCTGTGTCTCACCAGCCACATGGCAACAAAGTCCCTTGGGCTGTCCCTGATCCCTCTTACACCCCCTGCAGAAAAGTGTGTTTAACCATGGTAGCTCTCACGACATGCAGAAGTCTAGGAGCAATTTTAGGGAAGACCTCCAAGCTGTTTTTTCCTGAGGCCTTTACTGGTGATGGAAACTTAGCAGAAGGGACGCTGGCCCCAGAGTCTGGTGTAAGGGATGCCCAGCACTTGCAACACTGCTACTCCAACTCTGAACCTGTTGAAAATGATGTTCAGGTTTTTGGTTTTTTCCTGAAGATTACTAAAAGAATTCCCAGCCCTAATATGACTTGGAAAATGAACTTCAGCCTTTGCTGATTTGGTTTGCTTTATAAACCCATTTTCGTGTGCAGCAACTAATTTGTATACTAAGATTGAGTCATTTCCTTGGGAAATTTTCAAGGTCAATAATTAAGGATCTATCACAAAGACATCAGAAAATAAAAAAATAAAATCTCTCTCTAAATCACATCATGTTTTTAAATGACCTATTGTGATTAAAAAGGGTTTAGGATTCAGGGGAAGACATATCACATAGTATCTCTGCTGTTCATTCTAATAAAACACATGTTGAATCACATTTTCAGGGGGAAAAAGGCATCTCAAACTCTTATCCAAGTAACTGGGTGCTACAAATCAGCATTTCTCAATCAGTTCCATCCCTGATGCACAACTTTATACCAAAGGAGGTTCTGATCTACCTGACCCCACCAGTTCCTTTTCCACTCACAGAGGCACGTGCTGAGAGCAGCTAATGGGTAGCATGCCAATTAATAACATGGAGTTGCTTTATGTGTGACATATTGTACCATGCACTGATTTTTAATCTGCTCATACAAGCATTTGTCATGCAGGGTGAAAGTCTGCTGTGAGAAATAGCCTCTTCATTTTCCCTGACAACTATTAACACTGAGCCAGTCTTCAGTGCTCGTGCCGCAGGCAACTGCTCCTGCCAAAAATGAATGCAAAGACTGAGGAGAGAGACGTTTTGCAAAATTAAACTCTGTCTCAAAAGTGAATAAATCAGGACAGAAACACATCCTTAATTCCTGCAGACAGGAGGAACTTCAGGACTGTTTACTTCTGATGAGGCGGCAAGCAAAAAACCCAAAACATTAAGACGTGGTTTTTCTACTGGTTGTAGATGGGGCAATGCAGCTGTAATGGGGGAAACTAGATTTAAACTGATTCTGGAGCCATGGTAAAAGGTAAAGCACAAGGATCTCGTGGCTTCTCTATCACAAAATCATGTCACAGCCCAGATTCAGCATCCTAAAGACTGACAGCTTCAGTCCCACCACCAAAATGCACATTGGGCAGGTAGCTGTGAAAGCTGAGAGCCAGTCCCAGTAAAACACAAGGTACAAAGACTTAGTGGGAAATCAGATGAGTATGGCCCTCAAACAGCTCTGTCTTGTATTGTGGCTTCATTGTGTTCCTCAGCTCAGCTTCTCAGCTGAAGGTGCTGGTACCAACCTAAAAACAGCCAGCAGGAGGTATGACCTGGTACATCATCTCTCAGGGCTGCTGAGAAAGAAGGAGAATTTTTTTTAAGAAAGAGCCCCAGATTATCACATTCCTGTCTTGGTGCAGATGAAACCGCCTAACCCAGGTGGTTTTGCAGAGATTAGTTTCAATATTTCAGCCCAAGCCCAAAGAACCTGCCAGCTACTTACACAGGCTGACCACGGCTTTTCCTGCTCATGGATACTGCACGTGGATCAGTTGCTGTCATCAGATTTAGTTTGTGTCAGTCACAAGAAATTGCATAAATCTTTTTATTTTTTGCAAACAATAAGTCCATGGGCTTTCTGAAGTTCAGAAGACTCCTAAATTTCTCATGTCATTAGTGTTTTTTTATCATTAGCCTCCCTCGTAGTGTTAGAAGGCATTTTCTGAATGCGGTCCCACTGAGGCTATAGAAACATCAAAGGTTCTGTAATGTACAAAATGATGTGGTGAACTTTTAGTTTAAAGGTGCATACAGGGAGGAAAACACCCACTGCCTGGGTAAATCCTGAACACCCCAGAAGATACTGCATGGCTGGGACACAGCTGTTTTAGGGGTCAGTATTGCCAAAGGCCTCAGAGGTTCTGTAGGATGCTAGGAAAGAAAAAAAAAAAGAATAAGAGGAAGAAGAAGAAGAAGAAGAAGAAGAAGAAGAAGAAGAAGAAGAAGAAGAAGAAGAAGAAGAAGAAGAAGAAGAAGAAGAAGAAGAAGATGAAGAAGAAAAAAGGGTTAAATAAAAATAGAGTAAAACTCAGAGACTCACATGAGATCTCAAAATTAACTGCTTTGTAGGTTCAAACAGAGGTCCCACCTTATGTGAGGGCACATGCAATTTACACTGATCAAAGCAGAGCTTTGAATACCTGACATAAGAGATGAAATATAAATATGTGATTTGCAAAGTAAAAAGACAACACCAACAATAATGAGACATCAAAATAGATCCGAATGTCACACTCCTGGGTGCAACCATAATGATACCTTCTCTCGTGGCAGAGATGAAAAGGCAAAGAATACAAGATTATTGTTGCAACAATTACTTTAATAAGCACATAAAACTGGGATTTAGTGGGGGTTTTGCTGTTTGTTGTCCTATTTGGTATTGAATCTTTGATTGTTCAAAGATTGATAAATAATGCTTTTTATTAAAATGCACAGTATGAGGAAGGTTTTCAGAGGTGCCCTGTGATGTTTGGATGTTTCACTTGCACTGCCTCTGAACAGTAACAGGCAGAATTTTGAGCATTTGACTGCCATAACTAGGGCCAATTTAGCAAATATTTCCATTTGAGGGTCTCCTGCTAGGACCTACTATCCCGGACATGCTGTTACCGGGGTTGCAGAGCAGAGGCAGCCTGTGTCCAGCCTGCTTGGCAAGGAGATTCATGAACATCTGCATCCTCTGCTGCTGTGTCCTAATGCTTGCCCTTCAAGAATGGGCAACTGAGCGACCTCCAAAAAAAACCCCTTCCAGGAAACTCAGATTGAGAAGGGAAAAATGCAACGTTCCAAATATTGGTAATCTTGGCCCAAATGATTTCTCTCCTTTGAAAGCTACCAAGCACAGCACAACCCAACTTCTGTGGGAACTCCAATCCCTACCTCTCCCCAAATGTGCATGTCATAGGAGAAGTGACAAAATAGTGAAAGAAGCTAAACAAACAGAGCAACTGATGGTGACAGAACTGCAGGAGGTCTAAATAAATCATTTAACATCAATTTCTCCTACAGCAAAGGCCAGAAATGTCCATTGACAACAGCTGGCTGAACTCACTGCTTTTTCCTGTCCAACTCACAAGTTAATTTCTGTTGTTTATAAAAATCTTCTATATTTGTTGAGAGTATGAAATTTCTCTCTTAATTAGGAAGTTCCTTCATTCTAGAGAAAATGCTATATAAATGTGAAATATTTTCATTAACATTTGATGGAGAATTGAGTATGATATTGACACTAGGAAATGGACTGTATTATTTCCATACTACAATATGCAAATATACTCATTGTTATTGCAGATTAGGAGACTGAACTCACTAATGCTTTTTAATAATGCTTATTATATTTCTCTGACAAAAATACCCATTAAAATACCACTTAAAGAGCATGAAGACTGCAAACATCTGAAATTAATTCTGATTTTTTATTTTAGAAAACAAGTTTTAAAAATTCAAATCTGCATTTTCTGTTTTTACAAATAGCCCACCGAATCAATATTTCAGGAGAGTGAATCAATATTTCAGAACAATGTGATGTAAAATAAAAAAAAATTGGTCTATTAAAATCTTTTTATTAGCATGTCAATTGCAGTGCACAAAATTTGCACATATGGGTAAAGAAATTGTTTCCTAAAAATGTGCAAATTGCTACTTCACTGAATGTAAATGAAGTGCTAATTGCTCTTTGCAAACAATATTTATGCAAATTATGCCCAACCATTACATTGCAGAGTAGAGTTTACATTTACATCTGATGCATTTTTCCCCTACCCATTTGACAGTCCCTGGACAACAGGACTTGGGATATTATTCACTTTTCTTCCAAGACATTTTATGGAGATGTGAATGGGTGAAGAATGGGAAAGGACCTGCAGGCAGTAATATATCATGACCTAGAGGGGCAGAAGACCTAAATCTGTTCTGTTATTCTGGTTCATCATTCACTAAGCAAAGTATTTGCAATAAATGATTTATATCAAATTTTTATTCTGCTCGCCTTTTGACCTATGATATATTTGGAAATTCTCTACAAAAGTAATTTAAATAAAAATGTCTGCTCTCTAAAGCAGGAAATAACTTAAAGTAGCTGATGCCATGAAATCAAACATTGAATTCAATGAGATATGTTTGATCATGGAGGGGGGGAGTTATTGATGTTAACTTGGTTTTAATATCCTGTTTCTTTCTCTTTTTTTTTTTCCTATTAATATAATTCATTAATTTGGAGAAGTCAACACACCTTGTCTATAAGTTCCCAGTCATAAACAAAAAGAGCCTTGAATCAGTTGAAGAATATGTGTTCTGTAATACTCATGAACATCAACTGAAAATTTTCACTTTGAAACCTTTAAAATACCCTATACCCTTATTAATATTGTACTTCCTGAAGTGAAATTCTCCTACCTTTGATATTATTAGTTTTCCCACCACCTCCACAGAATCATAGAACAGTTTAGATTGGGAAAGATCTCTACATTCACAAAGTCCAACCACTAACCCAGCACTGCCAAACCTCTCCTTGGGTTCAGATTAGCCTTTCATAGTTTAGTTTCCTAAAATTTGTCCTCTGCTCTAAAGTCCTCCAATGATCTTAACAATATTTAAGCCATTAACCATTTTGGTTTCTCACACACACACAGTCACTTCTTCCTCTCAGAAGAAATGGGAAACAGGAAACTTCTTCCTTTTTCAGAGAGTTTTCCATGATGGGTTACTTGAATTTCCCTTAAATACTGCGTCTCTATTACTGGTAGAGCAAGGCTGTGGAATACAGCTCTATTCAGAGATACATAAAACCTCTTCCCCCCAGCCTTAGAGATCACTTCTCTGTCTCCAGAGCCATGTACTCCTCAGGTGCATCCCAGGGAAATCTTCAAACATCCCTCAAATTTAGCCCTAGTTCAGCAACTGGAATTTCTTAGGACTTGGGCACATAACTAAATCCCTCTGCCTCAGCAAGTTGCCTCACCAAGCTGAGCTGCAGCAGCCATACCTGTCAAAACCCTTGAAATGTTTTAATTCTGATTTCCTTGAGAGTGCTTCCAGATAACGTGTTTTATATCAAAGGTATCCCCCTCCTCTTTCCTGGTGTCCTCGTTACCCATGCTGAATGCAAACTCCTGCACTGTTACCTACAACTGGGACCCCAGGTAGATGCTCACCTCTTAAGCACTGGCTAGACTCCAGTTTTCCCCTGATAAAAAAATTCTGCCTTCAGTGAGTCAGACTCTGTTTATGATCACATTTTTAATTACTCCAGGGAACATATGTTAATACTCATTCACCGTCAGTCTGAGGAATGCTGTGAGAGTCAGGAGCCATATGGCTCCCATCTACAGAGAAGGAAAAGGTGTGTCAAATTCCCCACTCCATTAGCTCCCAACAAGATTAAATTTACATCCAAGGCTGGGCACAGCTTTGGTGCCAGGAAGATGAGGGCTGAAACCTGCAGCCAGCACGGCAGGGGCATCTCTGCGAGCTGCAAGGCTCTCCAAGCATGGATCAGAGCCACAGGGCACTGCCAGCCCTCTCTGCCACCTGCAGGGCAGAAAGCACAACCTGGATGCCCGTAGGACCTGTTTGAATAAGTTATTAAATTTGAGCATGCCATGTCTCAAATGCTCATGAGCTGCTTGAGCAGTCTGTGTAGTGCAGTGTCCTAGGCTGTTTTCTGTGGGGGTGTCCTTTTGGGGCCAGGAAAGTGGTGCGAGGAGAGAGAATGAGTTGCAACCTGAGGGAGTGTCACTGGAATTTACATTCCTCAGGTATAAAGCCATAGATTAGAGGCTTCAGAGTTAGTTTCCTCTAGTCCCTGGGCTTAAAAGGCAATTGTTGGGAACAGCATCTTTGGCATTTGTCAGTCCAGGTGCACTGAAATGCAAAATTTTTCCCTAAAGACAAAATCAACACTTTCTCAGCAGGTGAACAACACTGGTATAATATTACATCTAGTAACATTGAGGTAATACCACATGTAATCACATCCCCATCCCTGTCATTTTGAAATTATCTTGCACTTGGTTTTCTTTTGCTGTCGAGGAAGACAAAATGCAAGGAGTAATCTGGGTCCAGCCCTTTCTCAGGCACCCAGGCCAGAAATGCTGACAGGATTCCAACCGAGAGATGATCACTGGCAAATAAAGAGGTTGCAGAAGTGTCACCAAGGGCATGCTTTGATCTTCAGGTTTTTATTACTGGTGAGGATACGTGAGAAGACAAGGATGCAGTTTGCTTTCAGAACTGAGATTGGATTTCTACTGTTGGCACTTAGAGAGGAATAAATCCAAACAAATCCTTGGGAACACAGAGCATCTCAGCTGGCAATCAGAGGAATACAAAGGCATAATGCTATTTTTAAATCAGATTTTCTGAGAACAACTGCTGTTTAAAATACATGTATAAATAGCAATCCCTAAAGCCTGGCAATGGTAATCTCTTCCTGAACCAACAGCTTCCAAATAGTTTGCAGAAGGCATCAGATTCCTTGATACCTCTCACACTGATGCAAAAAGAATCTCATACACACGTTCACGGGCAAGACAGCTATTTGGGATTTGTGCCTCATCATTGAGAACAAGTTCTAACACACAGTGCCCAAGCAGGAGGGAAATACCTGTCTCTCAAACTAGTGAATATTTTATTATCCCATGACAAGGCCTCCATTCTCATCACCCTGGAGCATGGGGGATGCTGCCAGCTCCTCTCCCAGAGCTGGCTGTCAGTCCCCCAGCACATGCCAGCTCTCAGCATCATCACCCCTCTGCTGCCAGGACAGAACTAGAAAACTCCTAAGAGATGGCAAGCATAAAACAGGCCCACCTCAGCGGATATTTGATGACACTTTGCAATTAGGATTCTCTAATTCAGTCTCTCTTTGCTCTCTGAGGGCTACATGGGTAAGGATGCTCTCCCTGCATGAATTGCCACCCGCTCCCACTGCAAAGCAGCTTCAAACCAAAGCAGCCTCACCTTCTTTCTTGCTTTGCTAAAGTGATTCAGGATTTCAGGCTGTTGATGATTTCTTTGAAAGAAATCAAGGGAAGGACCTAAAGGAGCAATGTTCCATTGTGAGGGAGGTGCTGGATGCCCAGCCAGCAGTGGGATTACCTGCTCCACGGGAGTTGTCTCTGAAGAGGGAGGAATGAGATGCCTGAAAGCTGAGAGCATTGAGTGAGAAGCTGTTTGAATGAATGAGAATGCCCTGCCCTTCATTGCTCTTGTGTTAATTCCTGACCACTGGGAGAAGAATTACCTGGCATGGTAAATGCATCCCACCTCCCTGATGGTATTTTTCTAAGTGGGCAATGTGAGTATGGCAGAGGCTGTTCCCATTGCCTTTCTTTCCCCTGACAGGCTGCAATTTTACTGCTTTGTTTGACTTTCCAACAGACATTAACAAAAGTGTGATGCTGGTAGTGCTGCTTTGCTGATGTGACTCAGGGTCTTCAATCTAGTAATAACTTCTCCAGCATAGTTTACAATTTGGAGGTCAACCCTGTCAAAACCCAGCACAAAAAATTCCAAGATGTTATGTAATTAATATAATTTATTCAAATTACACATTAGACCACAGGGTTTTATTTATTCCAGTAAAGACTGCATCTTTTCTCCATTTCCATTTCTAAACTGTAATCCTGGAGATGTTTTAAAACAAATATATAACCTACTCATCAGTGCTGGCAAACATCCACCAAAATCCAAATTTAGTCTTGGAACAAACATACAAACAACCCGTTCCCAAAGGATGGTGTAGCTTTAATTAGCCCAAAGTTTTAGTATTTTACAGGACATTATTTTCCAAAAGCCACTGTCTCTTGTAACCTTTAAATTTCCAGGCAATGATCATAGGCTAGAAGCCCTTTGCGTAAGTTCAGAAAGTCTGACTTTTCTTCAGTGTATCAAGTGAAGATCGGGCAGGGTCCCATACAGCTCCCTTAGGGTACAGCTCATTACTCTGTCCAAGCACTTCCAGGAGAGATTCACCATGACTGGAAAGGGCCACAAACCTCAGTATCTTTTCCCAGTGTATTTCCTTGGCCATAAAACAGCTCCACCACTAGGCTGCCTCCCAGCATCCCAAAGGTTGTCTCCTCAACTAAACTGTCCAGAGGTCACTTTTTCTCTTTCTTAGAGGGAAGAAAGTGGGAAGAGAGAAAAATACATGAGCTACAAGGACAGTCAGGGGCTAAGGGCCAACTTGTTGAGATGTGCAATAGAAAATTTGCCTCATAAAATCATATTGGTCATAGAGAGAAACTATAAAACCTTACTAGATTTCCCCTAGCATCCTGCCTCACTGTGTTTTTTATTTTCCCCATAACAGTACACAGCTGCACTTCAGCCCCACATATGGAACACTTAAAACAATTTCAGTGATGATTTCTGTTGGCTGAGGTTTGTGTTTTACAAGTTTTTTAATCTCCACAGTCAACTGCTTTTGGAAGAGACCACATTATTCAAACCACCAGGATGTATTAAATTTAAAATATCCCAAATTGACACATATGGGGGTTTTGTTTGTTTCATATAAGGTAATCCAGGCAGGTTCCAGTCTATTTAGTTGGTTTTGTACTCACCTTTTCTTTGTATAAATCTTCCTTACTCTATAGGATGCAGGGCACAAATACAAAACCTTTCATGCAAAGTAAGACAGCCTCGAAGGTTGTTTCCAGCCCAGATACCCCAGCAGTGTGGCAGAGGGGGACAGAGGAGGGGAAGAGATATAAGCAAGAGGATGGCATTTCCAGAATCCCTCCCACTTCCCCATTTTCAGTGAAAACTCCAGGGTCTTTGGTTACCCACTGTTTCAGAATAGAAATGTCACGAATGAAAGTAAGTACCCCTTTCCAACCTGCTCTAATAAGCAGTATGAGGTAACTACCTTTGCTAGTCAGGGACTGAGTTCCTAAAGTACCTTTCTGTACTCCTGGCAAAGAAATAATTTTCCTGTCATTGTTCCTGCAGAGGAGTTCACAAGAAAAATGCTCAGCAAGCCTCCTCACTGTGAGCTGGATTTTGTACTTTTTATGATGCAGTCTTCATTTCAAATAAAAAACATTTTAGCTGAAAACACAGAGCTGTTTTTGTGTCTAGAAAATATAATTCTAAAGCATTTTCTTTGACTCTAAATGTACACCTATAAATACCTTTACCAGGCACTCAGCACATGCTATTGTTACTCCAACAGCAGCAGAAACTGCCTCAGATTTGAACCTTGGAAGCCAGGGAAATGTGATGTGGATACGGAAAAGGAGCACATTTCTCTCCAGCTGACAACTCAAGGTTATTTCTGAAGTAAATAACGTGTTGCTAAAGAGATTTCTTTCTCTTTTCTCATAACAAAGTTGCAGCATGCTGAATTTGACTGCTTCTCATTACAGCAGAGCTGAACAGGTCAGAGGGCAGGCAGGTTCAATTTGTTGTTTTGGCGTGCAAGTGCCAAGGAGCTTTTACCTGCCCTGCTGAGGGACTTAAACCTTCAACCTCCACAAGTGCAGAGCACACGGGCCAGGTTTGGCAGGAGGCAGATGAATTCTCCAAGCTCGCCTTCACACAAAATATCTCCTCATTTCCATGGGTTATAAAAGCTGGAAAGAAAAGGACTGAAGATCAAAATTTCAAAGCTCTAAGAGCCCTTACAGCTTTAAAGGATGAAGAGAAGCACTCAGAGTCAGTGTTATCTCTGCTACAACAGGACAGCTGTGACAGACTCTTCAAGCACAGCTGAGAGCAGCTGAAGGCCCCAGGTCCTGTTTTGAGTGGTTGGGCAGCATCTGACTGGCTGACATGCATCATTTACTGATGTCCAGAGCCACAGAACAATTTTTCTTTTGCACCTTACAGGCTTTTCCTGTAAAGGAGGGATATATAACCCTTGAGGTTGTGGTGTCATATCACCCCTGTCACAGCAATGAGTGCCAGGAAGGAACTAAAGGTGAATATTTATCTCTGAGATCCATCAGTACGAGCACAGAGCGACAAGAGAGCATTGAACATGCAGAAAGGCCTCTTGTGAAAAAACAGTTCGTATTGCCATTTTCTCCTTTTCTGCAGATTTTGTAGTTACTAATGAAAAAGAAAATTAAAATTAACCTGATTGATTGACTTTTCCATCCAGGTCTGAGTCCTAGCCCTCCAAGTGGGTAAACAGTAGTTCAAAAGCACATTTTGAAGCACAAGGGTTGCTTCAATGGTTCACTGGCTTGGAAAGGGGTGATCCTGCACTGTCCACCCCCTGACTTCTTTCCTCACATTCTCCTGCTGCCTGAGCTGCCCTGGTCTATGGAGGATCTCTTGCTGATCTGACACAACCAGCAAAATTAAGCTGGTTAACTTATAGATATACATCAATATTTGGGGGTTTCTCAATGAGTGGATGAAGTAGGCTCTGGGTCTCAGCAGCAGAAACAGCAGCAAGCCAATTCAACCCTATTGGCAACCCATAGAGAAAAGGTTCTCCATTAGGCTGGAAAACAGAGACAGGAGCGGAAGGTGAGAAAAACAGGTCCATGAGGACTTAAACCACTGGTTAAAAGTGGATTTCCCTCTCTTGGCAGGCAGCTCCCTCTTCCAGCCTGGCCTTGTGGTATGACTCACTCAACAAAGCCTGGGGGCTGGAGTCCTGCAGTGGGATAACAGCACCAAAATTCCCCACCAGGTGAAAAGGCAGAATTGTCCTCTTCTGGGAAAGCAGTGAGATTTTCTGTGTGATGCAGGGCTGATGTCTCTTCGGGGGGAAGAAGCTCAGAGAAGAGTGCAGCCCCGAGGCCACCACAGCCGTGCATTGTGGCTGCTGCTGCAGGGCTGGCCAGAGTCACCGAGACAGGCTTCTGACATCTGGGCTCCCCTCCCTGTCCCAGTCCTTAGCTCCAGCACTGGAGGGGGTGAAGGACTTTGCTGTTAGTAAAAGGTCAAACCAGGAATGCCTATTAAATTTACTGATAACAATGAAATGGAGAAAGGCAGGATCACTGGAGGTCAAAGATGTGGAATGAGCAATTCCTTACTGAATTTTTTTAGAGCATTCCTATGCTGCATGGAAAAAAACAATTAAGTGGTCTACTTACAGTATCTAATGTTTTAAGTTTGCTTTAATAGTCCTTTAGATCATTACAATCAGCGCTGCAAGTGCATAAATATCCCCATCTCTTCAACATTTTCTTCTTGACAGGTTAGTTTTCTACCCACAGAGATATTGATGAGACACTTTTGTGCTCCAGATATGTGCATTTTTCTGCATTTTCAAATAGGAACCACTATTATCTTTTTGCAAGCTGAATATTTTTTCTACATCATTTACTAGTGACTAATGTGTGCTTCAACCATGGGCTCCAAGGACTGTCATTTATCTTCCATAATGACCACAAGTTCTTAAAAAACCAGCAACACGCTGGCTGCAAAAGACAATCACAGAAGACTCTTAGTTAGAGCCCATGGAAATAGAGCAAAACACACATTTTGCTTTGAAAACAACAAAGAAAACCTTTATTTCTCTTGTATGAAATGCAATACAAAATAAAAGAGGTTTCGAATAATGCCAAAGTATACAGAGCTTTCTTCTGTTCCTGAAGTCAGCTTGTCATCTGAAAAAACGCCAGTGTAACTCCAGTGAAAATCACAAGCAGCCTACAGCACTAAACTTGCTAGTGTGCTCACTGCCTGGGATTTCTTACTGCCCCTGAATATTTTCTATAACAATGTTGTAAGCAACTACATTTGTATGTTACATTTAGGACAAAACCACCGCACCAAAAGGACACAAAGTACTAAAGTTGAGCCAATGCTTCCATATAAAAACAAATTGGATGCAGTTTCCTTCAGCAGAAGATGTATCCTTTAAAGCATTCGGACTAGCCACACAGTCTTTCAATGGCCTGCATTGCTGCAGCTGGCCAAGTTTGCTGCCACATCTCCTGGATGGAAGATGACAGGCAAGGAAACCTCCCCTTGGGTTAAACATGAGCAAGAGTAACAGTACTGCAGGCAGAGCTCACCCTTCAGGCCACACAAGCTGAATTTTGGGAACTCTGGCCAAACTATGCCAGTTAGAATGCTCAAGAAATAAAAGAAATAAATCCTGGGCAGTTGCATGGGTGGTAGAAAGCTTTTGGGTCCTTACAAACACGCTGTATTTCCAACTGTTTTCCGAGTCATTCCCAGTGACAATATGAGCTCGTTTTTCATGGGTTTCTAATGATTTCAAATGCTCTATTTGACCTTGATTTTCATGGGAAGGAAGCTCAGTGCTTGTTTGGATGTCTTCTTATAAGCATTTCCTCTTCTACGGTTTTACTGGCAGCTCGACAAATATTTTCCCTAGTGCCAAATAAGTTCCAGCTACGCAACAATTTTTCCACATGCTTTCAGATGCTATAAAACAGCTTTATCTCCATTCTGTGTCTTGGGGTTGAGTTATTTTTTAGTATCTTCCCTCCTATTAATAAAAAGCAATGGGGTGATAAATGTGTATTTTACTCAATACACATCACTGTGCATGTATCTTGCTGCTTCCAAAGCCTCAGCCATCTCCTACTTCCTGCAGGCTCTACTCAGCCTCCTCCTGTCAGCAGGAAAACCTGCTGAAAGCACAGCCCCAAAACCATTTTTTCGGTGCCACCACCAGGTGAAGGGTCAGGTTCTCTGCAGGGAGAGACCAGAGCCAAATTAACAGAAATCTCTTTCCCTTCTTTGGAGATATTACCATTTAGTAATACTCACAGAAAGGTGAAAAAAACTCATATATCTTTTCCTGTAAGGTGTGCCTAAAATCAATAGTGTTATAAATAATACTGACATTGGATTATTATGAAAATGGTCACACTTTACCTGTGTAAACTTGCCCAATATCTGGTTTCAAGTATTTCACAGTTCGATTTGGTACTAGATTCCAGCTGATTGCTGATATCCTTAAATTCTTCACCCTCTTCAGCTTTCCAAGCCTGTCCATTGGAGAAATGTATCTGATAAAGATTCTGTTTTTTCCTACCTGCACAGACACGATTCATCGCTTTTGGGTGCAGAGGTCCACAGCCGTAGATTAGGATGGACATTTTCTAAGCTGCTTTGTAATTGAGAAAGATTAATTTACTGATTATATACCCACAATATCTATAAGAGATCAAAGAGATCTGATTTTTAGAGTCTGAGAATTTGGAAAGTGAAGATCATGGCAATTCAACGTCCCTGAAATAAACTTTTCCCATCCTTAAAAGTTACTGATTGGAAAATGTAATTTAAGTGAAGCATGTGTTCATATCAGAGCTCGTGAGTGTGTTTGCCCAGGTGTGCTCCTCCAAAATACAGTGACTGATAAAGATAGATGGCTTTTGACAAGGAACATCAGTCACTTTCAGAAATCTGATGAGGCAACCGTGTGCTCAAATGGCTTTGCATGAGCCCAACAAATGCTGAGCTTGGAGAATATCCTTGCCTCCTTGTGCATTTCATAGCATCAGTAAGACGTGCCTTGGGAGCATTTAATCTATAGTATCAACAGTATTTATGGTGTCTGGAGTTTTACATGGCTAAAGTAATTACTATGATAAATTCCAGCAATAATTTAAAATTAACATTGAAGTTTCTTTCCATTTAGGAGCAGAAGACACTTAATTGTCAAAGATGGGATTATAGTAAATTCTTTTGCTGTTTAGGGTCTGGTTTTGCATTAAATTATACACAGAGGGAACTGCGCATTCATCCTGAAGTCAGTTGGTTTTCTTGCTATCTAGAGTGCTATAGTAGCCAGAAGATCAGGTTTGGTGACTGCTTTCCTTGTTCTCCTCCTCAGTGGTTTCAGCTTCATCTTTTCCCCACAGTGGAAGAGTCAAGAAGTCTCCTTTGCCTCAGAGTGTAACCTACAGTTTAGCTGCCAGATGGACAGGGAAGTCCCACTCCATCTAGTCCTCCTCTACTGTAACATCACACAACCAACAACAACAGAAAAGCTCAAGGATGGTCCCCAGCTTCCTCCAAGCCCCTTCCAAAGCACTTGAGTGTAGTCCTAACTCAAAACAAATAGGGTCCTTATCACCCATAGGTCACCAGAGGATTGGGACAATTCCTGGTGTCTTGTAAGCTTTCACCACCATCAATGAAAGAGCATGACTGAACAGCGCCCTCCTAAGGAGCAGGTTCAGCCTCTGCCAGGACTGCTCTGGTGCTGCAACAGTTCACTTGCACCCCAGGAGAGTTTTTACAGATAAAATGTTACAGAATCAGAGTCTGATTCTAACGGTCATTGCATCCTGCCTGTCTTCTTTTCCCCATTCTCCCAGCTATGTGTTCCTGCTTCTTTGTGACTGAGGTTGTTTTCCTTGTTGGAGTGAGTGAACTCACCATCCTGGCAGAAGATTAATGCAGCAAAAATTTGCATTGGCTCATGCAAGTCAGGCTGGCAGACCAAGTCTGCTGCTGGGCTGCAGGTAGGGGTGAGGAGGAAAGGAAGAGAGAAGAAGAAGGAAGAGGTCTTTTTCTAGTGAAAATTAATAATTGGGTCAGCTTGACCGTGATGTGTGACCATGCCTTCTACTGGAAAAGGGAAATTTCTGTTTCACAGAACAGCCAAGGAATGCAAAGTCTTTTCCACCTTCATGATTTTAAATCTACTGTGAAGTCAAATGAGCTAAGAACTATTTTTTTAGCAGTAAGATAATTTTGGGGAACACTTGATTATCTCTGCAAAAGGTGTAGATATTTATACTGCAAAGGCAGAACAGGGAACTCTTCACTGCTCTTAGTTCATCTCTTTCCAGGAAGATCTACAGCTGCTTAAAATCTGGGGAAAAAGAATGGTTTCTTTCTTTTGTCAAACACTTGATCCTGTCTGTAGTTTATCCCTGTCCCATCCTTTAGGGTCACAAAATCCCTTGCAATCAGGGGCATATTGCTGACATAAAAACTGTGTTACAAAGAGAATATTAAATTGTATAAAGGGTCAATTTCCACTCCCTCCTCTTTACCAACAGTGAGTAAAAGGACCCAATCTTTCACAAGTATTCATTCCTGGGAGAAAAATACAGGCCAGTTTTTATAGCAATTCAGGAAAGGGATGCTCACTATGCAAACAAAACACAGCGCATCCATGGAACACTTTAGGACAGCCTCAGCTCCTGCAGAGTCATCCAAAGGCTGCAGGTCTCCTGTGGGTTCCTACATGGAACAACTTCAGCCCTTGGGAGAGAGCAGGCTGCAAAAAGTGGCAGAAGGCAGGGAATGGACATGACCTCTGCCACATCCATTTCCTGACCTCACTCTCTGTGGTGCCTCAGCTCAGCCAAGGCTTTTAAACTTGGAGCTGGTCAAGTTCCAGATTGTGTTTTTACTCAGTGTCCTCCATCCCTGAATCCTGCTCACAGACCCTGATGTTGATAGCAAAAATCTGTCTGTGCTGTTTCAAAATGAGTGAAACTTCAGGTGTTGAATGGAGTCAGCAGATAACTGATATATATTCAGCTACAAGGTCTTCATTTAACCTGAACAAAACCTGCAGGGCCTTTTCCCCTTTTCCTCTGAAGTTACTCCTGTTTTGCATTCCAGAACACTTGTCATCCTGGTGGATATTAATTAAAACTTGCAATTAATTAAAATGTCAATTAATTCCTTTATTTTATTCTTCAGGGTAATCTTGTATTCTGTGCAAGAGAGAGCATCGAGTGAGCTTAACAGAATGAAATAGAACAAATTTCAGCGTAAGTGCTGCTCTGTGGATCCTGGAAGAAGTGATTGTCTGGCCAAGGGAGAGAGAGAGGTTTAGGGAGTGCATCCATGACAGCAGACAGACCAGCACATTGCAGCAGTCTGGGGACCACCTATGGCAATTCACGAATTCCAGCTCTGATTTTATGAGCACTCTGTGCATTCATGAGCTGGGATGGTCATTTGTTGTAGGCTCACATCTCATCCTAGAGGGATGGGATTGCAACTCGATGCCCATCTCTGGAACAGGAGGAGGTCAGGACCATAACAACCATGCTGTAGCAGAGCAACATCTGTTTATGGCCTCAGCAAGACTGCTTTTCTAGTCCTAAATTCTACCAGGGTAGAAACCAAGCAGGAAATCACCATTTTGGCCACAGAGATCACAAGGCAGGAAAGGGGTAGAAATGGAAACTACAGATTTTTTTGTTTTCCACTGGAGCTGAAAACTTTTTGAATCAAGGAAAACATGAATGAATTTGGGAAAAAACTGCAAGAGTCAGCAGAAGTGCAGTAGTTACCCCAGAAAGCAAAGGAGTTAGTTTTGGGGGAGACAACAGCCTTGCGCTGGTACAGGCTTATCCCAGGTGTTGCTGAAACAAAAAAAAAAAAACATGTTGGTATGTTTGCACAAGGAAATTGAAAAGAAATTAACTTCCTATCCAGATTGCCACCATGAGAATCATACTGCTTTTGGATTTAATATAGGAATTCTGATCAATCCCTTCCACAGACACTACAGCTAATCTTTAACTTGTTTTGAAAGGAGAAAACAAATCACAGCATAAGCTGTGGGAGTTTAATAACATACAGATGAAAATTCCCATACGTGTAAAATCAACATATTGACATTTTGTTTACCTAGAATTGTCGATCCTCTACTCTGGTATTGTTTAATTTCCTAGTAAAGTTTCTCAGAAACTACAGTTATTGTGTCTTGCTTCCTCCTCTTCCTCTCCAGGGGCAGGCCTTTCCAGATCCAGGCAAACAATGAATTTGCACAGCATCCTCACCAGACACAATGAAAACATGGAGAAATGCTGCTCTGTAAACCCCTCCTGTCAGCTCACACAGATTATTCTTTTGAGAGACCTGAACTGCTTTTTAAAATGTGCATTTGCCTTCAATAATAAATAACTACAAAATGAAGTGCAATATAAACACAGCCTTTCCTTCTGTTTTGTGTTTTGCTACAGTATTTTCCTAAATCCAGTTACATCATCACCACAAACAGGATTTTTCTTGCCAAAAAAGTCAGCAATGTGAATGCTGTATCTAAGAAAATAACCTTGACTCAGCCCACAGGTGCAGAAACATTTTTCAGACATCACTCATCTCATTCTAAAATAGATTATGTGAACATTTGTCTTAAATATCTTCTTTCCATTCACTATGGCTTTGCATGACCAGCTCTGAGGAAGACACAGACATTACAGGCCAGGTCAGGCCAGTCTTTACTGGACAGAGATAATCCGGTTTTGCTTCTGATTTCACATCTGTCTTGTCAGTCCTCTAATGGCTGGGTTTCCCACAATACAGGACACTATTTTGAGTAAAAATCCATAACTACTTTTCTTTCTGCTCATTTTGGCTTTTATTAAAAAAATGCAGACATAAAAATGATCTGAGGTTTCTAACGTGGTTTGTTCTCAAATTCAGACTGTCCAATGATGTGGTTACAGGTCAGCAAGCAGAATTATGTTGGGTTTGTGGATGTACAATTTCACTCAGGAATTACCTTCATCTCTCAGAGAAACAAAGGGGCATCATGCCCAAGGGGGCATTAGTCCCAAAGACTACCAGTGAGTTTCTCTTAGTAAGACCAGCTCTGTATATCTCCAGATAAGAAAGAGAGAAGATGCTCTTACAAATGGTGAGTTTTTTAGCTTTCAAAGCCTGGGATGGGAGACCTGCTCTAACCAGCATTGCTGCTGAGGAAAGCCACATAAAACTGAACTACATTAGGCGCTTCTTCTGAGTCTGAGTTTTAGTGGCTGAGCATTCAGAGTTGCTGTATCTAAAATTCCAGCTGGGATGTGAAAGGATTTCAGGAGCAGCTAGGCCTGTGGATTGGCTGGCAGATGCTTTCACATATACCCAAAGGCATTATGCACCTAGACCCAAAAGGCATTATATCACATACAAAAAGATGGTATTTGCAAGTTATGCCACAATTTACACCCTTCTCCCATCAAACTGGAGGCCCAGGTAGCTGGAGCTTACTGGAGTTCAGTTCAGGCTGCGTTCCTTTTGCTGTCACCTCTAAGCAGCCTCTGTCCCCACAGGTTTCTTTCCTGCTCTTTTGAGGCAATCCACCCTGACAATGTTCATGGAGTAGCGGGAAAGCAAAGCATGGATTGTCTTGACAGAACTCTTTAAATAAAGTCAATTGACTGGAAAAGTGAGTATCTGCCTAAGGCTTCTCACTCTGGAAGCACCCAGACTACTTTGATGCACATTCTTATCACAGTATTTGTCCAAGCTTCCTCCTGTGATAGCAAAAAAATGACTGTAATTGGGGAGGGCAGAGCAGCAGATTAGCACACGGCACACTGAATAACGTCCCAGCATCTGCTGTCACAGATTTGCTGACAGCTGTTTCTGCAGAGTAGCTGGGAATCTGATAATCCTAAACATGAAATTTCTTGTTATCTGTGCAAGGGCAAGTGCCAGCCTCTAATATGACCCTAAAGGACAATTTGTAGTTTTGAGCAAATGCTGCTGGCTACACCTGGACAGAACACATCTGCACCAGGGCTGCCTCCTACAAGGTGACATCTCTAGCAGCCTTCCAGTACCTAGAGGAGCTAAAAAGAACCAGAGACAGACTTTTGGCAAGGACATGGAGTGATAGGACAAGAGGTAATGGCATGGCTTTAAACTGAAGGAAAAAATCTTTACTGTAAAGGTGGTGAGAAGCTAGCAGATTTTTCCAAGAAAAGCTGTGGATGCCCCATGCCTGGAAATATTCAAGGTCAGGCTGGATAGGGCTTTGAGGAACCTGGTCAAGGAGCAGGTGTCCCTGGACATGGCCGAGTGGGCTGGAATTAAAAGGTCCCTTCCAATCCACACTATTTTAAGATTCTAAGCTATATGAAGAAGTAGTTTTGGTCCCCAGGGGGTGTTTTTTCATGGTTTTACTCTATTAGAGGCTTCAAGAGGACTCAGGTTGAAGACTTCTGCCAAAGTGAACCCAGGAATGACATGTGACTAACATGGAGACTCCATAAAAGTTCTGAAGCCTCTGGAATATTTACAAAAACTTTCCTTTCACTGAGTCCTGGATAGCATAGATGGGAGTAAGTCATTGTACTCTCTCCTTAATGAACCCATGTCCACTCAGACTGTAAGGGACAGTGGAATTAAGCACAAATCTACAGCCGGATATGCTTTGCAGTGCAGACCCATTGTTTCAGGCACTCAGAGGGTGCATGTGAGCAGGGATGGAAACCAGACACAGGGCAGGGTGAAGAAGATTGAATTCTGATCCTCCCAGCCCAGGTTTAGTAGAGATGTCCTCATGGAGTTTACCAGGGCATTAATGCTGTCAAACACTTTTCCTTCTCATGAACCCAGTGCTGTGCTGAAACCTGGCATAGCAATTGGTGGCTATAACTTATTTTAACTTCAGTGGTGAAAAATGAGAGCAGGGCAAAACTCTGAAGCTTTTCCCTTAATTGGCATTTTAAAATGCCAATTAAACTGCCTGCTCTTACTGTAAATGTACTCTTACAAACACGAATAACAGCGAGAGCCAATCCTAATAACAATTGGGCACCTTTGCAAATCACAGTTCTCTGCATGGCAGCTCACAATCAGCAGCAACCCCAGGCACTGTGAAATCCTGACTACAGGCATTACTGAACAGGCCCATTAAACACAATTCTCATTCCTGATTTCACAGATTAGTGAGTAGCTGCCATGCCCAGATGCCATTTTATAACCAGGTAACACCAAGGGAAAAGCACAAGTTCCTTCCATGGTGGATGAACAACTGAGATCATGTGTGACACCTTAAAACACAAAAATCCTAAGTAAAAAAGTTTAATATCCGTGAAGAGCGGTATTAAAAATTACCAAGCACTGTTGCATTGGGTCTGTCAGATGGGCAGACAATGGGACTATTTCTGCTCTCTGTGTTTTGCCAGTTAAGGCCACAGTTCTGTAGAGCTGCCTATTTCCACAGTGCTGTAAATTTTGGATTTGTTACTGGGGAGTCATGGGGATACTGCTCCAAATGCTATTTTAGCAAACAGCTTGGTGCCACAGGAACTTCTAAGTGTGGTTTTAAAGACAGGATTTGTGTGTTACAGATCCAATTTATGTTTCTTCAGGACACACCTCTTGGATGGAGATTGCCAGTGCTCTGTCAACTGGTGGCTTTTTTTCCCCAAACACATTAGCTTTTGTCAACAAGGCAAATCTGACTCTGCCTGGCTGCATTTTCAATGAAAACTGCTGTCCTGGTGACATTTATTATACAACCAATGGATGCAGAAGAGACACCAAGAGTGCTATTTTGTTGCCCTCACAGGTGCCAATTTCAGAAGTCTAAATAGTGATTTTAGAAGTCAAATGCATGAGACTGATGTATTTCATCTATTTTCCACAGACGGAAAAAAAAAAACCAACAGAAACAAATAAGCAAAACAAACAAACAAACAAAAATCAATGAACAAAAAAAAAAGAAAACTAACAAAAAAACCAAAAAAAAAATCCCCAAAAAAATAAAAGCATTTTGGGTGCCTGGGTGTCCATGCTATCTTTGCATACACAGGCATATTTCCCATTCCTTCCTTTTTCCAATTCTCCAGCCTTTGCAGGGGTATGAGGTGAGGAACAAATAACTCACATAGGTGTCTCCTTCAAAAAACAAAGAATTAAAGGATGGAAGGAAACTACATTTAACAATTATCATATAGAAATCATCACTATCTCCAACACACCTGAATATTTCCCATTTGTGTTCACATTATAGCAATGGCAGCACTGACCAACTCACAAGCTCCACGTGGCTGCTACAGGAGAAGGTCTTTGCAAGGTGGATGATGAGGTTCTCTGCATGGATCTCCCCCTGTGGCCTTACAGTGACAGCAATGACACAAGTAACATGTTACATGTGACCTGGGGAGTGGGTCCCGTACGGTGCCCCATGGTCACCATCCCTGCAGAGCTCTGTTCCAAAGATCTCACAGCACATGGCTCGGTTCAAGAACACAACAGAAGAGGATAAGACAGCTGAGAGTATTAGAGTGGTGATGTAGAATCACAGAATCACAGACTGGATCAGGTTGGAGGGGACTACAGGAGATCATCTGGTTCAGCTTCTCTGCTCAAGCAGGGTCATCCCAGAGCACATGGCTCAGGATTGCACCCAGACAGTTCTGGGGTGTCTCCAGTCAAGGAGACTCCAAACCCTCTTTGGGCAGTCTGTTCCCAACCACAGTCACCTGCACAGGAAGGTTCTTCCTCATATTCGGGTGGGAGCTCCCGTGCATCATTGCCTCTTGCCCTGTTGCTGGNATCAGGTTGGAGGGGACTACAGGAGATCATCTGGTTCAGCCTCTCTGCTCAAGCAGGGTCATCCCAGAGCACATGGCTCAGGATTGCACACAGACAGTTCTGGGGTGTCTCCAGTCAAGGAGACTCCAAACCCTCTTTGGGCAGTCTGTTCCCAACCACAGTCACCTGCACAGGAAGGTTCTTCCTCATATTCGGGTGGGAGCTCCCGTGCATCATTGCCTCTTGCCCTGTTGCTGGGCACCACGGAGCAGAGCCTGGTCCATCCTCTGACCACTCCCTTCAGATCCCGAGAAACATTGATGAGGTCTCCTCTCAGTCATCTCTCCTTGAGACTGAGCAGGCCCAGCTCTCTCAGCTTTTCCCTGTAGGAGAAATGCTCGAATCTCTTCATCACATTTGTTGCCTTCCACAGGATCCTCTCCCCCACAACAGGAGTTTCCGTGTGGTCTCTGCTGTTTCCCAGGTCTGACTCACTGTAAACTGAATTATAAAATCCTAAAATTTCAGAATATCCTGAGATGGAAGGGATCCACAGGGACCCTGAAGTCCAATCCAACTGGGCTAATATCCCACAGCAGTGGGGGATTTCAGATTTCACAGAGACAAATAAATCTGCTGGAAGTGTTATGCAAACATAAGGATATATTCCTCATACAACTAAGATCTGACCTCAGAAGCAGAGCAGTGTACAGCAGAAGTCATTGTTACCATCACGTACCTCACACTGTAATTGTTCCCCCACCACAAGTTAATGTTTGGATTTCCCAGCCTGTACAGTGACTTTTTTAATTTCAGCAAAATAAATTTCATTTCATTAGTTTATTACAGTGATTAGTTTTTGTTACTTCCCATTTTTAGTGCTTTGTAATTAATCCAGGAGCTGTGAAAGAGCATGAAAGAGCACAGCACCTCATACTTATGAGATTTTAACCGGGAGCCCAAAGGTCATGTGCCACTGAATGCGGGAAGTATGAATTCACTGGGCTTTAAATAATACCCTTGTGTGTCGTATTGAGAAGATAAAGCAGCTCACAAACCAGAACTTTTCAGGACTAAGGGTAAAAACCTTCACTGATCCTTTGACTGAACTCTGGAGCACAGCACAAAGAGTCAGAATGTATTAAAGGATATTATTGCTTCCCTGCTACCCCAGAAACATTACAACAAACTCCTGGTTTATGCTTTTTTCAGTGATATACACAAAATACTCTGTGGAAGTAAAGTCATGAAGTTTCAATATGCCAGATTTTATTTACTGAGCTCTCTGTCCTTCCCTCAGAAACAGAGTGGCCCTGGCCATCCACCTGGGAGAAATATGGTGACAATCTTTCCAGCTGTGAAGTTAGACTGATTTTTCTAATCACAATCTCACAGACCTGACAGAAGCCAAAGGAAATATAATTATAAGGCACATGGACACTTAAATCCTATTTTAAGCACAATTAAGGTTTAAGTGTCTGAGCCTCCCTGGCCTCACTGGCTTTCACAGGCAGTTGGGGTTCAGGATCCTGACAGAGTTACCATCAATTTATGTGTTCCCCTTTAGCTTATGCAACTAGGGGTGTGTTTAGCCATATTAATAAAAGCTTTATCCCATTGATTTAGGATGATGAGTCTCAGTTTCCAAATCAAATCAGTGCTTAGTACTTCAGCTTGGTGACTTCGCAAAGGTTAGAAGAAATGCAAACTGCTCCTCTGTGTGCTTTAACCCATTTCTCATGTGAGACACAATCAGACACTTGCTACATCTTTCAAGGGGACCTGTGTTCATATATTTTATTTTAGATTTGTCCCAGTTAAGAGCACTGACACACTCAGACAGACCCTGGATGTCCACGGTCCCAGCAACATCCTTTCTACACCCCTGGGTATCAAACCACAGCTTGGAAATGAGGCTAAGCCTCCTGGCTGAGTTGAGAAGCAGGTCATTATATTGCTCTGAATAAAATGAAAAAGAACATTAAAAAGGGGATTGAGTGGGGGACCAACTCCTCTGAAGTTTTGGCCGCTTGTGTAAATATGAAGCCAAATTTCAGTGCTTTGTGATTAACTGCAAATTTTGCTGCAAAGCTCAGCAGCATCTGGGAGCAGCATCTCCATGAGCCACACAGGCAGTGCAGGGATCACCAGGATCGCTTCCAGCAAATAGTCTTGCCCATGTGCAGGGTTGGAAGGATCTTCCTCCCCATCTCTAGGCAATTTTCAAGCCTTGCCTTGAAAAAACCCAAGATGAAACCAAGATAAAAACCCCACACTAAACCCAGGTCTTGTCCCTTCGCTGTGTGTCAGCAAGTGGCTGTCAACACTCCTCACCACAGAGCTGTCTTTGTGGCTTTGGGAAACAAACACGTCATTTATGCTCTTATGAAGTATCCCTGTTTTATATATGATGCATTCAGACCAATCAATCTTCTATCTTGGTGGCCTGTTTAGAGACTTAGGGAGCTGGCATTGATTAAATGCCTATAATAGAGAGCATTAATTTACCCGTCAGTGGAAAAATCACCATTGTAAATTGTCTCCGTCGGTTTGTATATCACCAAGCGATGTGCAGCATGTTCTGGGGGTGTGTGCTGGACTGCTCCTGTACATAAAACACACTCAATTAGCAGCACCAGCACTGCTTCAGCATCACCAGCACTGCTCTGGCCGGCCATAGGCAAAGGTCTGGGTTTGATTCTGCTGCTCTCTTTAGGATTTGGGCCTGGGACTCCACAGTCTAATAATAGATTTAGTGCAAGATAGCTCAGTATCTGAACAGCCATAGGGAGACTACAGCATCCCATGGGACTGGGGAAAAGATCAGCATATTCCATCCTTTTGCTTATCATGCTATACTGTTTGTAACAGTAATGGGGAGAAAGAGTATTCTGTGTTTTTGGAGGTGCTGGAGAACTCAACATCTGTTGAGTTCATGGTCCCAGCTGAAATATCACATATTATGCCCTTGGAGCATGAGCTTCTCTTGAGCAGTGAAGTGACATTAGATTTGCATTGCCCTAATAAAAAAGCATTCAGACTCAGACTCTAGGTAGCCATCTCAAGAGGAGATATCCAGATCCACATTGTGGCTGTACAGGAGGGCATGAGGGTGGGAGAGGAATCAGCTGAGTGAGGAATAACTGGGTTTGGCACAAGGAAAAGCAAGGAACTGCTTTCTATAGGTGACCCAGGTCACTGAGGACAGAGATGCTCAGAAGCAGTGTTGGGGGGAGGTGAGGAGAATGAATGAATCATGGCAGAGAGGAAGAGGTGATGAGCAAAGGAAAAGCTCCAGCTGCTTAAACTCTCACCCTGAGCCTCTGTCCAGAATGGTTCATGTCCCCTGTGGCACTCGTGACACTCTCCAGCTGCTGCAGTCCAACTCCCTCCTCCCCAGTCACAGCAGCCCCTGGATTGCAAGCCTCCACCTCTCAAATCAGTAAATATCAAACAAAACAGAGGTCAAATTCATCCTGTCTTTATTTTCCAAACATTCACAGAAGGAAGGGATATTCTTCCTGTAAGCAAAATTAATTGCTCCTGCCTCAGTGTTTCATTTGCAAATGCAATGATTTTGGACTCATCACTGTTTCTCTTCCCAGCCTGACAGCAAAAGTGTCGCTTCCCCAAGCCCACCAGCACTTCCCATCCTCAGGCATGCAGGAGCTGAGGGCTCGAGGTTTTGGGATTGCAGAAGTAAAGTTAGTTCACCCAGATCTCCCAAGGACTCCCTTACTCAAGTCTCCTGGCACAGGAACCAAGATGTGATCTTTCTAACTGTCAGCCCAGCAAAATTAATCAAAGAGATGAAAATCCCCCCTGCCATTCATCACTGCTGATAAAGGTCCTGCCACCAGCACTGAGCTCCCAGTTTTGCTGCTGATGCATGAGTGAGGAGGTGACCCAGTTCACTCTTGCAGAGACACTGTGACCCTGTCACACAGTGCCACACAAAGCTTGTGTGCACCAGAGACTGCACAGGCTTCAAGCCCCACACACCTGCTAGGATTGCCTGGGTTATGCAGAAGATAGCATCCTTTCAGAGATTAAGGTTGAAAAATAGTTCATGATTTCAAGTGGGTCTCTTCCTGGGTGACCAGTTGAGCTATTTTTAAAGGCTCATATTTTCACAAAAAAACTGAATAGGTTTGGGAAGATTCTGGAAAACAGATCTTTCCAAGGGCAGAGGAAACCTTTGGGTACAAAAACTATTGAGCTCCACTGCTCTGAGCAGGTTGGTGTAAGGCCAGCCTGAGGCTTGGAAGCTGTTGCACATCATTGGCTGCTGGAAAGAAAAGTGGATGGTTCAGCATTGATATGCCTGTAACACCTTCCAGACAGGGGCTGCTCTCATCCCACCAGCTCTGACCTCTCAGCTGTCTGGGTCTGGCTGGGGAAAAGATGAATATCTGAAGCTCAAGGTGCGCAGTATGAGCTTGAGCTTCCACAAACCCAGCCCAAAACTTGAGCAGCCTCACAGAGGTGCAAAGCATCTGCTTCACACTCACTTCAGTTCTCATTCAAAGGGTTAATTTTACTTGCACAGCTCCCTGCTGTGCACAAGTAAATCCCAGTGCATTTTTACCAGCATGATTTATAAACCAGGTTGAGAAAACTCTGGTCCCTGAAGTCTGTTGTCAGAGTTAATGGAGCAGGAATATAAACTGCAGCATCTTAGGGTTACAGTCACCTTTCAATAGTGACCTCCTGACAGTTTCAGACCCAGATGTCTGCTGCTTTTTTCCAGGCTGCAGTCACACCATCAGCTGGGATGTGGAACTGCCTTTCCTTAGGGACTGTGGGGCCAAGGTGGGGCAGAGATTTCTTCTTGAACTTTCCATCAAAGGGCTGAATCACTTGCAGCAACCCAAGGTTTGTTGGAGTTTCCTCCTTTTGTTTCATCCTGTAGAAATAAAGAGATATTAAGTCTATGAACTGCACATTGATACCCAAAATGAAGGAATGGAGGTGACTGGCATGGAAAGGGGAAGGAGGGTGGTATTTTTAATTGCCATGCCTTGTTTGTACCCATGCAGCAGCATGGCTACTGCCAGGCCTCCCAGAGCAAGGATCCCACCTAATGAAACCAAATGCTCCTAGATGAAGGCACTCCTGTTATATCTGTACTTGAGGGTGGCTTAAATAACCTCATAGAAACTCACCTAGACAAGATTGTTTCATCAGCTGACAAATTCCCAGAGCTACTAAGGGATCTTATGCCTTCTTGATAAAGGATTCCATAATAAGGAAAAAAGCAAAATTAAAGAGAAGCTCTCTATATGAAAGAAAAGCAGAGATAAACTGAATATTTTGTATTATCCCCCTACTTTTCTCTCTAGTCCCAAGAAGCACAGACAAGATATAAGCAGTATGACAAAATGAAAAAAAAGCATCAAAAAGCCACGTGAGTACCAAGAATGAAATGTGTGAAAAGCAAAATTCTGGCAAATAATTAAGTCATTGATATGTCATTTTCTGAATTATCCAGGAGGATAATCCAGGAGGAAAGAGGACGAGAAATGTGCCAGTTTTCACATTGTGGTCCATGCTGGGGAGCAAGGGCAGGGTCTCAGCATCTCATGGCAGTGCACTCTCTTCCGTGTCAAGATCAAGAAGCTGACCATGTCCTGGGCTTTAAAATCTATTTAGTCCCCAACCAGCAGCAGTAATAAAATGAGTACATAATGCCACCTCCTGGCTATAGTGGAGGACACTGTAAAAGTGCTGGCAGAAAGACAGTGTTGTGTCCCTCCTGCACTCGGGTGGATGATATATATCACTTGCTTGTGGAAGTCAAATTTCTTTTGCTGACTTAATCCCAGAGCCAAAATTAATCACACATCCTAGCTAACAGGATCAGAAAATGCCATAAATTATGCTGCCTGCAACCTAACAACAGCATTAACAGCACGAAGAAGGTGGAGGCTTTTTTTTGATTAATCACTATTTAAGTTGCCTAAAGGACCTATGAAACCTCCTGCTGGCTGACACAATGAGCAACATTTTATATTAACCCATATAAGGAAATGTCTTTAAAAGTGATGGATTATGCAGATGCGAGATGGGGCTGTGTGATGTGGTTACCCAAGAGCTGCTAGCGGTGTGACAGGCGCCTCTGCCGCTCCCAGCCCACCACAGCCCTCCCCACCATCTCCAGCCAACCCCAGAGAGAACACAGAGAACACTTGTCACAAAATCAGCTGAGCACCCCCAGAAAAAGCCACACAACACAGTGGATTGGATGAGTTGGCTCCAAGCAGAGCTGGGAAGTTTATGCAAGCACTGGCAAATTTTGGCACTTTTAATTTTTTTTCACAAAACGGCAAGCTACCTAGGGGAGGGATAGGAAATGGACATTCCATCTATGGCTCCTCTGGCACCCTGCAGAACAGTGCCACTCTTTATTGTGCATGGACGTGTTGAGAAGTCCCTGAGCTTCCATCAGCCCCAGTTGTGTGCTGCTGTGCTGCTGCACAGAGTGAACATGAATGAAGAAAATCAACATCCCCTTCTGGAGCCATAAATCCAGCGTCCCTCAGCAAACCTGCTCTTTTCTCTATTCTGCAGGGGTGTCTATAGTGGAGAAACCCTGATTCCTGATGCTACAAGGGGGTATGTTGATATTCCCACCTTTGGTCAGGATTTTTCAGAGCACCAGACACCAACCTCGCTCCACTCCTGTTGAACTGATCTGCCTTCCATCCACCACTCCTACTGTTTGCTCTCCTGAGAGGTCCCAGCATTTAGAAAACACACTTTTATTTTCATTCTCTTACTTAAAGAGATCCACTTATTGGGGTGATGGGTTTTCAGAGCATTCTTCATTGTGCTGATTGCACATCATCATTTTAAATCTACATGAAATGGGTGACTAGAGCTTCTCAGGTGGGAAAAGATGCATTTTTACACTCTTTTTCCTCTGGTACTATCAAATATAATGTACACAAAATGAAGTCACAGAATCAAGACAAACTAATATTGTTGCTAAAAGCCTACTCTCAGATGAGATCATGGACAGATTCTTCAGGGATCTGCAAAATTTTAGGTGCACTCTGATCAATACCAGCAATCAGTTTTCTCATTCCTCTTTACTGGTGAGCATTTCTACACAGGCTGAAATTTTCCACCAACATGATATTTATATGGCAATTTGTCCAAAGTGACAGATGAGAGTTTCATAGAAGAGGCACAAATCACCAGTGGACTTGAACACTGAAAAATGTTTTTAAAGGATTTCTAGTTAAATTTCATGATCCAGGGATAAAGGAATTATCTTGGTCTCCTTCCTAACCTCCCAGTCTGGACACAAGACAAGGCTAACACCTTCTTGTTCTCTGATTTAATTCCCTTTCCATGTAGGCAGGGGTTCTGAAAGACACATTCCTGTATTTTTCACTTTTCTGGTATGATGTCCTGACAATCATTTATACCTCGATGCTGCTTGACCCCCTGCTGTGCCTGGGCAGCTCTGTGTGACAGGCAGCCCCTCAAACAGCTCCTGCTTTCCTCCTTGCTCTTCCAACCACCCTGATTCCTGCAACAAGCTCCCACCCATCCTGCCTTTGGGACCAGTTTCAAATACCTCTGCTAGATTTTGCACACCCCAGAGAGGAGGATATAATTATACAACACTCCCAAGCTGTCTGAGAGCTTGCTGAAGGTACAGACTCTGACATGCTTAAAGCAACCTGACCTCCTTCCTGCCACTTAAGGGGAGCTCTGGGGGCAGCCAGAAGGATCATGACAGATCCGCAGCAGGAATGACTTTAATCCTGTGAAGAAAGTGAAGTGGCAAGGAAATATGTCACTTGGAGCCTGACTGAGAACATCTCCACAGGAACATAATGTGCCTGAAATGATGTGCACCTGTTTCAGACCTGACTCATCTTCATTTTGCTGAACACTGACAAACCCCAGAGGCTGCATCCTCCACAGAGAAGTATCTGCTTCCTTTTTGTTGTGGGTGGAATCATGCACTTTGAGGAGAGAAGCAAAACCATATTTTATTGAAATAAAACAGTGAGTAAATAAAGTTCAGTAGCAAGTGAAACAGGGATTTAACAAAATTTGATGGCAAGGTGAAGTTGCCCATTTACTGCGTAGAGGACAGGGTCATACAAAGCTGTCTGTATTCCCATTACATCATGAGGTTCAGAAAGGATCCCCTTATGTTACAAACAGCTTCTCAAAGCAGAGTTTGTGTGAAGCTGGATCTCTACTTTGTCAAAAATTTATGCTTGAAGCATTATATAAGCACAATAAATCCTTTGAATAAGTTAAGATTTCAAACTTTCAGTGCACATATTCACAATTCATTTGCTGAGTATATGATCTGATAATGAACCTCTCAGCCTCAAGAAGGCACCTTGAAAGATGTCCCTACTCAAAGGAAATCCTGGCACACATTCTGCTTCTGTGCAGGATAGCTCAACAGGCCCTGGGCTGTCACAATTTGTGGAGTAAGATAATGGACTCACAATCATGTTTGCATACACACTACAGGTGTTAACTTCTTCCAAGCTTGGCTTGAGCTGGACCCAGACCAGCACTGTGTTTAGGTGGACACATTGATCAAAATAGTCCTTGGCTATTGGGTTCTTATCTGTCTCCCCCCAATTCACTTTGAGCCAGATGCTGCCATCACAACCAGACAAAACCTTGAGGACCCTACTGGCGGTCAGCACAGCAGTTGAACAGGTTGGGAAATAAAGGTCAGGTTGAGAGGCAGGGGGAAGTACATCATTATTTGAGGCTTGGAATATCCCAAGTCTGCTGTAAAGGCAAAAAAAAAAATTTAAAAAATCAGTGATACAATGATCTACACTTGCATTAACATGGCTGAGGAAATGGAAATGCCTTTTGTTTAAAAGACTGACCTTTTCCTCCTGGAGCCTTGGTTTCTAAATCCTATATTTCACTCTGTCCATATTCACCAGCTTCAGGTGAGCCTTCCAGAGCTCATGGCCAAGGCCTGCATGGAGCTCTCCTGCTCCCAGGGCAGGAGCTGCTGCTCAGGACAGTAAAGCAGCAATGGGAAAGCAGAAGCTGTGCTGTCTGTGCCTCCCCTCCTGGGACTTCAGGGTCATTTGGGTTTGCCCTGTCCCCAGAGAGGCTGAGGGTGCCCATATCAGATGCCCTCCTCCCTGGCTCTGCCAATTAAACTAGACAGCCCAATGCCATTGTCTTTACTAATTGATGCAGCCAGCAAATAATTAAAGGACTCCCCGTGGCTTTGCAATCTTGTCTGGCTATTTGTCCAGGTGGAGCCTGACCACGTGGCTGCCTCTCAGCAGCTCCCTGCCTTTCCAGCTGCCAGTCCTGAACGTCACCCCTGTGCCAGGCCGGGGGATGCTGAACGCTCTCCCCACTGCTCTGTATGTCAGCACGCAGGAGGTCAGGGCCCGTCCCCGCTGCCACCTCCGGTTCGTCTGATCCGGCAGATGGATCCCTCGGTGCCTTTGTCTGCCCGGACCTACTTCTCCCTTTCATGTCTGCTGGCCGAATCTCTGGGATGTCTGACTCACCCCAGATGTGGGGATGCTGTGCCTGCCCACACACAGCTCCTCTCTCCTGGTGGCAAATTAACCCTTCATGTGAGGTGTGAGGGTGGCCTGCAGCTGTTTCCCCTGTGCTGTGATCTCTTCCTCCCTGAGGCCAAAAGACACATAAAACTGTCCTCAGACCACCTATGGCATGCTGGTGATGGCTCTCCCATGCTTCTCTACAGGATGGTAATCTCAGGACAAACAGGACACATTGTCTGGGAAGACTGCTGGCTGAGGAATCCCAGTGTTCTGTCATGGATATCCACCCTTCACTGTCTGATTTACAGAAGGAATGAATTTGCATGGAAGTATCTCTCACACCCTGCAAGACCATTTGGTATCCTGGAGGGTGTCACTGAGGTGCAGGGGACACTGAAGACAGCTGTGATGTCAGATACAGGCCGGTCCAGGAGACCCCAAAGTCCCCAGGCAGCGCAGAGCATAGGTTCCCAGGCTAAGCCTGGAGCACTTAGAGGAGCTCAAGAGGAGTTCAGGCTGGGCTGGCAGCACCACAAGGAGCCTGGGCCAAGCCAGCAGCCCAGACTACAGCTGTGGAAGACTGAGACACATGGCTGAGCTCTTTCTGAGGCTACCAAAAAGGTCACCCCTTACCTATCCTATTGTGGCCCCTGCAGGAGCCCACTCACCCCCCACACCCAGCAGAGAGCAAGGCAAGAAGCAAACAGGTGCCACCAACCTCTTTGCAAATCTGTGCCTTAACTGGGAATCAGACAGCAAACCTGCACTGAACTCACCAACTGCCTTTAAACTGCCCTTAGATGGCAAGGGGAAGTGCTGGAGGAAGGAAGTAATTCTTACTGCTTTACTGGCTGTTTTTGATTTATGCCACACAGTTATTTTGGGCAACTGTGGACCTGAAATGCTGTGTAAGCAACTGCTGCTGTATCTCAGCTGTGGCAAATGCTCGCTCTGTGCCCCACACGACTGCACTTTGTCTGGACATGGCTTTAGATGACACCGTGCTGTGCGGCCTCTGAGCTGCCTGTGTTGCAGGAAGCAGGATCCATGGAAATCCTATTCTCCTTGCAGGCTCCCCCATACCAGGGGCTATTCCCAGCAGCAGACTTGGATTCTCTGTAAAGAGAGGTGGGAGGGCAGGGTGGCAGTGAGGCAAGAATGAGATCTCTGTCCAAAACACTCACATTAAAAGGTGAGAGATGGTTTGAAATGCTGCAGGGTGATATATCCTAATATAAAGAGAATCCACAGAGATGGTTTTACCAAGAGTCTCTGAGTGTTTGCACCACTACCATTAGGGGCTGGACACTGACACATGAGCTGAGCTGCAGGCACTGAGCCAAGTCTCTGAAGGATTCATCCCAGGTCTGGGTTTAATTTCCTCTTGCTGAGAAGCGCTTGTGCCGGGTCTCAGCACAGACACATTTAACAGGAGAGCAACCAGGCACTCCAACGCTTAATGCAAGAGCACATGCACAGGGAAACCAAGTGAGAAGAATTTTGATTAATTGCCATGTATTAATTTGCTTCTGCAGTGGATGGAATATCTGCTTTGAGCTTTTCAGAGAGAGACAACTTGGAAATGCTTTACACAGCTCACTGGCCTCACAGTCAAGCCCATTTGCTGTTGGTTAACTTTCAGCCCCACATTAGTGAATAAGCTGGACAAGTTAAAACAGCTTTTCACCTCCTAAGGCAGCAAAGCTCAATGGTCTAGCATAAAAATAAGTGAACTGTAACATTGGCTAGTTTAGATAGACTCACAGAATGTACAATCCCCTTTTAAAAGCTTGTCTATTGCAGAAATCCTCATTTTGTACCTTTTTTTTCCTCAAGGAACATTCTTATAGTTTATATCCAAACTATCTAATCAGAGATGGTGTCAGGTCTCAATAAGGAAGCACAGGAACCCAAATTGAGCACAGACAGGTATGTTGAAAGCAAATATGTTCAGCTTGTCAGGAGTGGTTTGTTTGCGTCTCATACAGAACTGCGAGGAACCATAACCACAAATACTTCACACGGTACTTTGAATTTAATAGCTCACATGGGCTACTGTCTGAATTACTGCCTTTTATTTTATGACTAAATTAATATTATATACACAGGAGCACATTTAAAATACCCAACAGGGTGAAAGAAATGATTGCTCTGTTGAAAAAATATAAATTTTTATGCACAGAAGTTATTAGTAAAGCCACATTCCCCAGTCCATTAATGTGCACACATTTAAATTTTCCTTTTTTTTTTCCTTTTGACCTTTCTTTTCAGATACTACAGCATGTTATCTTAAAGCTTTAATAAAACAGTAATTCACTCATGCTTTTTATGGCCTACTAATTTGTCTGTTGTGCCATATATTTGGTTTCATAACTTTTATATGCAAATCAATAAAAACTCCTTTGATATTTCATTTAAATCATTGAATAATTAACAAATCCCAGCCCCCAAGTTAGCTTTACTGTGAAACAGAGAACTAGCACTCACAAAATTTCAAGTAAAATGGAGTAGAACGGAAGACATGGATAAATCCATCTTGTTCTAAAATATCATTGGAGAAACTATACTTCTAAAAAGGAAAAAAAGGGGAGAAATTCTCATACCTGGGGAAAAATACCCTGAATATGTATCATAATTGTAGATGGGGAAAAAAGGAAACAAAAATATTGTTATGAACCTCTTTGAATATGTTATCCAAGTTCTAAGAAATAGAAAATGGAGTAGAATGCTCATGGTTTGGGATTTTCCAGCCCCACTCCTCACACCAGGGCAGTGTCTGGGCTTTGCTTTTTCCAGTGCAGCCCCAGCTCACAGCAGGGCACACATCCAGGCTCCAGGCATGTGGCTCTTTCCAGACTTCAACACTCCTCCACACATAAGCAAAACTGTGGGACTCTCCCTGACTCCTCTAGGGATCACAGTGTTCCTGACTTCCTTTTTAGCCTGGTTTCTCACAGAAACAGGGCATCTGCAATCCTACCACGGCATACAGGTCTTCTATAGGTAGCCTCTAAAACCAGGAGAAAAGTTTAAATTTCATAAAGCTGTAAGATCTAAAAAAATAAAAAAAAAAAAAAAAGTTCCTGCAAGTCATGGAAGATACAAGGACAAGCAAAGGCAAGAGAGGTGATGTGTCCCAATGGAGAGGGGAAATCTGGTTCAGGCATGACTGGGCGCTGGGTTCATGCCAATCAGCTTTCAGCCTTGTTCCACAGAGCTGTAATAAGCACCCCATCTGCTGGCTAGTGACACCCCACTAATTCTGAAGACAGCTCTGGGAATGTGAAGCCTGTGTAAGAGTCCTTGAGGCATCCCAGAGTTTGCAAATAGCGTGAATTCCCAATGTCAGGAGCTGACTCTTGGGTATGCTCCGTGCTCTGATGTTGTGCTGCCTGCACAGCCACACAACAAAACACCAGTTCAGCAACTGTGGGACAGGATCTAGGAGTATGTGTATATTTTTATTAAAGAGAGAGAAGATCTCATGGATGTTAAGCCTCAGCCACTTGGGAATCTTCATCACAGAGAGAGACAAAATTTCTTTCACACAGATCAAAGCAACTAAAAGATGTTCCCATGCTGTGCTCCCTGGACTGCCTGTGCCAGCCACAGCCAGCTACTCCTCGTGTGTGCAGGAAAGGAGACAGCAGAACCTGGCAGTGCTGCCATTGCTCTGAGCCCTGCTGGAGTCACACAGGAAAGAGAGAGCCTTAATCCACTGTCTGAAGGACTGGGGGCTTGGCCTGTGATCATCAGCTCCCAGCTGGCCTGGCTGCGCAGCTTGGCCATCAGCGTTGCATTACACTAGGGCACCTTCACTTATTGTCTGTTCAAAGGTACCTATTGGGCTGTGCCAGTCCAAATCTGCTTGGGGAGCCCACACTCCCACACAACACACCAAAATATTTTGAATTTTGCACACCAGCATTGGTATAGTCTCCTGACTTTTACCTGCAGTAGCTGTAGAAAGAAGAGTTAGCTGAGAAGAAATTAAGGACAGACATTGACTTGTTTAAATAATGAGTATTTGTTTAATGAACATCTGCAACATCCCACTAAAAGAAGAGCACCATACATACTCCCCTTTTTATTTAAAAACAAACATTTGATCAATGAAGGATGCATGGCAGCGCCACAACATCTTGTATTTGTTGATGTCAGCCACTGATAGAGAAATCCATTTTCCAAAGGAGCCCTGGCTTACTCAGGGGATGCTGATTTAATTCTCTGTCCATCAGGAATTTTGCCCATGGTATCAGGAGGAGCAGAGATAGAGCAAGCCCCACCCCATGTTGGCCTGTCATTCCATCAACTAATAGTGAGGTCAAGGACAAGACAAAAACAACCCTGATCTAAACAGGCTGGTCCAAGCATTAGTGAATGCTTATATTGCCTATGGAGAGCTGGGACACGAGGCTAATGGTCAAGCAGATGCATTCAAGGTTGAGGGTGCACTGTAAAAACTGCCTGGTTTTACATGAGCATTAGAAGAGTGCTTGACTACTTCCCTTGCTATCTTGGAATAATTTTATGTTAATTCTTTAAATGTCAATTATTTAGATGTTTCTTTGCTGCGCTTCTAGCTCCCAAGTAATTTCTTTTAAATTGTTGCATACACCATTTAACAGGTTCTGTGATAAAGGTCCCACTTTTTTAGTATTGATTTTCTTTTACATCTTTGCAGTACAGAATTAGCCAGGCCTTCAGTTTGGACTCCTACCACTGGTTTGTCCTTATTACTTCTGGTACATTTTCAGTGTTTTACATTTAAATTTGTGCACTTTTTTATTGCGCTTGTAACCAGCTTAATTTAGTTCCTGTCTCTGTTTCTTCCTTCTACTTAAAATGGACATGGCCAATGGCCATCCACTATTATTGAACCAAATAACACACAGGAGCCAGGAGAGTTCCTTGGGGAGGTACCTGGGGCTGTTGCATAGAACCCTGAGTCATGTACTTGTCCTTTCAGACCTTAGAGATTACGAATTTCAGAAAGCTGGGTGAAACCTGGCTGGGTTTAATCAACTCATGTCTTTGTATGCTCCAGCAATCTCAAAGTGGGTAAGAAAATTGCTTAATAAATTCTTTAACCAGCAGTGTCCCTGTAATTAAGTGAGGCCAAATTAAAAAGCACTGCTATAAATGTTTTATCTGTTCTCCATCCTTATTAAAGCCCTGAGCCTTCAAAAGATCTTCCAGGTGTGTCTCTGGGAGCACTGGGTGTCACTTCTTTGCTTTCCAAGACCTTACCTACAGCAGACCACGGCCTGGTAAATCACAGTGGGATTGTGCCGGGAGACAGACCCTGACTCCCCACCAGGATGAAAGAGACTGATGTGCTTTACTCAGGGTTTGTCTCACCGGCTTAAGTCCATAATTACTGCCTTAAAAGAAGAAAGCACAAACCCAAACCACAGGGCAACTGCACCTCCCTGACTCCCCCGGAGCGGGGGTGCACCACATGCAGTAGCACCAGCTCTTTGCATGAGATTACACAGCAGTGGTCCTATTTTGGCTGGAATATTTTCTTTTCACTTTAAAAATTCACAGATACCTAGAAACCACCTTTTACCCATAGGTGTGCTCAGTTTTCAGAGTGTCTTCAGACAATTTACCCCTTAGATGTTTGCGGCACCACGTGACATTTTCACCTCCTGTTAACCCACCTGAGCTCAGGTGCTGCTGAAGCCACAGCTCAGCAAAATCACCCCTTTCCCAGCTGTACCACCAGCCATGCTCTTCAGTCTCGGGTCTCTGGCAGTCAGAGCTGCTTCACCTGCTTCCCTCTCCTGAGCCCGAGGGAGTCACAGCCCGGGGGCCCCAAATCATGGCAAGGCACCAACAAGAGCCACTTGGGAAGCAGGAAGGTTTCAGCCAGCCTGGATCACAGGGGACAGTGCCTGGTTTAACCATGGCATGAGAAACCCTCACAAGCTCCTCAGAGCAGTAGGACAACACACAGAGAAAAAAGCAGAACTGGAGCAACCAGCAAAGCAGTGCGAGATAATACAGGGAAGCCTCACATCTGAGCCACGGCACTGCCAGGACTCACCAGATTTCCAGCCTCTCTTTCTTTGCAGAAGAGGAAACCTCATCCCTGAAAACCTCCTTGCCAAGTGGGTTTATCAGTGTGCATCAAAAAGCAATACACAGGGACATTAATGCAAAATACCTCACAGTAACCTGCAAAACAGCAATTGCAAGGGAGCCTTTGGGCTGCCAGGAGACACATAAATGGAAAAGTGCCACCACAGGCCAGATAATCAGCTGCTCTAAATGGGGACAGCCACTGAGGCTGATGGCTGAAAAGCCATCCTCATCCTCCTCCTCCTCCTCTTTGTATTGAAAATCTGTCAAATATGCAGCGGGGATGCACAGCTGGGAGTGCAGCAATGCCCCTGTTTTGCTGAGGGCTGTTTTTAAATTTGTTATAATCTTCTCATGGGATGTAAAAAAAAAATAATTAATTCATCCTCTCTTTGAGCAATTGCAATCAAAGCAAAAAGCGTGATTAATCCAGGATGTCCCCTGCTCTAAAATGGTATTCTTGTCATCGCTTGACCAAAGTCACAAACAAACCTAATTGTCCAAACAAATAACGATGGCTTTACTACATACATTTAGCAAATACAGGGGTTTTGCTTTGCTATTAAAATTTAATTAGTAATTAATATTTATGCAGCCATTGGCTGGAATTCTGCAAGTTACATAAATAAATATTAACTTGTGGATGATTTAAAAAAAAATCCTTGCATCTGTAATTTATTTGTGTGACTCTCTATTACTTATTCATTAATTCATGTATAATTCCAATTCCTCTTCATTCCAGATGGAGTGGGAGGGAAGAGGGAAACTCCCTTGGGACTGATGTGCATGGTTTTAATTCTCAATTTAGTCTCCATTGCTACAAATTAAACGTTTAAAAATCCTAAACAGAGTGTTTAGCAATGCTGGCATGTTCAAATGCATCAGTCTGCAAGAACCAGCATTTCTTTAGGTATGAAATGGTACAAGTGGAGAGCAATATGCAACACCTGAGCAGAAAAACCACCTTTATATCATTCTTCTGGCCAGTGAAGGATCCCCTGCATCCACCCTCACACTGGGGTCAGTGGCTGCTTCCCTTGTTCCAATGTGTGGATTAGAGGAAAATTCAAGGACTGAGGCTACAGCAAGCTTCTGAATTTCAAGCAATAAAAATGTCAAAGAAACACCTTCATAGGGGTTATTTTGCTATTAACTTCTGGCAAGCCATCCGAAATTCAAGGCCTTCTCATCCCAGAAATGCCTGACTGGGAAATTCAGGATGTTGGGAGCAGCCCATCATCCCAAATGCCATACAGATGCTGCAGCCCAGCTCAGCCACTGCACAGGGGGGCATGGCTTCTGGTTGTGGGGCCCTGCTCATCACCTCTCCACCCTCCTCCTGTGTCTGGCTGGACAGGTTTTGACAAATAACTCTTGCTGTGCTTTGCCTGGCAGCCTGCAGCCATGACAGCTGAGGAGAGGTGCATGCACAGGTCCTGGCATCACTGGAGAGAAGGAGAGGAGTGCCAGCTAAAAAGCACAATCATAGATCAGCTCCAGTCTCTCTCTCAGTATTTAAAACAGGCATTTGGGGCTGGTTTATTGCCCTGCTTGCCTGGGCCATTACCAAAGCCCACACGTGATTCCTCTCCCCGGGGTCCCTATAACACTCTGATGTGTGACAGCTCTCAGGAGCCCCTGATTCCTACAGGGTAAATATCAGCTGAAAGAGAACAAATGGTATATGGTTCATTACTGAAAGGACTAATTAAACAGTTAAAGAACAGTCCTTGGAAACAAATAATGATGCAAGGGATGTACAAGTGCCCCAGTGACACTGCTGACCTCATCTCACAGCTCCAGGACTACGTGAGGAGCAGAGGAGGAGAGGAGCAGTGCTACGGCATGTACATCTGGACAGCAGGGATGCTGGCTTAACAGCAATGCAGCACAAAAAGGCTTGGACAAGAGCTCTGGAACCAATATCTGAGAGACCAATTTTGCACATGTGTGCACTGCCTCCCTCCTTGCTGGATTTCAGATTAAAGGACTGCTGCAACCTGGCTCTATGGGACTGGGATGTGAGGAAATCTTAGGGTCAAAGATGCATCAGCATCAGGCAAGAAGGAAAAACCCTTTAGGTAGTGAAAACGAGCAGATTTGGCTTCCCTTATCATGGATACCTGGCCATGGGCATGATTATTAAGGCAGCTCTTCAGAGCCAGACCAGTGGAGTGAACACAACTCAGCCCTGAAAAAATCAGAGGAAGCGAAGGGGCTACATGTAACTTAAATTTTTCCAGCTATCCTGCTTCAAGGATTGGCTCCTTTAAACATCTCTCTGCTGTTCTTTCTGAGCTAAATTTCTGAGCTAAATGCAGTAATTTCCAAGCAGTCACCTCCTGCTCTCCAAAGAGCTAGCTTATGCACATAGGCTTGTGTGATCCTAAGACCCCAATAATTGGGGGCTATAAATTGCTAAGAAACAGAGGCTTTTCCAGTTTAACCTACACTGTATAAGCTGCTTAATAATAACACGGCACCATGGGGTAGAACATTAGGCAGGAGAGATGGTGGCATTAAGAGATTACATTGGCAAGCCTTTAGGGTGGATTTTGCACATCCAGATCAAGATCCCAGCAGCTACAATGATCTATCTCTGCTCCTAAAGAAACTGAAATAAACTGAGGTGCTGGCTTATATCCACAGCAATCCCCAAGGCACTGACAGCCCTCACTTCGTTCTTAACCTAGAAGGAGAGGAGTTCCTAAAAATATTGGTAAACTATCCACATTTTCTTGCAATCACTTGCAGTTTGTGTCTGTAGTTGAAGAGGATTTATGCCTCCTGGCTTGGGAGACTCACTGAGGTAGGGTTGGGGCTGCAGTGTACAAGGAGCACAGAACTGTTTATTTTAATCACAAGGCTGCTGCCAGGCCCAGCCACCTCCTTTCTCTGTGCTGCTGCGCTCAGGAGCTGTGTGGATCCAGACACAGTTCTATTTCCTGATTTTCTCCATCCCATTTCATCACAGCAGTGATGGCTGGAAACACTTGTTAGCAGCACAATTTCAGTCCCACACTACCTGAATTCTGCTGATAAGATTAAGCTATAGTCCAAGATCTTATTGGTTTATATTTCACATCTACCAGGCATGTCCTAGAAAGCAGCATCAATGCTATATGGATTCCATCTATTACAACTGGGTTGCCAATAAAAATGCAAAGGTACCTTAAAACAATGCAATTTGAGGAAATGTCGAAGAAATTCCATCTAGATCCGTAGAAGAGTTTATATATTATGGTCTAGGAGGTAGCAGAGCTGTAGTGTTATTGAGCCATTTGAAGTAATATCCCCCATTACTGCAGAGAGCTCACATTTATCTGGGATTTCATGTGGGCTGACAACGGTTCCAGTTTCATCTCACACCAGCCACATGCTCCAAGGACAAGGGGTACCCCAGCCTGCAGCAGCATGTGCCTGCCTGGCTGGAATATTTGAGTGGCTGCAAAACTCTTTCTAGGGGACAGGGGAGTAGGTAGAAATTACCAAGGCACCTTGTTCCTGCCTGAGTCCAAAGCCAGCCCTACAAGGCTGTGCCTTCTCAGCTGTGCTGTGGTCCTTAGCCAGCAGCTACTGGCTTCTTGCTACTACTTTCCTTTTTTTTTTTTTTTTTTTTCCTCTCTCTCTCTCTCTTCTGGAAACAGCACGCTGGAAATCTCCTCTGCCTCAGAATTTGCCTCCCACTGGGACGGGAATTTCAACACTGTACATAACCATGTTAACATTGTGTTTCCCTACCCGGTAAAAGTTCCGCGTACATGATGCTTGGCACTAGAGACAAAGGCAGTTCATGTCTGAAAAATCAGGTACATCCCCATACTTCATGCTGCTTCTGGCTGGTGCTTTAGGAGTGAGCGGAGGGGCGGGAGGAGCGCGGGGAGCGCAGCCCGAGCCCTTGGCCGGGTGTGCGTCTCCCTCTGCTGCCACGAGCCGGCAACTGCTGTCACCGCTGCCACTGCTGTCACTGCTGCCACCGCTGTCACCGCTGCCACTGCTGTCACCTGTCACTGCTGCCACCGCTGCTGCTGCTGCCGCTGCTGCTATTGCTGCAACTGCGCCTGGGACAGGGACGGCAGCGACCCGGGTGACAGACCGGATGGGGAGAGCCGCATTCCCACCGGGAAGTGCTTTCCAAGGGCTGGAAACTAATGGGAATAAAAATCCCCGTATCTTAGATCATTTCCCATAAATTTCTCAGAGGATGAAGAGAAGACAAAGAGGGTCTGATCCAGCCCACGGAGCTGCAATGCCCCCGTGGGTGGCTGCAGGACCCTCTACACAACTCTCCCCTCTGACAGCATGGTCGCAGCCTGGAGAAGCAGAGCTCACCTGCAAGGGCACGTTCAGTCCCACCCCACTGCCAGCTCTGACTCCTACAATGCTGGCCTGACACAGAGGACACTGGCTGGTAATGTTTCCTTTCCGAGAAGCAGCAGTTCCCAGTTCCTGCAGAGCTGGGACAGCCCAGGCACTCATCTGGGAACACAACTCTCCCCTCTCTGCTCTGGGGTAGAAACCAGACCCACTTGCTCACCAATTTAAAAGGAAATACAGTTCCTTTCCATTTATTCTACAAACTGCAAACAAAAGTAGAATGAAATCTTATCAGCTTAATGCCCTCACCTTAGAAAAGGACATCCTCACTGGAAAAAAAGGCATAGGAAAAAACCTGCTGCATACACACAGCTTGCAGAGTTGCAGGGACTTTACTTCAGAGCTGCAGCTCTGGGCAAGGTCATTTACTGAAATGTGGATAAAACTTCTCATATCACTCAGAAAGCACAGGGATGTCTCTCAAGAACCACTTCACAAAGCACTTCCCTGCAGGGTGTGCAGCTCCTCTGGAATGACGTAGGAGACACTTGTGGGGCAAAGCCTGCAGAGCTGTATGACTTCTCTATGGCAGTAATTACAGAGACTTTGGAAATTGAATCAAATCTGAAAAAAAAAAAAAATCTATTTTTGGATCCATTGAGTCTGAGAGTGCCCTTCTACTTTTACTGTGTCCATGCCCTCAGCATTCCTGTAGGCAAAGGAAGCACTGTTATTTCTTTGTGCACCACAGAGAACTGGGAAGCAGAGGATGTAAGACCAGGCTTTTCAGAAGTGACTGGCAATTTTGAGTCCTGTACTTAGGCTATACTACTTTAGAGAGCCCTACTTGCAGAGCTGAGGTTAGCAGCTTTGGCTTGAATACAGTTTAGTTGCCAAAGCTAAACAATCAAACATGAAGGTGCTTAAAAAAGAATTAAAAAATCAGCAGACCCTGTTGAAATCTTGACCCAAACTACTTTTCCCGTATTATAAGGAGAGATTGGGATGGGGCCAAGTAGACTGAATTGCCTCCTGAAATGCTGAGTAGCATCCAAAAAGCCCAAGTTCCGTGCTTCACTGGAGACCCCCACAGGATGTGTGTCTGAAGCACCCAGAGGTCAGCTCCCAAGTCCTGCATGGCTTCCTAACAAAGCACATTGTGTGGGGGGTGCAGGGCTTCGTTCAGCACCTGGGTGGCGAGAGGCCAATACCCTGTCAAAAACAGGGCTCCTCTGAGAGCAGAGGGAGATATCGTGAACTTCAAAGCTCCTTTCTTCCTTCTCTCTTTGTATTCCCCAAACAAAGGTTTGCATTTAGGCTCCAGCAACATGCTGCCCACCACTGATTGACACTTACCTGTTTTTATGATGTCTTTGCTGTGTCATCCAGAGCTAACCTTGGGAAAGAGATCTTATATATATTCATAACTCAATTTAATTTCATCATTAGATCTTCTGTGTACCTAATTTATCACCATAACTATGTCAAAGAAGGAAGCCTGCAATTTCCTTGCCAATATAATGCTGGTGAGTAAGAAGACATCAGAGGAGCAGTTACTAATCTGCTGTTCTGCCTTCCTGACTTGCCACCTGGGGATAGCTCCAGGAGGCAGGTTTCCTTTCTCAGCCATGCTGGTCTGTCAAACTGTTAAATTGAATGAAGTTGTTGCTTCACCAATTACTCTGTTTATATCCTAAACACATGAATAATGCTGGGCTTGAAGTGGAATATTTCGCTAAAGTATCTTTATTAAAAAATTTAAAAGGTGTTGAGAGAGCATTAGAATCATAAATCACAATTTGGGTGTGACAGCATTTCAGCAAGGAACTGATGTATAAACTCTCCAGTCAATTCCAAGAGCATCTGGATCAGTGGTTAGCTTAGGTTAGCCCTGCTGAAGGAAATGCTGATTAAAGAATAAGATTTATCTTTTGTACAGCTGTCAATATGCCAGTCTTAAAATATATCACAAGAAAGCCATAAAATCCCCATGTAATGGGCAGGGACATTTCAGTCGGGGGAGCACAGGGACAAGACTAAGGACACTGAGCAAGGTGGTAGCAGAGCTGAGCCCAAGTCCCGTCACACTGTTCCTCACACACCATAACACAGCCTCCCACCACCTGGAGGAGTAACCAGCAGCTTCCAGGTCCTGCTCCCTTGCAGCCCTGAGCGTACATCTCAGGAGCTCTGCAAACATCATCGTGTTCACAGTCACTTTCCAGCACTGCAGCTTTGCTCCCAGCAGCAGCCTGGTGCTCTGGAGAGCTCCATGCCCCTCCCCAACCATCCCTGCTCTCTCCTGGGGCCAGGGCCCAAAGCTACTGCTTGGAGTCACGTCGAGGAGCAGGGGCAGCAGCTGCCAGCTGCGTGTGCCTACGTGCAGAGGGACACTCTGCAGCTCCTCTGCTGCACAAACACAGCCTGCACCCTCACAGGAGCACCACAAAAACGTGCTCCTGGGACCCCCTGGGTAGGGCAGGGGCACAACCACAGCCAGGACAAATTCAGTCACTTGCTTCGGAGAGTCACTTGTTTAAGGATGTGTGGGCTCACAGCAGAGGGAAAAGAGCCTGTACTTAACAGGCAGAAGATACAACACCAAGATGCCAGGGTAGTGTCCAGAAATGCTCAAAGGAGCTTCGTTTGCCACACAAGAGCTGGAAATGCACACAGATATAATTAGGAAGCCTGTCTCCAAAGCCAGCCTGTGTGAAATGGACACAGAGCTGATTCACTAAACAGGCCAGGAAAAGCCCAGAAACACATGGAAAAACAGCGCCAGAAGTTATTTACAAGGAAATGCAGGGGAGGACAAAGGACAAGCAGAGGAGGAAAATCTGGTGAAAAAAGATGCACTGCAAATGCTTTACTTCTGAATGGTGAAGGGCACGGTTTATCAGCAAATGATACACAGGTCAACAACAGCAAGTACTGCAAGAGAAATAATTATGTAAAAACTTGAGGAAAGAGAAGCTAGTACTGACTTGAAGTGATATGAACTCAGAAGAAAGCAGAAGGCAAACAGGCGCAGGGACTGATGGTAAGCAGGGTGAGTTCCCAGATACTTCACAGCATCACACAGAAAACAAACCAAACCTGCAATTAAAGCAAAGCAAAATTAAAGCTTGGCAGGGTCCAAATACCCCTGAGGAGATTCTAAATTACACACAAGATATTCAGGCCTTCTAGAAGTAGCTCCTTTGGCAGAACGTGACACAACTGGGTATGTCCCCGTGGGTGAGAGGGGCCTGGAGAGGTGTCAGGACACGCTGCAGAGCTGCCTGAGAGACAGCTGAGTCCCAGACCTGGGATGTGACAATCCTGAGACAGGAAGAAGAAGCAGTAGAGCTGCCATCAGTATTGGATACAACAGCTTCAGTAAAATTGTGTAACTTTGCAATCCAAGTGAGACCAGACCTGAGATGAAATATTCATGTGCTGAAAACTTAAGCAGAATAAAAGCATGCAACCAAAGCAGACTACATCCCCAATCTCCTCAAATCCATGCTGCTAAAATACTCCAGTTTTCAGGCACATCAGGAGGCACTTCCCTGAGTATGCAGCATGTAAAGAGAAAATATTACAAAAGCAGCACAACAAATCCCAAAGGCAGTTCAAGGCAGCCTCCAGCCATTGCACAGTTATCAGGGCAGCAGACAAGCTGCACTTGTACAGATCAGATCCAAGCAGGCTAAACACTGCACTGAACACACTTCCATCCAGGTGTCTATCACCAAAGAAACCTTACCTGATTTGCCAAAAGGGAAAGAAGGACATTGCCAGTGTTGGATGGTAATGTTGAAGACTGGCATAAGCTCCTAGGCAAGGAAAGTGGACTTCTTGCCCTGTTAGGAGTGCCAGGATCCAAGTACAGATGGCTGAGACTGTCATTTGGGATCAAAAGTAGATATGCTGCCAGCAAGACACACTAACAAGACTCTCAGGGATCCATGTCACTGCTGATGACATTTAGGGGAAAAGATGAACAGACAGCTAGCTGGAAACTGTGACAGTGGCAGGGTAAAACTGGCTTTGTCAGCCAAAATAACAGGAAAGTAATTGAACCCATTTGACAATACCAAGCTGAAACTGTGTGGTGCTGCACTCTTCTCTTGATGATCTTCCAAGGGCAGCCTGGGAGAAGTTCAAACCAGGGCAAAACATTCAAGATGAAACCAGCTGCTGACCGTTGCTGGATGCCCCAAAACACCCTCAGCACTTGCCACTCAAGGGGTCACATGGAGCAGCAACTTGTTTGGATCAGTCTTGTGAGTTATCCCTGCTAAAGCTAAGGCTGATTGATCCCACAACAAGTGTGCCTTTGCCACCCTTCCCAGGAATATTACATCAGATGTGTATTTTGGCAGTGCTCAGCCCTCTCTCCCAGCTGGCAGCCCTGGCACAGGCAGCCTGGTTTCATCCCTTGCCTTACCTGCTGCACCAGGGACTGCCTGGCCACCAGCAGCTGGCCCCTGAGGAAAGGCTCAGCTGACGCTCTGCCAGAGCCATCAATGCTCAGGACCTCACCAGCACCTCAGTGAGTGCTAATCAGTGGAGAGCCAGCCCTGGCAGGGCAGTGCTAGAGATTTCTGTGTGCCACATGAGCATTGGGGCACCCCCTCCTAAGGGATGGAACAGTCACCTGGAAGAGGGTTTTGGCAGCAGCAGCAAAGCAGTTGGACATTAACCCCTCCTAGGGCTGGCCCCCATGGAAGCACAGGGAATTTTGCCACAAACATCCCCTATGGACAGAAACACACCTTTGAAAAAAGAAAGCAAAGTCCTCCATGGGGCTTTGTTGGTCTCCTGTGCAATATCCTCCCAAACTCACCTGCTGTTGTTTTCCAAGCCTGTAAGTGGGAAAAAAAAAAAAGTAAAGTGGTGGAGTCACAGCACAGCTCAGGGGAGATTGCAAATCAGCCTGAGGAAGGTGGGAAGCTTCCAGCCCCACACCCCAGAAGTGACAAGGGGAGAGCTGGGGGTAGGAGGAGTTGGCAAAGCTCCCTCAGCATCCCAGCAGAAGGGAAAGCCACCGAGTGCCAGTGAGTGGAGAAACCCGTCTGCTTCCCCTCCTTCCCCACAGCGTGGAGCTGCACTGCCTGTTTTTAGGCAGCTTTGCAGCTCTGGGTGTAGCTCCCCGGGGCTGTACCCATGCTCTCAGCAGTGTGAATGGGATCTGCAGCAGCCAGAGGCATCTAATAGCTCCACCTGGCCATAAAGCACCGGTCAGACTGGTTGTTTTTCCCAGTCAAGGAGGGCAGGCGACAGCCAAAGTGCCATAGAGCTCATCAGTGCAGTGCTACACGAGCAGTGCCTTCAGTGCACTTGGACAAGCAGAGGGAGTTTATGCAGCAATATTAGCACTTTGGACCATAGGATTTGGTACTTTTGTTCTGGTTCTGGGAACCCTAGAGCTGGATTTACTGTATCATCAAATCAAAGTACACAAAAGGTCTGAAGAACTGGGAAGTTCCTGTGTCCCTGCTGGGAAGGCAGGTATGTTTTCAACCCAGTGAAATTACAGCCAAACCTCTGCTAAAGTGGAGATTCTCCTGACCTGCATTTACAGCTCTAAACTGCTAGCAGGAAATTGCACCTTGCCAATGTTTTCCCATTAAAACTCCTTATTTAAAACACTGATTGCGTTATCCTAAAATAAATCTCAGCGTTCAGGGCTGTTTAATGTCAGGGGTTGGATTCGGATCCAAGCTGTGCATGTGTAACTGCACCAGCCTCCTCAGGGCTGCTTCTGCTCCTCACCCTCATCATGGAGACAGCATTTTCATCCCCCAGCACAGCTGCCATGAGCACTGTGCTGGGGCTCTGACACAACTGGATACCCAGACAAGCTTGCTTTCTGGAGATGCTACAGCTTGGCTGAAATCACAGTGCCCACAGCAGTGCAACTTCTGAGATGAGATTCTAATATTTTTAGCTGAGCTGGTACAGCAAAGCAAACACATGGCCACCTGGATCACCTCTGAACACTGTGGGGGGTGGAGGAGCTCAGTGACACGGGACCTCCCAGAATGGCATCACCTCCCAGAATGGCAGCCCAAACTGCACATCAACCTCCTGGGAAGGGACTGTGAACAGGAACACTCATGTGACCGCTGATAACAGAGATACAGATTGTAATAGACAGGTGAAATGCAGCGATTGTTCTGCCTGACTCAGTGCTCTAGTTGAATACAGATATAATTTCTTTTTATTCTGGAAAAAAAAGCCTTTGTGGAACTAAAAAATAATGGGGAAAACTAAAGACAGCACTTCAATGAAACCCCACAGACATATTTCATCAACTAAAAAACCAAAATTGAAGCTTCTTTTCAGAAATCAGACATTCAAAAGACACCTATTTTGTGTAAAACACAGTTTCTCTTTGCAAAATAAAAAATGCTTGCTGGGGCCCCAGCACCCTGTCCATGGAAGCAGCAAACACCAGACATGCAGGAAACTCTTGCTTTATTTAACTAATTGTATTTCTTTCCTTTTCCTTCTCTATTCTCCAAGGGACAATGTGCATGTGATAGGCTGCAAAAGCCACAGGCATGCCCTATCTGTGAAATTAAAGTCTCCAGGCTTCCTGCCTGGTAGTGTTGTCTCTCTGCACTCTCTTCTGTACCACTCAACTCTCTTGATCTCATGTGGAAGGGGAACTGTGCTGCCTCTACTCTTGCCAATGCAGCCTACCATGGTTTGGTAGCCTCCTCTGCATCCTTCTTCCCAAAGATACTCCTCTTGAGAGACAGCACTGCTAGGAGAGAAAAATTATTTCCTTTCAGTAAGTGCCCATATTTTTCTGAGGGCAGGCAGACCAAGACACAAACTGGCAAAGAAAATTTTTTTGATACCTTGGAATCTACTGGTGAGCAGCCAGCCCGTGCCCAGAACAGTGGAGAAGGAGTTTCTGCCTAATTTCTCTGCCTGCCCACAGGACATTGAATTTAAAACTTACCAACAGCAGGGTCTGGCCCAAAGCAGTTAGCCCATCCACATCACTGAGAAATGGATACTTGTTTGGGTTCTCACTAAGAGTCAGAATGAGCCCAGGTTGTCTTCTTTCAGCACCTTTTTTGCAGCAGCCAGTCTGTTGAACTGGTGTTCTGGCAGTTCTGAGCATCAATACTGCAGATATCTACCCTAGGAGTGTTAAAAAATATCCCAAAAGTGAAGTCCTGCATTTTTGAGTTTGCCTATCTACATTTACGTGCCATCAGCCAGGACTGCTGCAACCTCCTAGACCCCAGAGGTGTTAGTGGCTCAGCACCACCAGCCATGCTCTTTTGGATATTTGAACATTTTCTTCAGCTACAAAAATGCTCTTTCCTAGTCTTAGATACACGCTATATGACATTTGGAGTAAATACCTGCAGTGCTTTTTTTATTGTTTTCCTCTTCTCCTTTTCCCAGTAACATTATGTTCTCCTAGAGAGGAAAAACATTAGCCTGGTGCTTGGGATGATTCAATTACTCAGCAGTAGGTCAGAGAAAAAACAAACATTGGATGCTGCTTCCTGCATCCTCTAAGCAAAAGCCTTGCTGGAGCACATGTGAGCTAAAATTTCAGACAGCATCTTAGGACCAGTAGTGCAAAACTACTGAAATAATTTGTACCCCTCTATAAAATGCTTTGTTAAAAAAAGAGATTTATAACCAGTGGCTATGCATTCATCTTCTTTTAAAGCCTCTGGATTCATTACTTATTATCAGGTCTAAATATTTTTCTTCACTTCTTGGAAGGAGTTGTGAAATTCAGCTAACACATACAATCCTGAGTTTCATTAATAATGATGTCTGCCTTTGTAGAGTTCCATTCTCCTAGAAGCTGTTCAGATAAACCAGAGCCAGATATAGACATCTCCCACAATCTTCTTCATGATTTTGTTCAAATGAAGACTGTGTGGCAGCATTGCTACCCCAGCTCTACACTTTCCGTGGATGTTGGCACACATGAAGCGTTGCAAAAGCTGGTGAGAATTTATATTCACAGAAACATTCATACCAGAAGGATTCATGCTATCATCACACTGGAATAGGAGAGGAGAAAGTGAGAGGTCCCAAAGAAGGAACAAAAAAAAAAAAAATTGCCCAGGCAATGGGTCAGGCAAATAACAAAGAAAAAATGCACTTCTAAGAAGCATGAAAACACCAATGTGAAGCAAAGGCAGGGAGCTGCACTGTGAACAAGAATGAGGAATTAATGCAACAAAGAGTTTAATCCAAATTTTGGTGCAAAGCCAAGGACACAGTTCAAAAAAGCCTTCTTTTAGCTTTTACATGATGAAAGAAACACCCAGACTTTCCTCTTTGGCACCTCAAGGCATCAGCCTCAGTGCTTGGGCCTGCCAGGATTGACCCCAGCACGCCCCTCAGCTCTGCCAGATCAGGCTCAGCTGCAGAGCCCTGGGCTCATGTGCCCAGCCAGGCAGAGCCTCCCTAGGCTGTGGGCACAGCTGACTAGAGCTGCAAAAGACGAATCTGGGTATTTACAGCAGCCCAGCACTCACAGTGTGCAGCCAAGGAGAAAAGGGAACTTTCTCCTCACGTCTTAGTGCCAGCACGACCCACCAATTGTGCCGGTCCACTCCAGCTCCATGCCCTGAAATGCTTCTCTGCTGCAGAGCAGCAGGGCACAGCTGGTGGAGACACAGAACAGGGCCCTGCTCTGCTGCTCCTTGCAGGGCATCCCCCTGCCACGTTCCTCTGACAGTCTCTGTCACCTTGGATGAGGGTGGGATGGGGGATCCTGGAAGCTGGCTCAGCCAGGCCGGGAGCTTGGCTGAGGAGGGAAGAGGTTACAGGGCAGGATGTGGTCACCAAAAAGCCCTTTTGCTCAGGTGTGCCTCCAAAATGCACTTTGGGAATAGTCTGAGCAAAATCACTCCTGCTTTACGTTCCTCCAGGAGGATGACTTACTTATTTTTAAAAACTCCTGGACAGTTGTAGGAAATATCACCCTGAAATACTTGTCACTGCTGTCTGAGCTGCAGAAATGTTCTCTTCCTGCTTGTGTTTGTAAGGTGTACAATGAACATGGCTGTGTTTAATTCCAGGGCAGAAGCAGTAAAGAGGCTTGCATATGTACTTTTATGATAAACCCAGTCTGAGTTATCTGGGAGCTCCCAGATGGCACACACTTCCCAGTTTGCTATCAGAGCTGGCTGTGGGCATGTGCCAGCCCTTCCCTCCCTCTGCCAACACACTCTGCTTCCACAAAAAAATACACCAGCGTGTATGACAAAATCTGCAAAGGAGGGCAGGTGTGGACAAGTGGCACAAGACCCTGGAGCAATGAAATGGAGTATGTGCAGACTCGGACACCTCTTAGAGGGTGGGACACACAAAATATTGTGGGTATATACTCTTGGACTATTTTTCTTGATTTTCTGTTTGAGGCCTGGATCAAATATCCCTCAGAGGAACATAAATATTTTTGGAGATTGCAGTGGGAGGCTGAGTCAACCTTAAAAAACTTTGTTAACAACAGACATGCAGAGACTAACAGAGAGATTATGTATTTTATGGAGATTCTAATTTCTACTTCCTTAGTTTTAGTTTTTGAGGAGGTGCTTTCTTAGGAACATGCACATCTTTTCATGTTTCCTCTACTCAAGAATCACAGCAGAGTAATAATACATTGAATTTCACAACTCTGGTGGCTTGTTTTCCTGGTGTCATGCCATAAATCATAAAGGATAAGAACACAAAGAACAAGATTGCCTGAGAACTGAGATAAACCTCCTCCTCTGGTCCAATGTGTGCTTAGCAGGATTTGCAGATACAGGCTATCTAATCACATAAATGGAGTTCTGGCTACCCAAAGGAACGCCAGAGAGAACAGCAGGCAACATTTTGCTATGGAATGATCAATTTGGTAGAACTGGTTTGAAAAAGGTTTGGTTTACCTTGGTTTTCTACCCTATATCTTTTCAAATATCTGTTGTTTTGGCTGAAGTTTTATCCACTGTGTACACGTTTTAGGCTGAATATTTGGGAATCTGGTCTGGATTTCAGAAACCCGACAGAAATTCATCTCTTTCCAACAACAGGGCTAAGGGGGAAGACACCATGTTTTTCCCATGCAAAACTCAAAATTTCCTTTCTTGTGTCATTTAGGGAAATGTAACCAAGCAGTGAAGCTGGGTCATGAATATGTGTTTTCCCAGGCTCATGAAAACCTGTCCAGAACAGCCATCTCACAAGTGACCTCCTGACTTTGCTGCTGATTGAAGAGGGACATACAGACTGCAGGGGAAGAGAGAACTTCAGCCTAAATTAAGCTCTCAGATTCACAAACTGACCATGGAGGGGCCTTGGTTATTAAGGGAAAATCAGCAAGAATAGGATTCCTAGGCTGATGTTGTAGTGTAATGCCTGTGAAGTCGTGTTCTGCCTCTCAGTGGGATTCTTCCTTCCGTAGGAATAACCTCAAGGTCATGGCCTTTTCCTAGCACTGCTCTTTCTTAACCTTAGAGCTTTCTAAACCCTCATTGAAGCTGCAGATGCTGCTGGGTGTAGGAAATAGAAGTTTCTGGAAAAAAAAATATATATATAAAATAAAAAAACCCAAACAAACAAAAATAAGGAGTTTAAAGACCTGAACCTTCTGTGATATCAGTATATTTAGGATCAATTTCTGTTCAAAGGTGAGACATGGCAGAGAGATGAGGAAATGTTACTACTGTGGGCAGAGAGGAGAATCAGAATGAATTGCTCAAGCACTCATGGAGTGATCTGATGCCTTCACCTAAAGCAGCTCTGGGAGGTTTAGGGTGCCCAAGAAGCAAAGAGACAGGGAAATCTACAAAGTGGGGGTCAATAGCCACAACAGAGAGATCAAAATTTTTCTTGTCTCCCTTCAGTTTATTTGTTCAAACAATCCACATTTCTGAACAAAAAAGTAGCTTCCCAAGTAACTCAAAGCTTAGTTTTCCCAAGCTGGGCACTTAAGACAATGTTTCATTAGGAATCTAAACTAAAAGCTGAACACATGCCTTATTGCTGTCAAACAAGCCCTGGTGGAAAGGTTAGAAGTGTAAAGAGATCTACACAAGTAAAATCCTGAAGTACAAATACTTGTTGCACTAAGGGTACAGGCACCTAAATGGGGGAGAGCACTGCATTTGTCTGCCTGACTCACCAGCAGCACCCAAGGCAAGCAGCATGTGCCAAGGTGCCAGAAGTTTGGAGGATGTGTGTGGGTAACACTGGGAGGTCTGATCCATCTTTAATGGTTTTGCTTCCTCTTTCTGAGTTTACAGCACTGCAGAGCTGTGATTCTCTGCAGATCTGACTCTTATCCATTGCCCCCAGTGTTGTCTCCACAAGAACAGCAGGTATCACTTCTCCAAAATCCTGTGTCTCATAAAAGGACATTGAACTAGATACACTAGTCTCCAAAACAAACAAACAAAAAACTGCACATCAACAAAACCTCAAAAATCTCAACCCATGAAACCAGAACTATGCAATATGAAGGTGTCACTTTGTCACCAGGCTGACGCCACAGCAAAGGCTGGTCACTAGACTCACTCACAAAAGTCCCAGAGCAGAAGCCAGCACACCTCCTTCCCCTTCATCCATGTCAAGGATTGTCAGTGCCTAATCATTAAATAGTCTGAATCTTGAGCCACAAGAAGTGAGGACCTTTGGAAAAACTTAATATGCCTGTCCTCATATTCTAGGAGGGAAACTTTGTTTTCCAAAGGGCCACATATTCAGTATATATTACTTTAGCATTTCTGCATAAATGTAAAATTTTGAACACTGTACTCACAGATCCTGCTCTGGTTGTCCACAAAAAGCCCATCCTTTGCATCTGATAAACCTTGTTCATACAGCCTCCCCTGAAAGCTTGGTCTTCCACCAGTGCAAACATTCGTCAGTCTTTTTAGTGTCCTTTCAGAGAACTTGGTCTGATGAAATCCAGACAGAGAATGAAGTGCAGAAAAGGTAGACACAGGTAGCAATGGCCAGAGAAAATAGTGTGATAGAGCACTGCTCTGATCATTAGAGGAGTTCAGGCGGTCTTTTATGGTTGTGGTGAATTCACTGGCAACCAAACTATCTGGGAAGAGGCAGAATTTGTGTTCTAAGCCTTGTTCAAAACAAATTTCACTCTCAGGGGGGAATGCAGACCATGTAAAGGAAAGCAACGTAAGCAGCTAAAGCCTGTCCAACACTAATAAATGAGTCCTGCAGGCCAGGCTAGCAATGGTTAGAACCTCACAACTGCACCTCCTTGAAATTCAAACAAAGCCAGAAAGAGGTGGTCAGAGCAGGATGATGCAGCTTCCCACAGGGTTGTTTCACAGACAGGGTGATTTGGGACAGAGCTGTGCCCACATAGCTCCAGTGCCTCATTTCCCTGTAAAATTCAAAGAGCACATGGCAACTAGGAAATACAAGCCAATTATAAAGCAGAAAATCAAATAGCAGTGCCATCTGGTGTGATCAGCGTCAATCGCTCCCCATTTGCAATCCCAGTGCAAAAGACAGAGATGGTAAAGAGCTGTTAAAAGATAATCCCATTTGGAAACCGTCATTGCATGTTCGGATTTTAAGATGGTAAGAGGTCATTCTTGCATCCTCTCCAGCACCCTGGCAAAAGGGAAAGTGCTTGGAGATGGGGGACATACTTAGTTCTGCTTTTAACTGAAGCACTTTGAATACTCAGCCCAGACAACCTGGGAAGTTTGGGATGCTAATACAGCCCCAAAACCTAAGGAAGTGCTTGTGGGCTGAAATGAGCACTGTGCCCCTTGTATGAGCAGCCTGCATAACTATTCAGACCTCCATTCATATCCTTAACAGAGCTGTTTTTAACGGTGCTGTGCCAATCTGGAGGAACTCCACCCTTCCGCTGAGCAAACACGTTACGAGCAAAACCTGAACGAGCCTCTATCTGTTTGACAGATCAGACACTTACTGTTTAATTACACAGATGAGTAACACCACTGAACGGCTGCTTTTTCTTCCGAGTTTGTTACAGGAGAATGGATGCGAATTAGGCTGCAAAACAAAACAACTGCGGTGTAAATAGTGTAATTGCTGTCTTCTCATCTGTGGCAATCAATGAGCTGTTAAGGCATTTTACATGGATGCCACGAGCCACTTCACCATCTTGCAGTCTTTGGCAATAAACAACTCCTTTGCAAATGAGAGAGGGAGATGTACTCCAGTGTGAGCCCCACAGCTGCACTGCATCAGCAGGGACAAAGGCAGCGTGGGACAAGATACAGGCACCCACTTGCTGACCCCAAGAAGGGATGGACAAGTTGAGGCACACTTCATTTATACATATCCTCATTTGACAGCTTTACCTAGGAAAGTCCCCAGAAGGGATGTTTATTGGAGGTCACAATTTGTACCCTAGGTTCCTCACAGAGCTTCCATGTGCTCAAATAGAAAGTAGGGGGATTTAGATAGTGATTTCATGACCTCTCTAGTCCAGTGGTCACCCCCAGCTTTACTGCAGGGGCCATCCTCCTTTTCTTTGGTGCAGGCAGCTCAGTGGAGAGTGGTTTTTGGGCTCTCCTCCCTCTGGGTACTCCTCACACCTGCACAGCCACAACATTACAGGTATTAGGGAAGAAAGTCAAACCAAAACCCAGCCTGGCCTGCAGAGAGCTTCCCCAGCATGTCAGAGGCAGAGCAAAAAAAAAAAAAAAAGGCTTATTCAGCTGTTGCCCCAGGGTTAGAGACCTCATTTGGTCTGTTCTCAGAAAGTTGAGAAATTAAATAGAGCTGTGACTGGTTTGTCATGTTTTGTCCCAAGGTGACAGTGATGACTCAGAGCGCAAAAGAGGAATGAAGACCCCAAAGGCCCAGGTTTTCTTCTTACCCAGTTGAATGAATGTCTGAGCCTCTCCCACTCCATGTAGATTGAAACTTGACACTCAAAAATTTGACAGTTGTTTTCCTGCTGCTAAGAACAATTTCATAGAATCACAGATTGGTTTGGGTTGGAAGGAACCTTAAAGTTCATCTCGTTCCAAACCCTTGCCATGGGCAGGAACACTTTCTACTAGACCAGGTTGCTCAAAGCCCCATCCTGCCTGGCCTTGAACCCTTCCAGGGATGGGATGGGGCATCTACAAGATCTCTGGGCAATGTGTTCCAGTGTCTCACCACTCTCACTGACAAGAATTTCTTCCTAATATCTAATTTAAATCTCTCCTCTTTCAATTTAAAGCTGTGAAGCCTTGTTCCATTACTATATGCCCCCATAAAAAAGTATCTCTCTCTCCAGCTCTCTTGTAGCTCCTTTATAAAATAGAATGTAAGTTCTCCCCAGAACCTTCTCCTCTCCAGGCTGAACACCCCCAACTCTCTCAGCCCATCTTTTTAGGAGAGGTGCTCCAGCCCACTGATCATTTTCATGGAACTCCTCTGTGCTTATGTTACCCCATATGATATAATTTTGATGAGAAAGCCAACACACATTTCTCCCCAGGCCACACAGAAGGGGCTGTTCTGCTGCCAGCATCGCAGGCAAGTGTTCAGCCATTCCTGTTCAGGCCTAGGATACCCTGTCCTTCATCCCCATCCTCCAGGAGGAAGAGTTTTCACCCAAAAATGAGAGTCAGAACCCAAACCTCTTCTCACCAACTGCATGAGCACAGCCTCCTTCTGCAGCTCTAGCTCCAGGTGACCTTCCTAAACATCAGCTGGAGCTTCTTAGAGCAGCCACAGCCCCCAGCAAGGTCAGCCCTGCCGGGAAACCAAACCAGAACTGCAGAAATGGGAAGTAGAATGAAAGCACTCAGTCTGTGGTCACTGCAGAGCAGATGGGGATGAGAGTGGGGAATGAGCACCTGCACGTCTCTGCCTGGAGGTTTCTGAACCTGGAACCAGGTTTACTGTGCTGAGCAAGAGCCCTGAGTGTGCTATGCCAGCCTACACAAAAAACTGAGGACCTTATCTCCAGCTCAGCCCCATTTGGATGCAGACCCAAAAAAGATATATGAATGTACCATGACAGAACTAAATCACTGCTTTTATTGTGCTCATCATGGACAGCTAGAAAGGGAGCTTTTGTCCTCTAAATTAGCACAAATTCAAAAAGATAGTTCACATCAAGTTACAGGCACAATAAGCATGTGTGCTTGAGTCATGGCTAGAATCGATGACCCAGGTCTTTCCAAACCCACTTTTCCATTTGTGGCATGAAATTCCCACCTGGCCTGTGGCAGCATGGCTGGAGTTACTGCCACTTTTAGGCTGATCCTCAGAGAAGGATTTAGTGAATCTCTGCTGATTCCACCAACTCCATATCTGACCTGAACAGACCAGAAGTTGAAGGCATTGCTCAAGTTCTCCCCAGCCAGTATTTACTAAATGTGAACTTGTGCAGCCATCCTCTCAGGCCTCCTGATAGCACAACTCCTAGCTGCTCATTTTGTAACTGCCAGCACCCCTTTTATGTCTTCCTTCAAACACCAGTCAGTTATTTGTCCAAACAAATTTCATCACCCTCTCTGATCGTTAAACCAGTGCCCAGTTTGGCAGGTATGGACATCCAGATCCTCCCAGGGCTAGTGATGGCTGGAGCAGAGTGACCACACAGTCTGTGAACAGGCCCCTTGCACATTCCCACAGAGACACTGGCAAGGATCATAACCCTAACTTATCAGCTTGGCAGATTTCAAAGCACTTAACACAGGCAAATCGGATGTGTCTGTTCAATGGCAGGACATAGGGACAAAGATAAACATCTCCAAAGGCCTTTGGCCACTTAATGGCTTCTGAAAATGGAGTCACACTACTCTGCAGAAGTATGGCCACATGTTGGCCCTCCTGATTGTCCCCATCATTTCCCCAGTGGCTGCACCACAGCAATACCTACTACAGCAAGGGAGTGTGACAGTGCAGGCTGAAAACCTTGAAAACCTCTCTGCTTTTTATCAATTTCAGCACCCTGCACCCTCTTGGAGAGTACCACAGCTGACTGGCAGTGGTCCAGCTGCTTTGTATAGCTGAACCTTCCTTTGCATGAGTCCTTGCTCACAGAGGCTCTGTGATTCTGTTTTTATCAGATCCCAAATTTCCTCTCTGCTATACTGATTTGTGATTCTAAAAGTGGCCAAGATTCACAGCTTCCTTTTTGACTTCTCGGGGGTGTAATCTCATCCACAGCAGAGAAATCTAATAAACTTCATTCACCTCAGAGCAAGGACACTGCCTTCAGTCAGCTGCAACTCCACAACTGGCCACTCATTTCACACCACATTTTAAACACTTCAGCACATTGCTTCTGCTTCCTTTTCTCATTTGATCGAAATTACTTCTCCTTTCAATATTCTGTTCACATAAAACCTGCATTTTAAACAAACAAAAAAAAAATAGAAGAAACTTTTTTTTGGCCTGAAGAAGGCAAGAAGGAATGAGGTTCTCAGTCCCACCTCCAAGCTGAAAATTGGAACACTCTACAGTTCCCATGTCCCTGACATGGCAGTGAAGCCTCCTACACTCCCTCCTGCCCCTCCCAGGCAGTCCCTCAGGCTTTATCTGCCCCCTCCCATTCCAAGTGCCTGACTCCTCTGGCATTTCTGCTCACCTCCCACATTACAGGCGACCCAGACCTTTCCATGCTGTCCTCATTTGCTCCCTTCAGTCCCAAGGGACTGCAAATGCCCAAGCTGTGGAGCTCCAGGGCATGGCAATGCCTGGTTGAAGGCTGATGCTGGGCTACTCAGAGCATCCAGAGCACACAGCCCTGCTGAGCATCTCTAATTGAAAAGCATTTGCCTTATCTCCCTCCTCCCTCCTCTGACCATCAAGAGATTAAAGAACAAACAAACGAACCTCCACGAGGAATCAAGAGAACCTAACTGGAGTTCATCCTTGTAAAACAGAGGTGAGACACCAGTCCAGAGACCTGTGACAGCTTTAATCCAGCTGTTTGAGGAAGCAGCTCACCCTCCAGATGACACCTTTCATCTGGTTTGTTGTGCTCTGTGGAGAGCAGCCCGCTGTGTCTTCCCAACTCACCAGACCTCATCACACTGCTAGGTGATAAGAGGCAGCCAGTGTAGACAGGTGTATTTGCACAGTGCTGCATCCAGGGCGGCTCTGCATGGGTGGGGGAAGGCTCCAGCTGCCTCACTGAGCAGAGGATCAGGCTGTGTCCCCAGTGAGCTGCAAACCTGCTGGCTTCTGCAGTCAAACTTGCTTCTCTGCCCCAAGCTGCACAGAGCTGTGTGCACAGAGCATCTTCACAGCCCTTCAGAGCAGAAACGCTGCACAAAGCTGTGTGTACAGAGCATCTTCACAGCCCTTCAGAGCAGAAACGCTGCACTAGTGAGCTCTGCGTGGGGATGTCCAGCTGTGGCTATCTGCGAAATATCAGCTATTCCCAGCCAGAAGTCTGGAGGCAGCTATCACTGTCCTGCTTGTTATCAAGCTCCTTCAGTGCAAAGAGACTGAAGTAGTTGCATGTTGCCTGAGCACAGTGCAGCAGCAGATTCTACATCTTATGAGTAATGCAAGTTTGAACCTAGTTCTCAAAATACATGTCTCACCAGCTAGGAACTGCTAGACTCTAGTTATTCTTAGCCCACAAGTCACTGTGGTAAGAAACTAAATGGAAATGATTCCCCACAAAAAACGTACTGAAATCAAAATATTTATCATGCTGCTTCTGTAAATGAGAAAAGGCTCTTCATTTTCAGGGCAGACAACAAGCTGTTTTTATAAGATACCACTTTGTGGTGGAGGTTAACTCATCTAGAGTTTCTGGAGGGAAGATGAGTGCAAGGTGCTTGTAGGGACCCTGCCTCCACGCTCTCATCTGGGATCACCTCTGCGTGTTTGATGAGGAACTCACAGACCAAGCAAAGCAGCTGCACCAGACACGTGGGATCTCAACACAGAGAAACCGCCACGCTACAGCAGTGCCCATGAACACACTGCCTCCACAGGGAGGGAATGAAAAGAAGTCAAATGAGTAAATCCCATGCCTTGCGTGTGAAATGGAACAAATCTGCAGTTCTAACTTGGCATTGTCCTGCACCAGGTTAATTACCTCTGGTAAGGTGAGCTCAGTGGAGAAACAGGCCCCTTCCTGGTGGAGGTGGTGATGCAGGTGTGAGACGTGAGCTATCCATTCCTCATTTGTTTACAGCTTCATTCATGGAGTTGGAAAACAGCTCAGCACCCACACAGCTCCGCAGCTTTTATTTTATAAGTTTGTCAGATAATGGTAAGCTGAAGTTTTTGTGCTTGTCTTTTAAAAGCTGATGACAGCTTTAAAGACCAGTTTTCCTAAGCCCTGAACAGATTTCTTAATAAATAAAAGAAAATTGGAGTCAGTATAACAAAAGATCTCTCTCCCTGCATGTCTCATATAGATTACATCCTCAGAGCCTCACAGCAACAGGCAATTCTTGGCTACATGAATATTCAAGGGTTCTCAACAACTTTCAGCAGCACCTACAGAATTTGGTTTGACTTCCTACAGGATGGCCTTTGGAATTCAGGTCTTTCTCTCTCCGGAAAAGAGTTACAGATCTGCAGCCAAGTACAGCCAGCAGTGCTGTGTGCATTGCAGGATCTGTGCTGTGCAACTGGAAGACATGACATGGACTACACATCCTTCAGCTCTGGCAGCCTGAAATGAGCCATCTTTATTTGCTCTCTTCAGCCATAAGAAGCCCTGTTGGGGAAAGCAGGCTCCAGTGCCATGAAGCCACCTGCAATCCCTCCGTGATTGCTCTGAAACCTGTGTGAGACCCAAGTCCAGAAAGACAACACTGGAAATGCCCTTTCCAGCTTTCCCTCTCATGCCAGCTTCTGCTGCCTGTGTGGCAAGGACCAACCGCTACAGCCAAGCTTCTCCCTCCTGTGTTTGCCAGCTTCAGCTCCCCTCTGGTCTCTCTCTGCCAGACATGTAGAGGACAGGGAGCAGTTAAAATTTTACAAAGAAGAGGTAGAGAGGACCAGACACAGATTAATTTCTCAGTGCACACAAGCAAGCATGCTGCTTTGGCTTTGCAGCTGCTGACAAAAGCCCCCTGCAATGACCCATCCTTCATTCTGAGCCTGGCCTTGGGGGAGAGAACAGATTTGTCCAGCCTGAAGCAATTCACTGCACAATACCAAGGGCAGGAACACAAGTTTCGCTCTTTATCAAAACAGTCAGGCCAAGGGCAAGGCAATAATATAGTGCAAATGACACAAGCACAAGGCAGCACAGGCTGGTAATAGCAAGGAAACAAGAACTAGGCAGTGATTTGAAGGTCTCCATCAAGCAAGGGATGTATCCTGCCCTACCCTAATATAACCCTTTCAAGTCTTATGACTCAGATTCACCAAGAATCACCACTTCCTTTTTGTTTTTCTCCTGCAACTGAAAGAAGCATTTTCTGCTGGCCCATGGCAGTGTTAAATAACAGCCTTTCTCATGCTGGCTCAGCTGCCTGGCCCCAGAGGCACAGGGTGGAGATATTCCCCACGCAGCTCACCTGCTGCAGGAGGGATCACATCAGCCCAAAGGCATCCAAGAACACAAGCAGGCAGGTCCTTTGAGCAGGCTACAGGACTAAACACACTGCTTCCTGAGGTTAACCTAAATCCCTGGGGCTCAGTGCAACTCTTGCATGCCTGGCAGGAGGAAAGGTTTATTATGAAAGCAGAAGCTTCCACCAACGAAGTGTGGAAAGCTGTCAGTCCTCCTTACCCCGTGCTATTGCTAACCCCAGCTCTGAGTCTCTGCCCCAGCTCCACTGTTCACATATTAATCAAATTCAGCTCAAAATTAGTATTTTCTTCAAGCAGTTTTCTGATGAGCAACCAAGGCACATTAGTGGCTGAGTCACAAGGAAGCAAACCTTTGTGCAGCAAGAGCAAGCTATGGAAACTCTCTGTCACATCAGCTTTGTGACTGCCTTCAGATGTTTCCAAAAAAGCAGCTTCTCTGCACCACAGTTAGCTCAAAACCTGTCAGTGGCAGGGATAAATGTTTTGAAAATGTTAGCAAATGATTAAATGGTGCCTTAATTGCAAAGAACAGAAGCAGAACTGCACATTCTTTGGCGGATTGCCTTGTCCCATGGTGCACGATCCCATGGGAACACAGATTTGAGTGCTCTTGTAGACTCTGTGGCCATCTTCCTCTGTAACCTTAGAAAAATCAGAGTTTCAAAGTCTAGCACCAATCTGAAGGTCAGTTTTTAAGAGAAGTTTGGGACCAAATTTGCTGAGGTCTTTACACCTCTGGGGGAGAAGGCAAGAACACTTGCTGTGGGGCCACACACACCGTGTCCCATGTATGGGACCATAGCCTGACTTTGATAGCAGTGAACACATGGGCAGTAAGAACATGGCATTCAATCCAAATACTTTTCTAATTCATGTTCATCTTTTGGACTTGCTGAACCACACTAGACCTTTGTGATTAACAGCCTAAATGGACTTTTCTCCCTTGAATTTCTCTAGCCACTTTTTGAAGAACTTTATTCTTCAGCCTGTACAGTGAACTGTACAGTTTAAAGCCTGACTGTGTAAAGAAGAGGGTTTTTGTTTAAAAACTTACTGAAGAAAAGAGAGTTAATCTTAGGACCCCAAGCTCTCATTTGACAAGGAAAAAGGTGGATAATTTTTTTCACTATTGCACCTCTCTGTTGCACTTACAACAGTGCAGCTTCAATCACAGACCCTTTCAATCACCCCTCTTCCTACTTAGTAAAAAGTCTTCTCATGAGAAGAGGTCCCATTCCTATTACTATTCCTGTTGCTTTCTCCACATTTTTCTTTATTTTGGGGTTTTTCCAGCAAGGGAGTTAAGAACTTCTCTGGATGCGCAGCCTCCCAGCTGTGAGTGCAAAACATTTCTAGAGTAGCCTGTTATATTTCTCTTTTTTTGTGCGCTTTTCCTGTTTGAACAATACCTAACATCTGGTTTGCCATTTCCTAATTGCTGAGCATTGAATTGACATTTTCATGGGGTTATACATGATAAGCTGAAGTTCTTCTTCCTGAGTGGCAACAGCTAATTTTAGATCTTACTGCTGTGTATGGTTAGGATTGTTTTGTTTTCCTTAAGTAAATTAATTGCATCTGCTATTCTCCCATTCATCCAATAACCTTTATGAGATGCTTCTGTTAATCTTTACTGTCAGTTTTAATTTTTATTATTCTCAGTCAACTCTGTATCATCTGGAACTGCTGTCACTTCTTCATTCACTCCTTTTGTAGATCACTTATGAATATGTAAGAAAAGCAGCACAAGATAAATCACTATAGCAGTCTGCTAGAAACCTAGAATATCCTGAGCTGGAAGGGACCCACAAGGATCATCGAGTCCAACTCCTGGCCCTGTGCAGACACCCCAAAAATCACACCATATGCCTGAGAGCATTGTCCAAATTCTTCTTGAGGTCTCCCCTCTGTGTCCTCTTCTTCAGGTTGAACCAGCTGTAAGTCCATTCCTCCTCAGCTGTGAAAATTTTCTTTTGCTACATATGCCTTAACCAGTCATTAATCCATGGAAATGGCTTCATATTTACCCCTCTGACTACTAGTTTGATCCTCTGTTTTTCTTTTCTACCAATTTTCCAAGGACAATCTGAAGTTTCCTCATATAGTTTTCCCGTACTTTTCTGACATTAAGATCTCCGCAAAATCTGCCTTTTCATCGCTATGTGTCTTAACATATTTGAGAAATACAAATAATAAATGCTTTAAAAGGGATAAATCACAAATGTCACAAATTGTCACAAATTGTCAGGGTAATTGCTGATGATAATCAAGTGCTTTTGTATTTAGAGGTAATTCCATGTACTGAGTCATACATTTCATCAGCTCTTCTGCTGAAACAGATCTCTGTGTTCCTGGCCTAAATATTAAAACATACGCAAAGACTTTGACGTAATTAGAAAATGTCTGTGTGTTTTTATGCCATGTGATGTTATGCCATAGGAGACATTCATGCCAGGCTCTGAAAACTGCTGCTGCACAAACTTTTGCCTAAAGCTAATCAATGAACCAAATGGGATAAAAACATCCTAGTAAAAATTGTTTCATCCAGTAAAACAACCGACCAGAGGCAAGACACTCACTATGGTTGCTTTGTTTTGCAGTTACAGACAAATATATAAACAAGGGCCCAAATGTTTACATTGCAAACATGTTGTGTCTTAGGCAGTGGTTTGCTATGTTTCCAGAGCAACAACTCAAATTTTCCTTGCCTTACGAGTATAACCACAAAATGTGCTGAGCAAATGTTTCATTCCCACAAAACTTTGTGGGCAATTTATAAAAACTATCACTAATCTGCACACTACCACTGCTTTATGTGGTTGAGTGGGAGACATTCCTCTATTGTAGGAGTACCTCAGGCATCCAAGGATAGGTTTTGGAAGTTGTATCTTCTCCCTTTTTACATAAAAGGAGCAGAAGTGGAGAGTTAGTCAAAGCACAATATAATTTACCATAGCATTGGCCTCAAGTTACCTGTAAGATCCAAGCTGTTCTTGGCCTACTTGCTTGCTGGTCATGAATTCAGCCAAGAAAATGTCCTTTAAAAACCCAGGAGTTACAGGGATTAGAGAAAGAAGTGATAAACAAGTTTGGCACAAAAAAATATGGTGGCAAAACCTTTTGTGTCTTTCTTACTGGGCTTTAAACTGAGACCCTTTGGCCTTGGTGGCGGGATGGACATCCCCCAGCCAAGGGAAGGCAGAGATACAAAATAAGCATTTCCTTGAAAACAGACTGGCAAGGGGAACAGGCTGACTTTATCCTCACAGTGGATCAAACCATGGCCCTATTTATTTACGGCCAGGCATGATGTACGCATGTACAATCAAATCAAATATCCCAAGCTATTGTTGAGTAGAGATTATGGGGTCAGCCTTTGTTCTGCTGCATGCACCAGCCTTGAAAGGGAGCCTTTGTGGAGGAAAATGGCCTGCTGTTCATATCAGTTTCCCTCCCCAAAACGAATTCTGCATTTCTCCCAAAGACATACACTAGGCCTAAGTCTTGCCCTCACAAAGGGGCTTTGTCTGGGTAACTTTGCTTAGAACACAGATTTTATTTATCAAAACTGTGCATGAAACTTGGTGCCATGTTGATACTTAACATGCAGAACAAGCTGCTTCTCTGGAAGCAAGGGCCGTGAAAATAGTGATCTTAGAGAAGGAGCCATGCCTTGTCCTGCCATGGTAATTCCATCCATCCACCATCTCAGGCTGAGTCACTGCTAGTTTAGCACCAAGCTGTCTCTGGAAACAAAACCCCATGGCTTGCTTAAAACCAGAACAAAGACCTTCTGGGAAAGATATGACAGCTTTTTGCAGCTAACATATATTTTTAATCCATGTGTTTCTAAATGACTTAGCTAAAACTTTCACAGGCACTGACTCAAAGAGTGGGCAGTGAACCAGGCTCTGCAGGTGGTGGAGGGCGACCTCCACCTATGAGGAGCAGGCTGGAAGAAAGGCCAAAATATAAGACAAGCTGTATGGGCCACACCAAAGCTTCCATCCAACTAGAGCCACATTTGTTCTCTGTAAGTGGTCAAACCAGATGTTTCATAGTTGCTAGTCCTGTCTAACAGTTAATAATACCAAGCTAATAATAAATAATTATGCTATAATTAATTACAGCATATAGTCATATCCACCCATAACACCTCCTCCGTCTCCAACATTTTGCACCTTAGGAACTTCCAGAGCCAAAAATATTATCTTCATAGCCCTTGGTCTATTTTTCTTTCATGAATTGGTCTCCACTGATTTTTACTGTTGATAACATCCTGCAGCAGGGAGTTTCACAACTTATGTCACCTAGTGTGAGGAATAATCTCTTGTTATTTGCCTCAAACTCGTTTTCTGCTTGCTGGCTGAGATCTTTACTGGACAAGGCACAGAATAGCTGGATTGTGTTCTGCTAGATCAAATCACACAGCCCAAGTGCTTGCAAAAATCCTTTCCCAGAAATGTAGCATTATTTTTGCCATATCTGCATTTCCAATATTCTGGGAAGGGCAAAGAGGTAGGATTTGTGCCATTAATGAAGTCATTTTGTTATAACCAGTTACATACATCTTAAGCTCATTGGTCCTTCTTTCTGTGACAGTGGATTGGTCATCCAAGACCTGATGGAAGGAGTCTCCATCACAAGAGACAGGCAAACCTACAGAGAAATGCCTGCCTCAAAGTGTGAAAACCTGCAGGCATTCATGATGCCAAAAGAGAAGGGAAGCCAACAGTGAACCACAACCAAGGCATGAGATATAAGCTGAGCCTGATGTGAATATTTGAGGAACAAGAAGGGGTGACCTATCTGAAAGCACCCCCATGCTGTGAGAGCAGCTGTCCTTGATAACTATCCAAAATGGAAGGCCAAACTGTATATCACAGCCATTCTTAATTCCTTCAAGCTATAAACAGATGTTTAAGTAAAAGAAAAGGAGAATTTAGGATCAAACCCCTTTGTGGTCACTAAAATTGGCATCTGCTATTTCCAGACAAATCCCTTTTCAATCACTTATCATAAAGAAATGAAGTTCCCTTTTAACTCAGCCTAGAATTTTGTCCTTTCATCTCTTGACAGAGATAACACTTTTCTGACCATTAAAACCCTTTTTCTCTTCCCCAGTGTAAATGGGTTTATTTCTCATTAATATCCATTTGTTCTTGTGCTAGCACAGTTCACACACTTGAATAGCCAGGAGGTATTTTGCTCCTGCATGGCACTGACACCTTTCCTGAGATATTCAGAGATGATCACATGCCCTTTTAACCCTCATTTTCTTAAGCTTTATCAGTCAAAAGTCTTTTAATCTCATGCTGTAAAACCCCACTGGCATCCCGCTTCTCAGCATCTGTCCCACTTTAAATTCACCATTCTGGGAATTATTGAGAGTTGCACACAGGATTTCAAGGGATGCTCCTATGTGAGTTATTAGCAATGAGAACCTGAACTCCAGCAACCTGGAAATAAAAGCAGAAGGCTTTCATGACAGAACTGGAAATATTTCCAAGCTCTGAAAGACTTAGAAAACTTTACATCATCTGGATAATAGACAGGAGCAAGGAGCCACACATCTCCTGCCTGCCCAGTCTGGCTGACAGATGTGTATCCCACCAGTGAATGGGATACCTGGATAAATTCTGTTTTGTAACCAGTTCCCTCATCCATAGCAAGTGACAGCAAGTGTGGTTTTGCTGTGTACCTGGAAGAACAAGGAGGAAGAGATTTATAAGAAAACCAGAATCAGTACAAAATTACTGAATTTGTACTGAATCAGTACAAAATTACATCCCATTAGTCTGTGCTTTGAGTGTGCCTGAATAATCAGTGCCAAAACCACAGTGCTTTAAAAATCCATTACATGGGAAATACAGCCATTAGTCCTAAATTGTGATGAAGGGAAGAAGACTTCAGTGTCTGCTGTGGATGCTCATTCTGAAAGCCCTTAATCTCTATAAAGTCATGTTTGAGATGCAGTTGCTGTTGCTGGGGAAATAAACATGATGGCACATGAGGAAAAAACGTCGTCAAGTGGGGAGGAGGTAAGAGAAGCAGATGAGCCCTGGTGAAACAAAGGACTCTCACTCTCCAAGTGTTTCCTCTAACAAAACAAAACATGAGGCAGAGTGACTGAAAACATCTTCGAAAAACTGACTGTGCTTAGCTGTGTTATATAGTAGGACATCTGTGAGTCTTTATCTAAATTACTCAATCTGAGGCATTTCACCCATTCAGTGTCTCTAGGCTTCTTAAAGAGAGGGGAAGTTTATCTTCCATTACAACTGCAAATGTGTGTCTAAATCCTCGTGTGTGTATGCACATTACTGACTTACAAATACCACAGTGCTTCTCAGTTCTTACTCAACCTCCTGTGGTTCAGGGAACACTAAAACATGAAGATTATTTTGCACTTGGTATTATAGATAATATCTCTTTCTTTAAGGTTCTCAACTCTCTTGGGGACTCTCCCTCAGGAAAATTCAACTCTTTGACAACTGCTTTGCGACTCAAAAGCAAAAAGCACTTTTCTTCTGTGCTCTGACCTTTGCTGTAAGCATTGCAAAGGGCTTTAGTGAAGAAACAGAAGATCAGGAATCCTTCTGTGCAGAACATGCTCTTAACCTTCACCACTGCTGGAAATGAGTCCTGCTTTAATCTGAACAGGGACAAACACAAAAACCAACTCTCGTCATCAGACCTTGGGACAACAATTCCTGCAGCTGTGCAGAAATTACATTCTCAGCATGGCAGATCTCTGTCTAAAACTCTGCTGCTTAGAAGGAAAAGGAATGTCTGCACAAACACTCACGTCTCTACATTCCTGAGCTCTACTGCAGCCCTGCCTTCATGTTAAAAACACCAAATAAATGTTTCAGCCCTCCTGAAGCACAGGGCACAACTGCAGGTAAAATATCAGGAACCTGACATAGGTCTGTGAACAGCAAGAAAAAAAAAAAAAGGGAATAGAAGAAAAAAAATACTTTGATTAATATTTTTGGCATTTTGATAGATGGTCATTGTAGGTCACTTCTAACTGAAATTTTTCAATTCTCTTCTACCCTATTCTATTTAATATTAGTGTAGGTAGTGAGAATACAAAGCAATACAAGCTAAGAATGATTTGGAAGTAGCTTGGTCCACTGAAAAAGTTGCTTTTTAGGACCTCAGCTGAGCCAGGGCAACAATTCCCCTGAGCTTCAAAGCCCCATCTTCCAGCTGCTGTGAATATTGCTTTCCAGGCCATTCACTATGGGACCGAGCAGCCAAGCATAGGGATGCTGTTGAATAAAAATGAATTTGCTATCAGTTTTTTTGCCCAAATCAAAGGGAAAAAATGGCCAGCTGGAGGTTAGAAGACCAAATAGTGGCTCATGGTGTAACCAAAGAAGAATTTGGTCCATGTGGTGGAGTTCTATGTACACATTTCTGACATAATTGGCAGTGACTACACCCAATAGAAATGGCAGTTCAAACCATCCAACAACAAATTCAGTGATCCCAACCCCTCCAGGCAGGGAGATGGAGAGTCCAAGGAGAGTTCAGCATGGTTTTTGTGGGTGCAAGGTTCCAAAGTGAAAAGCACACTGCAGATACACGTCTGGGGAGGCAAACCAGCTACTGCACCCCCTCGGCCACACCACGTGTGCACCCAGCTCTGGACATACATGCACAGCACGGCTTTATCCCAACAAAGGAGCACTTGTGTGCTCACTGTTCACCCCCGCAGTCATATCTGCTGCAGTCAAAAGGGATTTTGGTGAAAATGAGGGCCATTTACGCAGAGTTTCTTTTTTTTTCTCTTTGCCTTGTCTTTTCTGGGCTTTCCCCCTCATTCCTACATGATGATGACAGCCTTTATGGCCCGGCAGTTATAATTTGTCCTCCATAAGCAATTTTTACAGCCATGTGTACTGTCCTTCCACGTCCAAGCAGGACTGACAAGTATCAAGCATTAGAGTAAGAATTAATAGAGCAGTGAAGCACAGAGGAAGAAGAGCCACAAGTACAAGGTGACTGTGAGCTGCAGGTCTCCCGTGTGGGACGCAGCTCCCCTATGGTCACACTCCCTGCTACCCCGTGCTCCTACGGACAGAGCTGATCGGTGCATTAAGGGATCTACTGCCCACCTGCCCCAGCACTCACTATCACCATGTGGGACAGAGGCCACAAACCTGATGCTGAAAATGCCTGAAATGAGTGTATGAATGAGGCAGCAGCAGGGAAACCACATGGGCCACATCAAAGTGTCCTACCTGTCTGACTTCCATATGGCAAACCTTGGCAGGGCTGCTCCAGAATGCAAAGGCAGCAGACAAAGAAGAAAAATGATCTCAAGCAGGAAAGATTTGGGTTCCCTGTCCTTCATACACCAAAGCAGCAAAAACTTGCAGAGAATGGAAAAAAGGCTAAAGTAAAAACAGCAGCAGCATCCAAAAAATATTACTATTTCCCAAAAAACAAATAGTTCTTTCAAAACCAGTTCTATACCCTTCAGAGAAAGATTGCAGGGGACACATCCATTTTTCCCATTGTATAGATTTGTAAAGCTAATTAGGTACCACCTGAGTATTGCATAAAATGCCAATTAGAAACATTTGTTTTGGGCAAAAGAAGAAATGATGATCCACTCTGGTTAACTACCACCTCCAAGAGAGCAGTCTTTTTCCATTTGTCTTCTCTTCCACTGAAAACTGAGGAGCGTTTTACGAGCAAACAGTGAAAGCTCAGGTCTCATTTTCCAATTTGAAGTCTCAGAAGTACTCAGCCCTGTCTTCTTACCCTGTAACTATCCTCCAGTCGCCTGTAATCATACTCAGGGTCTCAGCTCAGCTCTCAAAGGCTTGCAGCAGCCCTTTGTAAAACACTTTATTGGTTATCTCTCCCCTTCACGATTTTCCTTGCCAGGTTTTCTCTGGATAGCAACTCTGAGTGGCTCTGCCTGAAATCAGAACTGACTCATGCCCCTAATACCTATAGGAGACACCACTTCTGACCCACGAAGGGAAACACTTCTCTACCAAATTCTCTCCACTTGGCTGTTAATATTTAGCTTAACTCCACTGTTTTATTGCTCATCTCTAGAGCTGATCTATTTTATTAATGGAAAAGGCATCCTTCCCCTCTACTGGGTTGGGTGGCCCACTGTGCCCATCGATTTGCAGTACCATGAGATGTTAAACTTGTACTGACTTTAGTTTTAGGCTGTATCTGACTAGGTGTTTACATGCCGATACACTCAAAATCTGTGTAAAATGCTCAAATATTAGCTTTACTAGCCCGGTGCAAAGTACAGGATTCAAGCACTGGGACAGGCTACCCCGGGAAGTGGATGAGTCACCATCCATGACATGTCGATGCGGCACTTGTGGATGTGGTTCAGTGGTGGGCTTGGCAATGATGGGTTAACACTTGGACTCGCTGATCTTAAAGGTATTTTCCAACTTGATCGATGCCATGATTCTGTGTTAAAAGTGAAGCGCTTGCATTGCAGAGACTAAAGTGCCGGGTCCCTAGAGGAGGGTGCAGGATCCCTCGGGTCTCTGACCGCCAGGGCAGCCTGTCCCCAGCTTTTGTGATTCCCCCCATCCCTGAGCTTTGGATCCGGGCCGCGGATTCGAACCCCAGGGCTGGACTGAGAGGGGCAGGGGCTGCAGCCGCTCACACCGGGGCAGCTCCGGCTGTCAGACGGCTCGGCCGGGGCGGGGGCAGCGCTCGCCTTCAGGCTGCCCACGGGACACAGGAGGAAGGGGCACACTGGGGAGCGCTCCGGGATGGGCAGGACGCAGCACTGGCTCCGCGGAGAACTGTTACCCCAGGCATGATCCGCCAGGGCGAGACCAGGACACGGCAGCGGGGCTGCCAGGGCAATACACCCGGCACAACGCCGCTTTGGGGCGGCCCCAGAGGACACAAACTTCCCCGGCGGGGCCGGTCCGGACCCCCCNTCAGCAGCAGCGTCGCCGCCTTACCGCCGCAGGAAAGCCGCCGCGGTAAGGCGATCCGCCGGGGGCGATCGCGGGAGCGGGGTCCTCTCTGTCGGGAGAAGTTGGGCTAAACCCCCC